>CM040825.1:8200615-8575615 GCA_022828995.1 Vimba vimba | reverse complement strand
ACTATTGTGTTCCTTCCAAAAACTTTGCGTTCATTTGAAAAACATTAACGTTTTCTCGTAAAACTATTGTTCCTTCCAAAAACTTTGCGTTCATTTGAAAAACATTTGCGTTTTCTTCCAAAAACTTTGCGTTCATTTGAAAAACATAAACGTTTTCTTGCAAAACTATTGTATTCCTTCCAAAAACTTTACGTTCGTTTGAAAAACATTAACGTTTTCTCGCAAAACTATTGTATTCCTTCCAAAAACTTTACGTTCGTTTGAAAAACATTAACGTTTTCTCGCAAAACTATTGTATTCCTTCCAGAAACTTTGCGTTCATTTGAAAAACATAAACGTTTTCTTGCAAAACTATTGTTCGTTTGAAAAACATTTGCGTTTTCTTCCAAAAACTTTGCATTCATTTGAAAAACATTTGCGTTTTCTGCCAAAAACTTTGCATTCATTTGAAAAACATTTGCATTTTCTCGCAAAACTATTGTGTTCCTTCCAAAAACTTTGCGTTCATTTGAAAAACATTAACGTTTTCTCGCAAAACTATTGTTCCTTCCAAAAATTTTGTTCGTTTGAAAAACATTTGCAAAAGTGCTAGTCTAGAGAAATCAAAAGCACTGAAATGTTGTTTTCCTCCCACCTCATATTATTTCCATCAGAAATGTTTCGCCAGCGAACGGAAAGTTTCTCAGCGAATCACAAAAGGTTTGCGAAAGAATGTGAAAGAAAGCATTGAAATAATGTTTCCTTTGATTAATAAATGTCTTTTCATGACCATAAAATACAATAAAACATCTTTGCTGTACTTCTACAGTTAGGCTATGTTTTAAGGAAGTGTTGCGTCAGACTGATGCGATGACGGTTAGCTGTATAACTACTACGAATGATGTCATAGCATCTGCACCCAGTGTGTGAGCATGAGCATGTTGTGTTAATGTTCAAACGACAATAGCTTTGATTTGTAAATGGAGTATTTTCTCAATTAGAGAAAATAGTTCAATATAGTTAAGTGTAATATGTCCTTATTGTGATGGTTTCTGCACTTCTCAGACAGCTTACAGTAATTTACAGATGCTTCCAGAAGACTATAAAAAGTAAACCACTGATTTATCTTATCTGGTCTGTGTGTCTAAAGGTTGTTGTCTTTCCTCAGGAAGTGTGTTTTATTCAGTGGTGTTGTGAGACAGACTCTGTGGCTGCAAACCTGCTGTTTTGACTGTACATGTTTAGTGGAGGTGGAAAAAGCAGAACCACATCTCAGTTTTTCTCATGATTCAGGTGTCTCTTCTTATCTCTAATTGGGTTTGTACTGAGTATTTGGTGTATTTTTATATATAAAAATGAAAATGCAATGGATGCCTGCAGGGCAGTGTTGCAATTAAAGAGTTTTCTGAACTTCCCTCATTCGACAGCACTGAAATGACAGACTTCCCAGTGTTTATTGTAATGTTAATGTCAAGTATAAGTCTTTTGTTTATATTATAGCTCAAGTCGTCACATTTCGGTAACACACCTTGTGGATTCAGTGCCTCTCTCTTTTACACACATTATTGCGTGTCCTAAACACACATCTGGAGCATCAATGCATCTGTGTCGGCCTTAAAGAGATCGTTCACCACAAAAATAAAAGTTCTGTTGTTATTCACTCGCCCTCATGTTGTGCCAAACCCATAAGACTTTTGTTCATCTTCTGATATTTTACACACTTTTACGCCGCAATGAGTTGTTTTTTGCAGTTTATTGGGCTTAATAACTTTATAAACTTTAAAAAAAGAATATATAATAATAATTTGTCATGCAAGTCACACGTAACTGAAGTCACGACAGCATTCAGCGACATTATCAAAAGTAGCGATGGCCATAACACCGGGGAGTTTAATCACAGTTAGCAGCGTGCTATTAAATAAACGAGTCCAATGTCGAGCCCTGGTCATATAGCATAGTGCTACTGTGATATCACAAAGTCTGTGATTCACTTAAATAAGTGTATGCGCTGCGGGTTTCAGAGTGAAACGCAACACTTTATTTAAATGCATGCAGGTTATGTGTTTTAACAGTTCATTTTAACAGTGTTTTATATATAAAACCATGATTACTTGCTTTTGATACTTTATTTGAACCAATTATTATTGCCTCATTGTTATATGTGTATTTTAAACCATTTTACAGGCTATTGTTCGCTTATGTCTATTTTTATTACCACAAAAAAAATTATCTGATAACTAATCGTCAAAATAATCGACAAATTACTAAAATAATAGCTAATGACAGCCCTAGTTTCAAATATGTTACTGTATATTTACTGTTTTTTCTCTGAACATTACTTTTGAACATTAGTGTGCATCAGTATGATCATGATTACAGCAGATGAGTGTTTATTTTTGGTGACGTGTGTGTTCAGGTGCTTGTTTCCGTCTATTATCTTGTACGATTGGTTCATATCTAGAGACCAGGATGTCTTAGATGCTTGAGTCGGGCTCTTGGCTTTTATCTAAGTCAATAGACACCTACTAACCTCCCACTACATCCTAGCATTGTTGTGAGTTTTGCATATGCAGCAACCACTCAGAATTTCTTCAGATTTTCTTCAGATTTGGAAACAAATCTAGCTTGAGTTCATCAGTTTACAGAGCTTGACTCCTCCTTCCATCCACCGCCTCATTAACACACGGCTGCTAATGTTTCTTCATGTGTGTGTGAGTCACGGGAAGTGCGCTCGGTGTCAGAGCACTGAAGCCTAATGTGATCTGTTTGCTTTCCTGGTGCCGACGTCCTCTTACACAAGCTCATCTGCTGCCGTACCAGCTGTTTCCAGCACATCATGAATAAACTATATGGGCTACATATAGTTTTTTTTTTCCATAACTTGTTTGTTTAATGTGATCATTATTCCATTGAATATATTTCATGTAAATGTGGCTAGATGTTCAATTACGATGAGTGAATGATCTTGGTCAGAGTGCCTGTCTGGTGAGGTATTAATGTAAATATGGTAGGAGTGTGTATGTAAACAGACAGGACATCTGGTGTGTGTCATAATATTGGATCTGTGCATTAGATCCTGAAGTGTAACGGCAGCCGAATAGAGTCAAAAACGATTAATTTCCTCAAAATATAGATGTTTAATGATAACTTATAAACATTTAGGCCCTGTGTCCACCAAAGTGTTTTTTCTCGCCGCTGGCGTATGTTTTCAATGGGAGCACCACGTTTTTTAAAACGCCAGGAGCGTAACGAGAGGATCCGAGCGTCTATTTCACGCCGAGCACTCGCCGTTTTTTTTCAGAAACAAAATATCTGTGAAATGAGATACTAGTAACACTTTCGCGGATATTCCGTATCATAACAAGCAGAGCGTGATTTTGTCAAACGTGTCATGCGCGAGACGCTGTGAAATACGCGAGCGCAACGATTAAAGACGTGTTTACATAGAAAAACAATGGCACTTTCCAGACCAGGCCAACAAAAACACATAATACTGGCATTTGCATCATGTATCATTTATGCAGAGATATGGTGCCCGCATATATCTTCAATAAAGCCAGCTTCCAAAAAAAAAAAAAAAAAAAAAATCTATATATATATACAGTGCAATGCATAAGTTAATACACCCATGCTAAAGTTGACTAAAAAGAGGAATAAAAAATCATATTTTGGAAATTGAACTTAATGCCTTAATTTAAAAAATTAGGAAAAATCCAACCTTTAAGGACACCAATTTTCTTTGTGAATGAATAATGTATCGTAAATAAATAAATGTTCTTCCTTAAAATACATGGTGCATAAGTGAGTACACCCCTATGTTAATTTCCCATAGAGGCAGGCAGATTTTTATTTTTAAGTATTTTAGGATACTATGCATCCTGATAAAGTTCCCTTGGCCTTTGGAATTAAAATAGCCCCACATCATCACATAGCCTTCACCATACCTAGAGATTGGCATGGAGTACTTTCCATAAGATCATCTCTCAATGCAAATCAAACTAGCTTTTAGGCTAACTGAAATAAAACCATGCCAATCTCTAGGTATGGTGAAGGCTATGTGATGATGTGGGGCTATTTTAATTCCAAAGGCCAAGGGAACTTTATCAGGATGCATAGTATCCTAAAAAAAATAAAATACTTAAAAATAAAAATCTGCCTGCCTCTATGGGAATTTAACATAGGGGTGTACTCACTTATGCACCATGTATTTTAAGGAAGAACATTTATTTATTTACGATACATTATTCATTCACAAAGAAAATTGGTGTCCTTAAAGGTTGGATTTTTCTTAATTTTTTAAATTAAGGCATTACGTTCAATTTCCAAAATATGATTTTTTTATTCCTCTTTTTAGTCAACTTTAGCATGGGTGTATTCACTTGTGCATTGCACTGTATATATATATATATATATATATATATATATATATATATATATATGAAGAGTTCAGATGCAAAAGCCTCTAAGTGCCATCTGAAATTTTCTTCTAGAATGATCATTTTGATCAAGCTCGTATATTTAAATTCAGTAATTTCACTTAAATGACAACGAAAATTACCTATTAATTGTCATTTAAGTGAAATTACTGAACTTAAATATACGAGCTTAATAAAAATGATCATTCTAAGAAAATTTCAGATGGCACTTAGAGGCTTTTGCATCTGAACTCTTCATATATACATACATGCATACAGAAAAGTATGTGTGTAAGGAAATATTGGTTCAAATTCGTGATTAAAATGGAAGTCGTGATAGTGTTTTTTGTCCATACCGCGCACAGCCCTCGTGTGAAGATAGATAGCCTTCTGACTGAATGTTCAATCGTTTTTTGAAATATGCTTGTGTTTTGTGCAAGTTCGCCAGAGTGTGTGAGTGAGTGTGAACGGATGACTGGCAGGTGCTTCAGGATCTAGACGGGTCACTCCAGGACGAGTCTGTGATGGCCCTCCTCAAGCCTCCTCATTAGCTGACTCTTCCCAAATGAGTGTTTAATTAAAGGTGTTTTACTGGAGAGGCAGACTCATTCTTCATAGCGGAAGTCACAGGCGGTTACGCAATGCGCAGGGCAGATGAACGCCCTCTCCAACTGTCTCAGTAACTGGGAATTAAGAGTAAATGTAGACAGCAAACTGAAGCCGTCACACAGCTGTGCGTGTTGGTCTGCTTGGGTCATCGCACTGTCTATTGACACGCTTTTCTGTGTACGGATCGGTTCTGAGAAGAGATGTGGCATCACTTGTTCTCCAGTTAATTTGATATGCTTAGTTAGCCGCCTTGTTGTGCTCATTTATTACTGCCTGAGTTTCATTATCTCTATAATGTGGATTATTAGTGCATGAGGGAAAGAAGCATTTTTCTATTATCACAAATAAAAGAACAGAGTCACGGGTCACAGAAACTGTTTTAGTTTTGTGCGTTACGGACCGGGTCCAATTATTGAAGTGTACTGGGTCAAATATCCTTACTAATTGGTTTTTTTTTTTTTTTTTTTTAAACAGCTCCACAAACCTTATGCTAAACTTTTCAAGTTTGGCATAATTAGAAAGATGCATATTCATTATAAAAACAACCAAATACTAAGAAATGTCTTCATTGTTATTTGTTTTAGCTTATTTTAATGCTTGTTTTGTTTGGTTTTATTAGTCTATATTGATTTTAAGTCTATTTATAAGTCTATATTGAAGTATTTATTGATTTTATAAGTCATCTTGAGGACCACTGCTTTGGAAGTAGTGCTAATTTTGTCAGCTATTTTGATTTAGCCTTTGTCTTAGTCTTGAGTTTTCATCATATTTAGTCAACCTGTCCTGTTTTATTTTAGTCTGGATGAAGTCTTGAAGCCCGTTCACACCAAGGACGATAACTATGATGATAATGATAAAGATAAATATAAAAGAATAGCAGTGCACATCACAATGATAACGGCACAGAGAAACAATATTGTTGGAAACACTTTCAGAATATTTTTTTTTCCAGCTGATGAACAATTAAAACATTCACAGCCAATCAGAATCCATCCTGCTTTGAAGAGCTCGAGCATTTAAAGTGGCGACGTCAAAACTGTTATAACAAACAGAACAATATCGTACGCTAGTGTGAACGCTAATATAGTTATCTTTATAGTTACCATGTAAACAGTCTTTAGTAATGCTGTATATTATATTATATTATATTATATTATATTATATTATATTATATTATATTATATTATATTATATTATATATTATTATACAAATTAACACACAGTCTACTTATGAAAAAAAATAATTAAAAAATAAAAACCTCTCCAAAGCTAAACGGGTGAAATTCAAATTGATGGACTTCAAAACGAAACGTCCATTCATTGCCATTATAAAGCCACATCTTGAAACTTTGGGGGTAATCTTCGAAGGATGAACAAATAATGTTTTGGTCATCACATTAAAAATAACATTTAAATATGATAATATTTGAGTGTTGAAGTGCTGGAAAATGATGTGTGACGTAAAGCATTTTACTATTCCTGCCACACTTCCATGGTTACAGTGAGTGTTACTACAGTAAATCCATGGTGAATGTTGCAGATCGGTGGACTTAAAGCCTATAATTCATTATATTAGTTCTTTCATGGCACAATGTTTCTCCTGGTTTCCACACCAGCGCTGTTTGATCTAATAGAGATCTACGGTTAATAACGGGGAAAGTTGAATGCTTCTCACTAGATCTCGCAGCGATGTTATTACGTCAGTGGCGAACTCAAATGCTTTCTTCACTGGATCTCTTAGCGCTGTGTAGGAACAGTGTTTGATCAAGATCAGCTCGCGCTGCACTGACATTGATGGGCCAAACTCATGAACGGTCCAAAATAATGAGTTTCGTTCCGCTTTCATTACGTTTGCCATTTGATGTTGGGCAATGTTGTGGTGGTTGCGCCAGATTTTGGTCGCACCGGCAGGAAAAATGATCCAACGAATCGTTCGGTTTATAATGCGTACCGAACCGAAAGCCTCGTACCGAGCGGCTCAATACGAATACATATCATTACACTCCTACAAAATACCCATTTCAAACAATTGCTCATCCACTGATTAATGCAAAGCAATTCAAACACAGATTAAAATGTGTCCAACTGAACGGAAGATTCACCACAGAGTTGGGCATGATATTATGTTTTTAAAAATGCAGGTTATATATATTTTTTTCCCTTGATAATCCATTCCTTTTTTTCTCGTACATCACTATACTGAAGAAAAGATCTGTCGTTACTTCTGTCTGATTGTGACGAAATATGTGGTGTGCCAGGCGGCTTACTCGAGTTTGGAGGTCTTCCTTCCTCAAACATTATTTTTAATGCATTCTTTAAAAGTATTACTTCACTCTCAGAACAAATCTGTGAATCAGTTAAGTTGGGTTGGTAATCACAGCACAGTTTTGAGAAAAGGAGCTCAGGATGTTCATGTTGGCACACAGAATGAGTTCCAGCGTCTTGGAAAGTGTCGAGGGGAAATGGTGCGGATGAGTCCAGAGATTCAGACTGTAATTGAATGCATGTGTTGCCAATGGGGTTTGGATGACGTGGCGAGACTTCCCTGCCTTCTCTGGGCTTGATTCAGTGGAAGACACACACCAGCTGTTCAGATTTCAGGAGAGCGATTTGCATAAAGCACCAGGTGGACTGAGAGTTTGTGTCTATGCAAAGAGCCGTCACATGCTTTTGGTGTTCAACATCCCCCCCCCCCCCCCCAAAAAAAAAACATTTCTTAAGAATTTTCTCATCATTTTGTCTTAAATGTGCGGTGAAATCTGTGAAATTTTATGTGCAAAACAGGTCTATTGTCAATAGTGTGGTGATGCATGAAGCACAGCTCACACTGAAGTCACTAACCAAACATCTTTCTGCAGGTCGACACGCCCAACTATTAGTGGATTACTATTAGAAAGACTGGATTTCCCATGTGAAATTTCTTTTTCTTTGCATAACACATGTAGTATTACCTAGTATTTACGTAAAGCAGCATTCATACACAAAATAAGTGTGTTTTGGTGCACCACCACGATGGGGCGATTGACGAGTTGACCGGCACAGCCCTACATTGGTCTATTTGAAATGCACTGCACATTAAAAAAAAACACATCGGCAAGTTTTGACCTCAAGTCTACTCTATAGACAGTTGTGATGAAAATATTGTCCACGTTTTCTATGATTGTTATGGTGATCTGCAACCGATCCAAAAAGATGGCCTTTGAGTAGATCAGGGAGTCTTCAGCAAGAACCTCCATGCAATCAGATCATACCAAAGCCTGTTATTTTCTTAAAAATGTATCTTAAGCTCTTTCTTATAAAGATGTTCATGAATCCGACCCCTGATTTCCACACACAGTCCAAGTCTGAGAGTCACTTTTGTGCGTCTGAAAGCAATAGCAATTCAATAGTGAGTGATTGAACTCTCGTGTGCCGTGAAAGTGCTCCCCATAATGAATTGTTTGCTGCACACTAGCTGAATTAATAATGACTTTGGCAGAGCGTTATGTGCGGCCATCAGGCTCTCAGCTTCAGCTCACCATTTTTCCATAAGCTTTAAGATTATATCGCTGATTCAGCAACATGTGTGACCCTGGACCACAAAACCAGTCACACCTCGCATGGGTTTATTTGTGGCAATAGCCAACAATACATTGTACGGGTCAAAATTATTGATTTTTCTTTAATGCCGGAAATCATTAGGATATTAAGTAAAAATCATGTTCCAAGAAGATATTTTTTAAATTTCTTACCGTAAATATATAAAAAATATATTTTTGTGAGTGAATGCAGCACAATCGCTTTAACTTTAAAGGAGATTTTCTCAGTGTTTAGATTTTTTGCACCCTCAGATTTTCAAATAGATGTATCTCGTCCAAATATTGCCCTATCCTAACAAACCATACAGATGATGTATAAATCTCAATGTCCAAACTCCTGTGACTGGTTCTGGGGTCCATTTTAGTCAAATAGGCTCCTCCCACAACGTTCTTATTGCCTCCCTTAGCGACCGTGAATTGAAAGTTCAACTTTTTTTCGATAATTATTCTTTGAATTTCCATCGAGTTTCGTTCCGATCGGCCTCCGTTAACCTGGTCTAATAGGTGCTCAAACTTCATTGGACGATGGCGGCCATGTTTTTCGAGATACGCCAATGTCCTCATAGATATACATGGCACCTTGGACCTGCATACCAATTTTCAAGTCAATCGGACTAACGGTCAGGCGGTCATTATAGCCATTTTCATGTTTTTTTCGTGTTATAGCGCCACCTAGTGTACAATCGTTTTTTTTTTCACCCGATCGGAACCAAACCAGTGCAGAAATGTTCAAAATTGCGTTATATATTGCTCTAGATGAAATGTTGACCATGTTGTTGATTTCTCTGGCCTGACCCGTCTCTCCTCATCTCTTCCAGGGCTTTGACCCTCCCCATCAGAGTGACACACGCACCGTTTACATAGCAAACAAGTTCCCACAGCATGGCCATTATATTCCTCAGAGGTTTGCAGACAACAGGATCATTTCCTCCAAGGTAAGAGAGCAGATCTACAGTCATTTGACTCACGTGTGCATGTGTTTCAGGAGAATTTGACAGTGAAATCCTCCACACTGTTGTTGTTTTCTCTTTATAGTACACCATATGGAACTTTGTGCCCAAGAATTTGTTTGAGCAGTTCAGAAGAATTGCCAATTTTTATTTTCTCATCATCTTCTTGGTTCAGGTAAGCTCTCAGTTCACTCCTAATTCATATTCACAAGATGCGATTTGGGAATGCAAATTACACGGGTATACATGACTTGTGCATCTGATTTGTGCAATTAATCTAATTTTGTGAATATAAATGTGGTTGTGCATTTGCAAATCATAGTTTGAATAAATTGCTGTTTGCAAATATACAAGCTTTCTTGTGAATGTGAATAAGCTTGCAGATTTCTCACTAATATTTTGTAAATAAATATATTTGAGGCTATTTTAGCTCCATAATCCTTGGTTTGAAAAGATAATGTGGGTTCAGCATCATCAGTGTTGGATGTTTTCCAGTAAGTAAAGATTATGTTCACTACAAACACCGCAGTCGTGTGTTAAAACACAACACGACAACAAGCACTGGTCATCTCTCAGTCTCTCTGTGTCATGAGACCAGGAAATAATGTGATATTTTGCTCTAAATTTGTGTTATTTTACTTAAATCGACTATTCACGTGTTTGATATTAATATAATTACTTAAAATATTGGAAAATGGGTTGAGTTTCAGAGCTGACAAAGAATATTATATGTAACTTTGTTCTACATTACAGAGAAATGCTAAACCAGAAAAATGAGTCTTAAAAATGTAAATTAACACTCATAAAGCTTGCCACAGCACACCGGCAAAAGTATTCATTATGAATGTGTCGGGAAAACAGCAAAGAGACTGTCTGAACATTTTAATAATGTATTAATAAATGAGTGTCTTCTGAGTCAGCGTCGACTTCAGAGATAATAGAGAGAAATGTTAAACATGTACTAATTCAGCTTCCATTCTCCGCACACACACTTGGATACGTGCTTAATAATAGCACACAACATTTTCTAAGTTAGCATTAACATAAGAGAGCGGCCATATAAAATGGTTAACGTTAGGCTACGACGTGCATGTTTCAAATGTTAGCCATGTTTGAGTTCAATCGATCTTAAATACACATGTTAACCTTACGTGGGGTTAAACATGTTTCCTTGTTCTACCAAAGGACGTGTCTGTGGATAGTGTATGTCACTGAACACTGTCTCTAACCAGACACTCTCTCTCCTCCACAGTTGATGATTGACACACCCACTTCCCCTATAACTAGTGGACTTCCCCTTTTTTTTGTCATCACAGTAACTGCCATCAAACAGGTGAGCACATGAGCGTTCTCCAAATGTGCTTGTTTGACAGGTCATGCATGACGCGTGATTGGAGGATAACCATGTAGTTGTGTGTTTTTCATAATCCTGCTCACACACACGCAGGGGTTTGAGGACTGGCTGCGGCACAAAGCTGATAATGAAGTGAACGGAGCACCTGTGTTTGTTGTGCGCAGCGGCAGTCTGGTCCAGACCCGATCCAAGAACATCCGAGTGAGTTCAGGCCAACGCCACTGCTAACAGACGTTCAGAAAACACCTCATACTTGCAGTCGTGTTAATAAGCACAGTGGATCCGTTGTATGATGCCATGTTGGTTGATCTTCCTCACTCTGAAGTTCACCCTGTGTTCTTGTAGGTTGGTGATATTGTGAGAGTAGCCAAAGATGAGACGTTTCCTGCAGATCTGGTGCTCTTATCATCGGACCGGGCCGAGGGGACGTGCCACATCACCACTGCTAGCCTGGACGGAGAGACCAACCTGAAGGTCTGCTTTCTGCTCATGAACACTGGACTTATCAGAGTGCCTAATGAAGCAACATGTGACTTGTCGTCACTTTCAGTGATATCTATATCCAAACAAGGCACTTTGTGTGTTTCTGACTGATTCTGCTGTCAGGGGTAACGGTTAGACTGAGTTAGTGATGCACCGAAATTTTAGTGAAATTGTTTTCGGCCCAAACAGCAACTTTTTCAGAAATGGTTTTGGAGGGCCAAAATTATTGATGGAAGTAGTGACGTTTAATTAGCGTTTCTGCCTCTGTTTCATGCACACAACATAAATAAACAACAACAGGTAAACATGTCAGCTGAGTGCAAAATATCAATTTCTTGATTTTAATCGATACTGATATGGATTCTTAAATCTCAAGATCAATCTTTAAGTCTATAAGCTATTTTTAGGGGTTCAAGCATGTAGCGCTGAAACCGTATTGTAAGAAGTTATGATTATGAAGCCGAGATTATTTCAAAAACCAACTTTCGCAAACTAGTCCTATCCTTTTGGCTCAACCTCGATAAAACCCCTGCGGCACAATTCTCGGGACTCTCTAGGTCAATATTTATCCAAAAAAAAAAAAAAACTTTGGCTTTTGGATGGCTATAGCTATTCAAAAGAAATTTTGGATTTTATTTTCATTTAGAAAATAGGCATAGCCAAGTCCACCCAAAAGTCTATCAATCCTAAATGAAAACTCGAAACTTCACGAAAATAGGTGAGAACATGCGACATATAATTCTAAACAACCATGCACACTTTAATGGGGATCGGCTCATAGTTGAGGCTATAACGGTTAAAAAGCTTTAAAAACATATTTTCCTCTGTAAATGGTCTTTTCCATCAATGATCTTGGTGGTTACAGGCTAGTTAAAGAAAACATTATACCTTTTACACTTGTGCTTAAACGCTTGAACCCAGATAATTGCTCACTAGGGGTGTGACGGTTAGTATATAACCGTGAGACTGACGGTTATAATTGAACACCGTCATTAGATCTCTATAACCGCCAAACCGTGTTATTAAAATATTTTTTACAAACATTTTTTATCATAGAGAATGTTTAAATACTAATTAAAAACAATTGTTAACAGTCTGTGTCATTAATGGTCTACGTCGTTTCCAACTGTATTTGATTCTTTGCCAAGTACCTACGCAAGTTTTGTTTTGTAAATCGTCAGACATGATTTTTACCACTTCATTAAGTTTTTCTTTGTAGAAAACCTTTCTTTAAAGCGAATTTCGTTTTGTATAAATTGTATATTAATTTTAATAAATGTTTCATCAACCAATTGCATGTATTTAATAAATAAAAAGCAAATATAGCAGACAATATAATAACCGTGACATTGAGGCGCCAGCGCGCCGCGTTCACTATTGCATTGTGAACTAGAGCGCATCTCATCGTAAATGAATGAAACTCAGCGTAGGCCTATGCCTCATACATTAGCATTAAATATCTTTGCTGCATCCTTTCTAGAACAGACAAGAGCTTTCTTGCCGCTCACATCAGCAGAGCATTGCATCGTCCATAGACCGCAAAACAATCAGCGGATGGCGGGAGGGTGCAGCTTTGAAATCTGGTCAAAAAACGTTGGTGCGGATGATGAGTTTTGTGATGCGGTTGCGGATGAAATAATACCCCATCCACGTATCTCTATCGATAACAACATTGAACACTTTGAACAGTTTATTCAAACTAAGTTGTCCTATAACAGACGAACGTTACGCTATATATATATATTCATTATAAATGATTAATTCTTAAGATGATTGTAACTTCTGTGCCTGCTGTCCAGCTACAGTAGTATAGCGTGTGTGTGTGTGTGTGTGATCTAACGCTGGATCTGCTGATGTGCAGACCCATTATGCGGTGCCAGAGACGGCTGTGTCTCAGTCGGTGTCGCGGCTCGAGTCTCTGCAGGCCGTGGTGGAGTGCCAGCAGCCGGAAGCTGATTTATACAGGTGACACCACTCACACACAGCTTCACACTCATACTCATCCACGTTTGATTGTATAAGTGCTGACACAGCACATTCTCGCTTATCAGGTTTGTCGGGAGAATAACAGTAACCCAACAAGGAGAGGAGATAGTCAGGTAAGACATCTGAGATCAGCACGCTTTTCACTGGATGATAGAAAGGCTCAACACAAATGTATAGAAATATCTATTAAATAAATGTAAAAATATTTATTTCTTTTTAAATATGTTTTTTATTAAGTATTTAGGTTATTTATTTATTTATTTATTTATTTTTTTGTTAATCTTTTCAGACCTTTAGGACCAGAAAACCTCCTGCTTCGAGGAGCAAGATTAAAAAACACCAAAGAAATATTTGGTACGGCATTATTCAAATTCAAAATGTGAAAAAAGTGAATTCAAAATGCACCATATTTACTTTCATAATATATGTTTGCGACTTGCACCACAAAAAAAGTGAACTTTTTCCTTTTCTGCTGACATCATGAATTGGTCTCAGTTCTCAACCTCCTGTCCTTCTCTATGAGTGGGTGAACATTTAAGAGGAGTAAGGATAGGGGGAGTTAATATTAGCATGTATGCTGTAATTTCTGAAATCCTTCAACGCTTTGATGCTGGAGTGTAACTGGTATGGCATCATGCAGGTGTGGCGGTGTACACGGGCATGGAGGCCAAGATGGCTCTGAACTACAAGTGCAAATCCCAGAAGAGATCTGCGGTAGAGAAGTATGCGCTCCCATGCTCTCCCTCTGCAGTTCAGTGATGCTCCGTTATGGCTACATCGTCTCTCTCGTGTCTCTTGTGCAGATCCATGAACACGTTTCTCATCATCTACTTGGGCATTCTGCTGTTTGAAGCCATCCTCAGCACGATCTTGAAGTACGCCTGGCAGGCCGAGGACAAGTGGAACGAGCCGTTTTACAATCGCAAGACTGATCAAGAGAGAAACAGCAGCCAGGTCACTTTAATAAAGCATTTACACTTGGCTCATGATGGTTATATTAGTACTAGTGCTGCCAATCAATTAAAAAAATGATTAGTCTTTAATCGCATTTAAAAACACTTATGTTTTTTATATATTTTATAATGTAATAATTTCACAGTTAATCTCCAAATGAATGTTGACAACATAAAGACAGTATATTTTAAATACTTGTTTAATGGCCCATTTTTATGAATGAAGGCCAGTGTCACTGATACTAATACAGCTACTGACTAACTCTAGCCAAAGGATGACCCCATTGAGCCCGTCTACGGAGAGCCTGGCCACTCCCTATTAAGTCCTATTGTACAGAATTGTGGTTGTAGTTCCACCAGAGCTCCACTGGGGGCGATCGCCCATGAGTGCAGACTGAATGGGAGTGTATGGAGCTAGACGGCTAAATTTGTCTCTTTCGCCCGATTGCCGTTGAGAAATCTCAGATTTGATTGTAGTTTTTGCAAGTTCAACATGGGTTATAGGTCGAAAGTTTAATGAACGAGTACTTATGTCCTTTCGATTTCTTACAGGTTGAGTTGTTGTTGCCCATAACACGCTAGCATTCTGCTAATGAATGCTGATTGGTCAGTGAAGGACTGATTACGACCAGAGATACCGCTTGATGGCATCGTGTGTGTGTGTGTGCGCGTGTATTTTCGGCGTGGTCTTTTAAAACAACAAAACAAAAACTCTTCTAGCACGTGTGTTTCCCTGTGTCAGCTGTGTTGTCGATGAGAAAAGAAAGTGCAGAGCGCGAAAGCACCAAAGCACTGAAGGATTGCCGTAAGCAGTATCTCTGGTCGTACGATGTGTATGACGTCATTGACATTTTAAGTGACTCTAAGTGAAATCTAACACCCAGCAATGTGTAATTTCTTTGCATCTCCTTTCGAATACAACATTCAAATTACTAGACAAAAAATTATATCCTGAGAAAAGTGGATTTTAAGGGGTATGGCGCCATAGACCTCCATTCATTCTGCACTCGTCCTGTGAGCGCCCTCATATGGAGCCAGAGTGGAACTGCAACCAGTTCAGAAGCCGGAAGTTTACTGAGAGTGGAAGTTCTCCCCTTATTAGACATTCTCTGTTATTACATATGAATAATTACACTTTAGCCTAGGTGGCAGCTGGCGGCTCTTTGATGGCCACAAAACTAGAAGGTTTTATTCAAGTTTGGTGGTGATTTTTCTCCTCACAGATTTTGAAGTTTATTTCTGACTTCCTGGCGTTCCTGGTGTTGTACAACTTCATAATCCCAATCTCGCTGTACGTGACTGTCGAGCTGCAGAAGTTTCTGGGCTCTTTCTTCATCGTTTGGGACTTGGATCTATACCATGAAGAGAGTGACCAGAAGGCTCAGGTCAACACGTCAGACCTCAATGAGGAGCTGGGCCAGGTGTGTGTGTGTGTGTGTGTGAGAACTCTTTGGCCAGCTGTAGTTCTGCCTGAGATGAGTGAAACTATACTAATGTTGTGCCCGCAGGTGGAGTACGTTTTCACGGACAAAACGGGAACCCTCACTGAGAACGAGATGCAGTTTAGGGAGTGCTCCATCAACGGTATCAAATACCAGGAGATCAACGGGAAGCTCGTGCCCGAAGGAATGACAGAAGATTCCCCAGACGGAGCGGTGCCTTGTTTGGTATGTCTTCATTTCTGATACAATTCTGTTGGTGAGGATAGTGGCGCAGAAATTACACACTTCGCATTTTAATTTAATTTATTAGCTCATTTTAAAAAAATCCATTTAATTTTCGCTGTAGTAAAGTAAAAAATTATCTTTTTATTAATTATAGCCACAAGCAGCAATTATCTGGGTCAAAGCACAATTGAAAGACATTACCAAAATAGCAAAAGAACTGGTCCTGTGGATGCTATGTGTTTGCTACACCTGTGTTTAAGTCACAGTTGCACTATTAAAAGTTTAAGATTTATTTATAGCATTGGAAATTCATGAAGTTTGGATGATGTGATCGCAGATTAGTCAGTATTCGTTGGGGGCGTGGCCTAGTGTGCCCAAAGCCTATCATTCCTAGAGGAAAACGCAGCAAATGCGACACATGAGTCTAAAGAAGCACGCAAACTTTTATGGAGATCGGGCCATAAGTGGGGCTATAAAAGCTTTAAAAAACAGTGAATTAAATTTACTTGAAGTGCTTGAATAATTGCTGCTTCCAATTTAGATTGCATTTAGATTATTTAGATGAAATATGACCGATTTCCTTGAGAAATGTTAAACATTGCAGTGATCACATTCTTCAACCAGTCATGTTTTAAGCTGTATCTCTATCTGTGTGTGTACATTTCAGAGCAGGGAAGAGGAGTTGTTCCTGAAAGCCGTCTCACTGTGTCACACGGTGCAGATCAGTTATGATCAAACAGATGGGCCGGGAGACCCGTTCTCACACGCCAATGGCTTCTCGCCTCAGATGGAGTATTATGCCTCCTCTCCTGATGAGAAAGCACTAGTGGAAGCCACCAAGAGGTGAGATCACAGTGTCCAATCTCACCTACTGCCAAACACACACTTTTGACCCCAACTGTTGAAATATTTGACCACTGTTTGAAGAACTTGTTGTGTGTGTGTGAACAATTCCTTTAAATGATGTGTTTGACTGCAGGATGGGTGTCACATTCATAGGAAGCCATGGAGAAATCATGGAGATTAAAACATTTGGAAAAGCAGAGAAGTACGTCTAACTATAGTAACGTTCATTTTAGGCCCCTAAATGGGAGGCGGATATCTAAGGTTGTGTTTTGAACGGCTGTCGTTCCTCACGCAGGTACAAGCTCCTCCACGTCCTGGAGTTTGACGCGGACCGCAGGAGGATGAGCGTGATTCTGCAGACGCCCTCAGGCATGTGCCTCTGAACACGCATGCGCTGTTTATCAGCGAACCGCAGACTTGCCTAATGATGTGCCGTCTCTCATCAGGTGAAAAGGTGCTGTTTACAAAGGGAGCCGAATCAGCCATCCTGCCCTACGCCAAGAGCGGCGAGATCGACAAGACCCGAGTCCACGTGGATGAGTTTGCTCTGGTGAGTGCTCGAGATCATGCTCTCATGCTTGCTTTCTAGCTCAGTCTAGATGGTGATGCTTGCAAAGTGTCACTGTTGCTCATAAGTGCTCAAATGGACAGTCAAAAATAGTCGATCTCCGAATGCACCGTAACATGAGGAGAGTAAAGATGGAAAGCTCCTAAAGCTCAGTTCCATATAAATTCACTGATAATTTGTTGTTTTGTCGTTAGTGAAAATCAATATTGACCTTGTATTTGAAAAAGGATCCTCATATAAGAAGCAATACTAAAATTCAGAGTCAGTTCATTCGCATTCGGAGATCGACTATTTTTGACTGTCAAAATGCCGGCGGACGGAAACAACAACAGCAACAGTGAGTTGTTCAAAATCTTTCTCTTTAGTAAACTCTGTACACACACACACTGTTCTCAATGCTGGAGTTCATGTGTAGAGCCTCTCGTGATACTTCCAGCACAGTTTCATGTTGTGTCGAGCCTTCTTAGTGTTTTAAAAATAGTGATTTTTGATGCTATCATAGTCGTGCCCCAAGCACTCCCATTCACAAGGCAATTTGACCGAAAACGAAAATACGGTCAAACTTAAAAGTGGCGTTTCCATCCTAATTATGCTTTTAAACGAAAGTTTGCCTCGGGTAGATTAACAAAAAGACCCCAGGTTGCATTTTGGTGAGAGTTACGCTTTAAATCCACGCTCATTCACTGCGTCATCAAACTGCGCCTGTGTTATTGTTTAGAATAAGAGGCCTTTAGCGGCGAAACTTACACACCTTTAAGAAAGAAAATTATTCTTAATAATGTTTAGTGATTCCGTCCCCAGAATATCATTGAGATTTGGGCTGAACTACCTAGAGACACACTAGCGATCATCTCAGAATGCCCGAGACTCCTCGATCAAGCATGGGTGTGCGAGCACCACTTTCATCACAGCGTTTAAGAGTTTATTTGGAGTTTCGAGATCTGGTCTGAGGTCAGCTTTTCTAATTCAAGTGATGTTGATGAGAGCGGTGCAGTTAATTAGCTCAGTTTGGTGTCCTCGTTATCAGCTAAACCCATGAGAGAGTCTGCAGACCCACTTCACCACTGTCTGTCACATGGTAGCACACACACACACACACACACACACTCTGGGCAGTCCCACAGGATTGCACTGAGACTCATGGGATGTTTCAGACACAACAGCCTCATTGAAATGCTCCTCCATGCGCTGAACTCTCCCTATGACTGTGCTTAAAAGCATTAACTTAATTATGGATGTGGATCTCAAGATTGTGGCTTCCAAGCAACGTCTTGGCCAGCAGTTCGCTGTCCGTTCTCCTTTGCACCAGCTTTCGTATTACATCATTGTGTGTATAATTTAGCGGATTTTATCCTCCGTTTGGACACAAATCAGTAGAATGGAGAAGTTTTCGTGAAACTTTTGCCAGCGCACTAAGTTATGTTCATGCTGGGTTTCCCGCGTGACTTTTGCAGAAGGGTTTGCGGACATTAGTGGTGGCCTGCAGACACTTCAGTGCGGATGAGTATCGGGAAGTGGACCGGCGGATCCATGAGGCCAGGACGGCTCTGCAGCAGAGAGAGGAGCGACTGGTGGAGGTCTTCAACTTCATCGAGAAAGACCTGGAGCTGCTGGGAGCGACTGGGGTGGAGGACAAGTGAGTCAGCACACACACACACACACACACACACAAGAATGAGGTGGAGACTGATGTCTCATACGTACAAGCAAATTCATGCTGGTCAGATGAGGTTATAAATCATATTTTAAATGAACATCAATATAATCATTAATACTTTTGACTAATCCCTCTTTTTTTTTTCTTTTTTTTTTTAAGGCTAAAAGTGAGGTTTATAATTTTAGAAAACTGTTTTTGTCAAAACCTGTATTATTTGAACTGTAAAGTTGTTTGTGGTCATTTTAAGGTTTGAATGCTACTATAGATCTCGCTGTTCCCCACGCATATGGAGAACATTTTATTCGTGAAGGTCTTTAAAGGTCCTAAAAAGGCATAAATGTCTATTTCTGACAACACTATGGATTTGTCTCAAGCTGTTATGGCTCAGCGTAGACGTAGCGGTCGAACGATATTAGCCATTAGCTGATACGTTTTCCTGTTTCCCCTGCTAGTGACTTTTATTTTGACAGCGCTGAAAGATAGCATTGTAGTCTGTGTGACAGTGAATGGTGAACAGTCAGTGTGATAGTGACAGCGGTGTGATGCGTTTACACTCTTCCGACACTCGCTCCTGCCGATTGGACGGCCTCTCCTGCGTCGGGAGCCGGCGGTGAGCCAGTGTGCGGCGGCGGCTGGTAATGCGGTTTGACATGTCGCTGTGACTCACACAGCTCTCTGTGGACTTAAGGTCAGCCATCAATCTGTGTCTACATGCCAACAGCATCATTCAGACTGAGGAAGGCGTGCAGGGACACGGGAACTTATCTGGAATGACCGTCGTTGGGATTCCCATGAGCCTTTTGACAGGCCATTAAAACTATTAAACCACAGAGGCACATACACATCCTCCAGTCTGCTCAATGAGCATCATGATCCTCACACACGTCTGGCAGGTCATGTGATCCGCTTCACTGTGTTCATCACAGAGGAACTGTATAGAACTATATGTAGGATTTAGTAAACGCAAAGTATCGCTTTTTTATTTACTGCAGTGCCAACTTTTCTGATCATTTTCCCAGGATAATTTACAGCTATAGCTGTGAGATCATTTCTTTATGTATCCAAAATGGACTTTATAACTGTATATAATCCTATAAAATTCTCTGATGTCCACGAGGTAGTTCTGCCTGATATCATCAGTTTTGGCCCAACAGCTTTCTGTCTGACGGTCACAGTGACATTTTTGCAGGCAAAATCCAGTTGTTTCAATAGAAATCCAGACAATCGTGAATTTTTGGTTTCAAAAGATTGGTGAGTTTGGAAAGATTCATTCCCCGCTTTGACCAGCAGAAGCTAATGAGCTGATGCAGTTATCCTAAAGCACAGTCATGCTTTTCTGTGGAGAAAACACTAACAGACTCTCGAGTCTCTCAACCCACCCAGATGAACACCAGAGTGAACGAGGGCTGGTGAAGGTTATCCAGTCGTAACAGAGGATGTGTATATATACAGGGTACAGTAGCAAGAGCTGCCCGTTTGAGTTTTAAAGGAGAGCACAACTCACACAGAAGTCACTTTGAAACCAAGCGGCTTTCTGGTCAACATGGCGGATTCGTGTGACAAGCTGACCCTGATTGTGAGCGTTGTCATCAGCGAGGCACTTCTCACACATTACGCCTGTAGAGATCGGGATGGCTTGAGTTTGGCTTTGACAGGGATGAGCGGTTTCTGTGTGTCCAGGGTTTAATCGGGCCTCAGGGAAAACAAGCAAAGCCAACACTTGTACTTAATGTATTTAATGTTTTCTAAATGAGATCTAGATCACTGAAGCCGAGAAGGAAGTGGGCGGCTTTGACACTCGTGCTTATTCAGATTAATCCTAGATCTGGTATTTTGTGTTCATTGCAGTGACAGTGCAAAACATTGAAGTATTCATATTTAGCATGATGACTCAGACATGCTCTTGATGTTTTTTTTTGTATAATGAACACAAATGAATATCATTGTCTTAAAGAATTCATCTATAAATATGGTGTCAAACATGTTCAATGACTTCTTAAGAAACCCCATATTAAAGGAATCATTCTATAATATTTTATTAAATAACATAAAAAGGATTTGAATCTACACTGTTTTTCAGATATGTATATGTGTGTGTATACATTTACACATTTACCAGATGCCTGAAGACTCGGGGTATTTGGTGTACCACTTTAATTACAACCTTTTTATTTAGTGATTTAGTTTTCCCTGGTTAAGCATTAGTGCAAAAAAAGTCTTAAAAAGCAAAGTAGTTAATAATTAACTGGAAACGGTGTCTTTATTTCATGTTATTGGTGAAAAAAAAAATTAGACAAGTACATTTAAGAGTAAATATTTGATAATATATAAATATGTAATAATAAATAAAATAATAATTTTTGGTTCAAAATAAATTATATATATATATATATTATTGGTCTGTTTAATTTAATTGGTCTGCTAAAGTTTTTTATTTAAAAAAAACGATTTAATGGTATTATTTGGTCATTTTAATCTGATCACTTTTCATTCATTGAAATGAAATGAATATTAACTGAAATAAAATATTTTATCAAATTAAACTTATTTTTATTTCAGCTAGTCTGACATTTCTGATTTTCATTTGGTTCAAGCTGCAGTGCTAAAATAACTTTAACTCAATTAAAATATAACTTAATAAAACACTATGTAGACATTTATGCATATATATATATATATATATAAAATAATAATAACTGAATTCAGAACTAATACAGCAGTTTAAATTCACATGTCTTCACCACAGCATCACACTATAGTACTTTTAATTGTGATTGTGTGTGTGTGTGTGTGCAGGCTGCAGGACAAGGTCCAGGAGACTATTGAAGCGCTGCGATTGGCTGGGATCAAGGTGTGGGTGTTGACCGGTGACAAGCACGAGACGGCGGTCAGCGTGAGCCTCTCCTGTGGTCATTTCCACCGCACCATGAACATCCTGGAGCTCGTGCAGCAGAGATCAGACAACGAGTGCGCCGAGCAGCTCCGCAGGCTCGCCAGGAGGTACGGCACATCACTCGTGCCATATGTGACCCTGGACCCACAAAACCAGTCACACGGGTCCAGTTTCTGAAATTGAGATGTATATATCATCTGAAAGCTGAATAAATAAGCTTTCCATTGATGTATGGTTTGTTAGGATGTATATTTGGACGAGATAATCTGGAATCTGAGGGTGCAAAAAAATCGAAACATTGAGAAAATCTCCTTTAAAGTTGTCCATTTATGTTGGCGATTGTGCTGCATTCACTCACACAAATACATGTTTTATATATTTACGGTAGGAAACTTACAAAATATCTTCATGGAACATGATCTTTACTTAATATCCTAATGATTTTTGGCATGAAAGAAAATTCGATAATTTTGACCCGTACAATGTGTTGTTGGCTATTGCCACAAATAAACCCGTGCGACTCGAGACTGGTTTTGTGGTCCAGGGTCACATATAAGGTCCATTAAGGCCTGCACTCTAAAAAAAACAACGAAAACTGTTACTATTTTAGGTTACACTTTATTTTACTTTTGTTTTTAGGCTATTTTAGGTTACACTTTATTTTAATAAATAATGCAACAAGGACACTGTAAAATAAAGTGTTACCATATTTAATTTAATTTGTCAGGGCAAGTGAAAATGTGACCATTTTAAGGCTTAGAAAAAGCTCATGAGCTCACCCTGAGCTCATGTGTTGATGGAGAAATGTTAAGCTGGTGTGTTTGAGATGGGTGTGATGGTGTGCCTGTGTTTGTCCAGGATCAAAGAGGATCATGTGATCCAGCACGGGCTGGTGGTGGATGGGGCGAGTCTTTCTCTGGCTCTGCGGGAACATGAGAAACTCTTCATGGATGTGTGTAAGAACTGCTCAGCGGTCCTCTGCTGCAGAATGGCTCCTCTCCAGAAAGCCAAGGTGAGTTACCTTACCCCTTCATGTGTGTGTGTGTTCGGGTTTCAGGCCAGAGGTCGCGCACACTTATACGCTATATTACCCCACACTACCCTGTTGTTTTCATAGCGCTGGTGTTAAAGGCTCCTGTGTGTTTGGCAGGTGGTGAGACTGTTGAAGACTTCCCCAGAGAAGCCCATTACATTAGCCATCGGAGATGGAGCCAATGATGTCAGCATGATCCAAGAGGCTCACGTTGGTATCGGTAGGTGTCCGAACAGGAACTTACAGGGATAGTTCACCCAAAAATGAAAATTAGCACATGATTTACTCACCCTAAAGCCACCCTAGGTGTTTATGACATACTTATTTCAGTCGTGTTAGAAAATGCATGGCTCCCCTTCAGAAGGCCTTTATTTAGGAGCTGTGAGGAGCACTTTTATGATGGATAGATGCACTTTTATCATGGATAGATGCACTTTTATGATGGATAGATGCACTTTTATGATGGATAGATGCACTTTTATCATGGATAGATGCACTTTTATGATGGATAGATGCACTTTTATGATGATAGATGCACTTTTATGATGATAGATGTACTTTTATGATGATAGATGCACTTTTATCATGGATAGATGCACTTTTATGATGGATAGATGCACTTTTATCATGGATAGATGCACTTTTATGATAATAGATGCACTTTTATCATGGATAGATGCACTTTTATCATGGATAGATGCACTTTTATGATAATAGATGCACTTTTATCATGGATAGATGCACTTTTATGATGGATAGATGCACTTTTATGATGGATAGATACACTTTTATGATGATAGATGCACTTTTATGATGGATAGATGCACTTTTATCATGGATAGATGCACTTTTATCATGGATAGATACACTTTTATGATGGATAGATGCACTTTTATGATGGATAGATACACTTTTATGATGGATACATGCACTTTTATGATGGATAGATACACTTTTATGATGGATAGATGGACTTTTATGATGGATAGATACACTTTTATGATGGATAGATGCACTTTTATGATGGATAGATGGACTTTTATGATGGATAGATGCACTTTTATCATGGATAGATGCACTTTTATGATGGATAGATGCACTTTTATCATGGATAGATGCACTTTTATGATGGATAGATGCACTTTTATGATGATAGATGCACTTTTATCATGGATAGATGCACTTTTATGATGGATAGATACACTTTTATGATGGATAGATGCACTTTTATGATGGATAGATGCACTTTTATGATGATAGATGCACTTTTATGATGGATAGATACACTTTTATGATGGATAGATACACTTTTATGATGGATAGATGCACTTTTATCATGGATAGATGCACTTTTATGATGGATAGATGCACTTTTATGATGGATAGATACACTTTTATGATGGATAGATGCACTTTTATGATGGATAGATGCACTTTTATGATGGATAGATACACTTTTATGATGGATAGATGCACTTTTATGATGGATAGATGCACTTTTATGATGGATAGATGCACTTTTATGATGGATAGATGCACTTTTATGATGGATAGATGCACTTTTATCATGGATAGATGCACTTTTATCATGGATAGATACACTTTTATGATGGATAGATGCACTTTTATGATGGATAGATACACTTTTATGATGGATAGATGCACTTTTATGATGGATAGATGCACTTTTATCATGGATAGATGCACTTTTATGATGGATAGATACACTTTTATGATGGATAGATGCACTTTTATGATGGATAGATACACTTTTATGATGGATAGATGCACTTTTATGATGGATAGATGCACTTTTATGATGGATAGATACACTTTTATGATGGATAGATACACTTTTATGATGGATAGATACACTTTTATGATGGATAGATACACTTTTATCATGGATAGATGCACTTATCATGGACAGATGCACTTTTATGATGGATAGATGCACTTTTATGATGGATAGATGCACT
The DNA here is from genome assembly GCA_022828995.1 of Vimba vimba. Lineage (NCBI taxonomy): Eukaryota > Metazoa > Chordata > Actinopteri > Cypriniformes > Leuciscidae > Vimba > Vimba vimba. Next base: position 8,550,665 of record CM040825.1, on the reverse strand, counting down.
TTTATGATGGATAGATACACTTTTATGATGGATAGATGGACTTTTATGATGATAGATGCACTTTTATCATGGATAGATACACTTTTATGATGGATAGATGCACTTTTATCATGGATAGATGCACTTTTATGATGGATGGATGCACTTTTATCATGGATGGATACACTTTTATGATGGATAGATGGACTTTTATGATGATAGATGCACTTTTATCATGGATAGATGGACTTTTATGATGGATAGATGCACTTTTATCATGGATGGATGCACTTTTATGATGGATAGATACACTTTTATGATGGATAGATGCACTTTTATCATGGATAGATGCACTTTTATGATGGATAGATACACTTTTATGATGGATAGATGCACTTTTATGATGGATAGATACACTTTTATGATGGATAGATGGACTTTTATGATGATAGATGCACTTTTATCATGGGTAGATACACTTTTATGATGGATAGATGCACTTTTATCATGGATAGATGCACTTTTATGATGGATGGATGCACTTTTATCATGGATGGATACACTTTTATGATGGATAGATGGACTTTTATGATGATAGATGCACTTTTATCATGGATAGATGGACTTTTATGATGGATAGATGCACTTTTATCATGGATGGATGCACTTTTATGATGGATAGATGCACTTTTATCATGGATGGATACACTTTTATCATGGATACACTTTTATCATGGATAGATGCACTTTTATGATGGATGGATGCACTTATGATGGACAGATGCACTTTTATCATGGATAGATGCACTTTTATGATGGACAGATGCACTTTTATGATGGATAGATGCACTTTTATGATGGATAGATGCACTTTTATGATGATAGATGCACTTTTATCATGGATAGATGCACTTTTATGATGATAGATGCACTTTTATCATGGATAGATGCACTTTTATGATGATAGATACACTTTTATGATGGATAGATGCACTTTTATGATGGACAGATGCACTTTTATCATGGACAGATGCACTTTTATGATGGATAGATGCACTTTTATCATGGACAGATGCACTTTTATGATGGACAGATGCACTTTTATCATGGACAGATGCACTTTTATGATGGACAGATGCACTTTTATGATGGACAGATGCACTTTAATTGTGGATAGATGCACTTTAATTGTGGATAGATGCACTTTTATGGACTTCAAAACAGAAACATCCATTCACTGCCATTATAAAGCTTGGAAGAGTCAGGACATTTTTTAATATATCTCCGATTGTATTCGTCTGAAAGATGAAAGTCATATACACCTAGGACGGCTTGAGGGTGAGTAAATCACGGGCTAATTTTAATTTTTGGGTGAACCACTTTTAACCACTTGCAATTCGGATGTAATTGCGGGAATGTCAATGAAGCTAACTGAATTAAACTCCACAGGAATCATGGGCAAAGAAGGAAGACAGGCCGTGAGAAACAGCGACTATGCAATCGCGAGGTTCAAGTTCCTCTCCAAATTGCTGCTTGTACACGGCCATTTCTACTACGTTAGAATAGCAACCCTTGTGCAATACTTTTTCTACAAGGTACGTTTTCTCGGAGTGGAAGCCTTTTGTGTTGCTTTCCAGAGATTTGCGTTCCCATAATGGTCTTTGTTTTCTTTTCTTGTAGAATGTGTGCTTTATCACTCCCCAGTTTTTATACCAGTTCTTCTGTTTGTTCTCACAGCAAGTAAGTGTGTCTTGATGTCATGTCATATGTCAGTGTTGTACAGTCCTTAACCCGTGTGCTGTGTTTAAAACCCTGTAACACCTCCTGTGTTCCTGGGCAAAAATGACCGTGTGTAAGTATATTGGTTAAGTCTGGAGACCTTTTGAGGTGTGATCAGTGTGTGATTTCTCCTGCTCTCTTGTTCTCGCAGACTCTTTATGACAGCGTGTATCTGACGCTGTATAATATCTGCTTCACCTCTCTGCCCATACTGGTGTACAGTCTGTTTGAGCAGCTGGTGCATCCACACGTTCTGCAGAGCAAACCAGCACTTTACAGGTACACCAGCACACGTCACTGACGGCTCGGACCAGGACACGGGAAATAAATCTGATCTAATATATTACCAAAATAATACCAAAACACTGCTATTTTCAGTTAGGGGAAACGATTAGTGAACACCAGATTTTAAAATCAGTTCATGACATGGTGCAACGAGTCAAATTAAACCAAACGGCACCGTCTTGTATTGTTTTACAAAGACAAAACTGGCTATAAAAGATAGATACTTTATCAATGTCGTTAATAAATAGATAAGTAAATTTAGTACCAGGGTTATTGTTAATTAAAAGATTAATCATTGCTTGAACAAAGCAACATCAACTGAAATGAAATGAAGAATAAAAAACTTTTACATTTTTTATTTCAGCTAGTTGTTCAACAACATTACCTCATTTTTGTTTAGTTTAGGTTGAAACACTTAAATAACTCAAACTTAATAAAAACTATAGATATTTTTTTTTTTAAACTAATACAATTTCAAAAACGCACATTTCTAAAACTTAAACAAAAATTAATGAAAACAGGACATATAAAAAATAAAATTGAATTCAAAATATTAACCAAAAAAGTACGTTTTTCAATGACACTAAAAAATTAAGATAATAAAATAACACCGTTTTGAACTTAAATTTACGTTTTTGTTTGTTTTTCTTCTATTTATATTTTATTTCAATTAACGAAAACCATTTTAGTAGTTTTACTTTGGCAATAATATCACTGAGAAAATGTACCAGCTCTTTTTGTGCGGTATATTAGTGTTGGTTTTAATTGAATGTTGACTGTAATTTTCCCTTCATCAGAGACATCAGCAAAAATTCCCAGCTTTCCTTCAAAACCTTTTTGTACTGGACCTTCCTGGGCTTCTGCCACGCCTTCGTCTTCTTCTTCGGCTCCTACATCCTGATGGGAGAAGACACCACGCTGATGGGGAACGGACAGGTCAGCTTGATCTCTCCGGCTTTCTCTCCTCCTCTTCTGTCATCCCAGCTCATGTGTGTCTGTGGCTCTACACTCATTATGCTAGCATGAAATTCTTTGAAATCCTCCACAAAGCGTTATGTATAGATCTCCGAGATGCTATCTGAATTATTCAGCTCGAAGGGCTTAAGATAATGAATGCACTTAAACGTTAATAACCCTTACTTGGCCTTAGTGACTATTGATTAACTCCAGCTTACAGACACAAAGCATCAATCCTCAAACTGATTACGCCGTTATCTGGCGCATTTGTACCACACTGTTAGGTGTCAGTGGATGTGGGCTTTTACTACTTATCCATATTCTCTCTCTTTTTCTGCTTCTCTCTTTCTCTTTCCTGCTGTGCATGCTCTCAGATTTTGCGAGCTAACAGGCAACTGGTAAGAGTTGAGTGGATTCCAGTTGATGCATGTGTCTTTCCTAATGACCAGCTGTCTCTGTGGTTTGCTTTAGCACGAGTGGCTCTGATCTGTGTTCTTTTGATACACTGCCATCCTCTATTAACGACGAGCTTTGGAAGCGCTGCCTCACTCGCCTTTTGCATGACAGCAAATGGCTTCCGACAAGCCGGAATCTCTGTGATATAAAGCGATTGAGCAGGGTTCATCACGTGTTTCATTTTGGAGGAATTTATAGCCTCCAGATATTTAGTTTGCAGAGTCGCACTAGGGGTGGGAAACGCAGGGTATGATACGGTACATGGCTCACAATACCGATATTATCACGATACAGTAGGGGTGTAACAATATATCGTGTCACAATATATCGCAATACAAAAATGCAACAATATGTATCGTTGATAGTGACCATGTATTGTGTATAATTCACCCAAAATGAATTACTGTGCGAGGAAAAAAATCACGTTTACAGAGTTTTAGTGTCAGTACTACATTAAATTACTATAGATAATGTAGCACGGTTGACACCAGACCTTTTCAGTCGTAGCTGAGAGTGGGTCTGGGGAAGCTTCATTCACAGGCCATTTCCAAAGGGGCGTCACCAACGGACGTCGCTCAAATGCCTCTGGGCGCAATTGGATAGACCTTAAAGGAGAAGTTCACTTTTAAAATGAAAATTCTGTCATCATATAATCACCCTCATGTTGTTTCTAACCTGTATGAATTTCTTTCTTCTGCTGAACAGAAAGGAAGATATTTAGAAGAATGTCAGTAACCAGACAGTTTTTGGGTCCCATTGACTTCCATAGTAGGAAAAAAATATACTATGGAAGTCAATAGGACCCAAAAACTGTCTGATGAGGGTGATTATATGATGACAGAATTTTCATTTTAAAAGTGAACTTCTCCTTTAAACCAATCAGAGCGAGCGCCATCGTGTAAAGCCCGCCTCAACGTTTGTGATTGGCGCCTCAGTTTGGAAAAATGGGCTTGAATGGGCTCTTGGCTAGATGGACTTGCAGAGCAAATCTCAAATTTGCCGGAAGCTCGTCAGGGTTTTCCCAGGCTATTTATAATGTTGAATATAATGTATAATAATGCAATGGGGGAATATTTGTGGGTCCTGATAATGCCAAATGTCTGATGTTACCAGTAAAAAGTGGGCCTTCATTATTTTAAATATATCTAGTCAGAGTGAAAGCTTATAAATAAATAATCCTGTATTTTAAGCTTCAGAATTATGAATATTTTTACTCTGGTGTCACTATTGTCCTGACATGAGGGTATCGTTGCACCCCTACGATACAGCAATTCTGCGATAATCGCTATATTGATAGACAATCCTATAATGATGCATAACGATATCTGTCTTAACTGTGAAGAAAAAATGCCTGTGAAAAGGTAAAGTGCAGATTTTCTCTTTATTCAAGTCCGAACTGTTAGAAAACAGCACAAAAAGTAAATCAAATTTAAAAACATTTTAAGTAAATTAAACATTTTATGCTTATACTTTTATATTTTTGTGTTTAAACTGACACATTTAACTGCTTATCGACTTGTTTTATATAAACCTGGGAATAAAATCTCAGTGTTTACCAGCTTCCTTAAAAACAAACCTGGGAATAGTGTTGTTAAAAGGTACAGACTTAGGTATTTAAAAATTTGACGGTACCAGCATTTCCCTCTAGCATTTTGAGCGCCGTTGAGCAGATTCTTAAACGCCTCTGATTGGCCATTGGGTTCAGATATGTCTGTGATTGGCTACAATGATCAGCACTTCCAAACCATGTTGCAAATAGACATCTTTGACGCGTCTATCAGCCTAAGTATCGATTATCGCATCGCACGGAGAACGACAACGATATGTCGCCCTATCAATATTTTGTCCCACCCCTAATTCACAACAACAACATCAAAAGGTGAATCTTTTGATATGCTCTTTAAATATGTGTTTGTTTCTTGCAGATGTTCGGAAACTGGACGTTTGGCACTTTAGTCTTCACTGTGATGGTTATTACGGTAACGCTGAAGGTACGTCACAGGTGAAAGCCACATCGATGGGTTTGTAAACGAGCCGTGGGCTTCATGTGCACTGTTCTCTCCACAGCTGGCCTTGGAGACACACTTCTGGACGTGGATGAACCACTTCGTCACATGGGGCTCCATCGCCTTCTACTTCATCTTCTCCTTGTTTTACGGCGGCATCATCTGGTACAGTATTGCTGCTGTTTTCCCATAATGCCTACAGAAGGTTGTTCTCATGAAATTATGGCATTTATTTAAAAAATTTTGTTTCATTTGAAAAGGTTAAAGGGATAGTTCACTTTGAAGTTAATTTTTGATATGTTTTAGCTTACCTCAAGGGCATCCAAGATGTAGGTGTCTTTGTTTCCGCAGTAGTTTCAATTTTGATATTTTTAGGTCAAACCGTTCTTGTCTGTCAGTCATATAATGCAGGTCGATGGTCACTGTCTCAAAACACAAGCACAGAGTCCAAATTAAAACAATTCCCCATTGTCCAAATGAAACAATTCCCCATCGTAAGTACACATTGATGGCCTAAGACACGAAACGAGCGGTTTGTGTGAGAAAACAAACAGTATTTATATCGTTGTTATCTCTTGAAAACAGCACACGTCCAAATGATCTGACGGCGCGGGCGGGTATAGATATATACATAGATGTCACCTTGGCTACTGCAGTTCATTGGAACGAAACCGTAGCCAAGCGACATCTAGTGTATATATCTATACCCGCCCGCGCCGTCAGATCATTTGGACGTGTGCTGTTTTCAAGAGATAACAACGATATAAATACTGTTTGTTTTCTCACACAAACCGCTCGTTTCGTGTCTTAGGCCATCAATGTGTACTTACGATGGGGAATTGTTTCATTTGGACAATGGGGAATTGTTTTAATTTGGACTCTGTGCTTGTGTTTTGAGACAGTGACCATCGACCTGCATTATATGACTGACAGACAAGAACGGTTTGACCTAAAAATATCAAAATTGAAACTACTGCGGAAACAAAGACACCTACATCTTGGATGCCCTTGAGGTAAGCTAAAACATATCAAAAATTAATTCCAAAGTGAACTATCCCTTTAATCAATGAACTTTTATGTTTTCCATCTACATATCCAAAGTATTATAATCATCATAGAAATGATGGGTCTACCTTAGAAGAATGTGTCTTTCCCATTATTCAGATTGGTGGTCAACACATATGAGTTATCAATAACCTTAATATGCGGTTACAACCTTGTACACCACACAAATCCCTTCAATCTTTTACATTTTTTAAATGTATTTATTTAATTAAATTTGTAAATTGTGATCAGTTATGAATAATGGTCGACCGGTATTGATTCTTTGATGGTTGATGCTGATATCTTGGAGAGCAAGGTGGCTGATCAGATGGTACCGGCTATCTAATGAGGTATTTGACAGAACTGTTGAACAGAGATGGTAAAGAAGATGAACTGGTGCTCAGACGCTGTCAAAATAAAAGTCTGCTTCGCCTTAAAATTAAAGTCCCATTTACGACACATCGGCCAAACGCAAAACCACTGGTGCCGATACTTTAAAAAATGCCAAATATCGGTCAATATATACGTATGCCTTGGCTATATATGTATCGTTATGTTTACCACTAATTATTAAATTTTGAATCAATAGCCGCGTTTCCATTACCCTTCAAATTGCGCAAATTGAAATTGCGAATTGAAAATACGCTTAATGGAAACACGTAATTTTCGCAAAAACTCCCATTTATCGCCAAAAAGTTTTTACGCTCGCATGAGGTGGTTTTTCAGGCAATCCGAAAAATAATTATTTTGCAAAAATGAAATGATTTTTGGAATGACTTATCGCGAGAGGCAAAAAACACCGTCATTTCGCAATAGTTTTTTGTCGACATTTAGAAGAAATCGCAAAAGTTTTGCGCAAATCTGTAACGCGCCGAATGACAGTTTGTTGAAACCTGTCGACTGAACTCGTACAGAACTATTTTTTTACAGATTTTCTTTACGGGACGTAGCGCAGTGGCATGGAAATGAGTGCAGGGTCTCAAAACGAGTTGATCTTGTAACTTGACACTCAGTTTTAAAAACATGCCGTTCATGCACAAGATTTTGACATGTATAGTCATTCTGAAATCGTAGATTTTTTTGTTATTAAAGATTTTGCTTCAAATCCTTGCGCCGCAATCTAGAACGATTCAAGTCTCTGGTTACTGGGTTTTATTTTTGTCCTGTGTGAGAAAGTGGAAGTCAGGAACAATGTCCAAAATAGATTGTTTTCCCATCTAAACAGTGTTTATTGAATTGCGTTGATTTGCTGGTAAAAAACTGTGTGCTCTTACATTGGATCCGGTCCCACATGACCAGCATCAGTGCACTTAGGATTTTAGTCAAGATGTTGTGCTCAATATTTGCCTCTGCCTCTAAAACAATTGGATATTTGACCGCACTTGTTGGTTTCAACTAACTGTGGATGTGTTCCCCCTCCGTTAGGCCGTTCCTTCACACACAGGACATGTACTTCGTCTTTGTTCAGCTGCTGTCCAGCGGCTCGGCCTGGTTCGCCATCATCATCATCATCATCACCTGCCTGTTTCCTGATGTCATCAAGAAAGTCTTTTACAGGCACCTGCACCCAACCAGCACGCAAAAGTCTCAGGTGAGCGTCACACTGCAAACACAGATTCAGATGTGGAGAGAGAGATGCCGACATTTATGCTTTTCTAAGTGGACACTGATGAAGCAGCGAAGCATGTGGCTCACGTCACCGCATGAACTCTCACCAGCAGCTTCAGCTCACCTTCACTTGACCTCACTCAGACATACGGCATCAGGACAGCATTACAGATATTACAGATCCTCTGCGTATGTCTGGACTCTGGAAGGGCAGTGCTTCTTGTCTGGTTGAATTATGAGAATAGATAACGGCAGGATGTGGCGTCATGTTTATTTTTTTTGGTTACTTTCTGTAAATAAGTATTTGTGTGAAAAAAAAAGAAAAAAAAAACGTCCTCACTGACAAGATGTTAAAGTTCCTCATTTACGTGACATAATGATTCCTCATTTGAGTGAGACTACGATTGTCAGCACACCAAAATTTTAGTAGTCCTTACCAATTCCAGTGATATCGATATGATTATATAGTTTTTATATTTATAACATGTGATGCAGTTAAGCAACATTACACAATCAAGAGTGCTGTTTTCCTGAACACATCACGATTGAAAATGTGACACTGATTTCAGACAAAAGTGCAATAAACAAGCAGTTATTATTAATGTCGCTTACGTTTTAGACACATTGACTGTTTTTGATCTGTTTCTGCAGTGGAAATAGTTCCAAACAAAGATCACAGCAGAAACGCAGATCTCAAAGGAACACTGAACCATGTTTTTATTACTGAATGATTCAGTGTTTTGAACAAATCGGTCGAAGATTCAATGACTCATTCATAAACAACTGACTCATTCCTGAACGAATCAGCCGTTTGAACATAATGTTTGAATGAATGACTCAAAGAGGTGGCAGTTTGGTTTCATGTTTAAAAGTGTCATTCTTTCCAACATTTCTTATGTGTATATTTAAAAAAATATATATTTAAAATAAATCTAAAAAAATGCAGTTGGGATTTTTCAGTGTAAACGATTTAATTTTATTTGTAACAGCCCTTTATATTATTCTAATTGAAGTTATTGATCACATTTAAGAATTTGAAATGAAAGATGAAGCATACATAAGGGGGAAAAAAGCCCTTTTTAAAAGTAAAAAAAAAATGTCCTCGAATAAATATCACAAATATGCAGATTTAAATACGTCAAATGATAGGAATATTGCTTCAGAATAAATTATATTTACAACAACACAAAAAAAAATCTGTTTTTTTCCAGACAAGCACCTTTTTTACCTTTTTTAGGAGTATGAGCACATGACGAGCTCAGTGTCGAGCGCTGTTTGCATTTGTCCCGAATGAAAGAGAGATGAGCCCAAAAATGTGGATTATGCTATATATCGGCTTTGCATTATTTATTTTTGCAATTTTTTGCCGTTATTTGTGTAGGAGAGTGCGAGAGGTGAGAATACTTTAACTCGTGTCTCGCCCTCTGCCGGGGAAATTAAACCGTTTACTTTCTTTCTTTCTTCCTTTGACTTTTAATCCTCCCATTGACACTTCTCCTACTTCCCTGTGTGAGCCGGTAACTGAAGTGTTGCGGTGCGGGTGTGTGCCGTCAGCACACACTGCCCTGCGGGTGACACCCGATCGCCCTGAGTGCATTCTCTCTCTCTCTGCGTCGACCACTTGCTTCCTGTTTCCTGTCTTTCTCATTTCTGAATGTGGGTGCATCGTGGTCTTGAGAGTGTATAACTGCACATGTGACTCTTCCTTCTCTTTACTGACCCTCTGTGTGTGTTCTGTAGATGTACACCAACCGCGTGGCTATAGGTGACGACTTCATCGCACTTCAGCCTCTGTCCAGAGCCAAGAATCAGCTGGGCAAGATTAGGTAGAGTAGGAGAGACACTCTCACACTGCATGCGGCAGGAAAAACTAACAAGCATTCGAAGAGAAGCGTGAGATAAACAAGTCACCCTGCATGCGTAACCCGCTACCCTGCAAGTGCATGAGTCTGTAGGCCCGGTTTAACGCAGACGCAAGCTTCCTCGTGCAGCACGGGCTTGAGCTCTCTGCTCTTTGTACACCAGCGTATGAGAAAAGAAATGTTTTCCTGGACTGCATGCTCCCAAAACGATTGTATTGTTACTCTCTACCAACGAGCAGAGAAATGAGCTCCAGTCCAGCTACAGCAAGACATCTTTTAAAACAATGCTTATTAAAATCTGAATTTGACTGCTTTTAAACATTCCAACTTCTATGTTGTTGGGCTTCTTTTAAATTTCCCTCTTTGTTTCAAAACCTAGTGTCTTTTTGTGTACTTCCAGGCGAACCTTCTAAGGCAGCATCATACACTCCTAAACAGAGATGATTTCTTTCAGTGAACAGATCTAAGAAGAACTTTGTGTGAAGAACATTTTAATAATCTAAAGCAGGGGATCCCTAAGTTGTCCACTCCTGGACTGACCAAGAAAAGTATAATCTCTCTCAACATCCCCCTAGTGAAAAGTAAATAAACCAAAATGTATTTGAAATGCATTTATTTAATGCGAACTATACTACAAATACATTTACATATTTATGTATTTAATATAAATACCCTGCAATTGTGCTATTAGTATACTAAACTGGTATACTGTTAAATTGCTTAATGCACTTTACTTATCCGGAAACAGTGCTGAGTATATTTGATTGTGCTAAAGTGGAACTATTGCAAGTATACTTTAGATATAACACTTTAAATATCTTGCATTTAAGGACTGATATTATACAGTGATCATACAGTCCTTTATTAATAGTGATGATATAACACATTTTAAGCTTAATATTAAGAAAATGTGCATTGTTCAATAAAGTAGTACTCCAAATAAACTTAAATTATAATATTTATATCAGTAAGTCTCAAGCCGATAAGTCAGTAAATATATTAATTGATTTGTAGTATGCTTAGTATGAAATAAATGTATTTTAAATACATTTTGGTATAGGTTTTTTTTTTTTTTTTTTTTTCTCTAGGGCGACCACAATATTTGAGATTAGAAAGCAACTGGCATTACTATAAACTTAATCTTAATCAAAATTCCCCACAGTTTCTTGTTAAACTCAGTGTTCAGCGCAGAAAACGCTCTCATGCTCGTTTCGCATGTGTTCATGAAACGTGAATGCTTTTTACAGACAGTTTCCTCGCGTGTTGGTCGTTAGCCAAATGCACATTAAGGAATGAAAACAACACACTCTTTATACATCTCTGAAAGACAAGTGCGATGAAACAGCCTTTCGTGAAATTTGAATTCTCCGGTGTAATACAGAATACAGCGCAGTGATTGGAGTGAATATCATTAATAATGCAGACCGAGCCACTTGACAATTCGCTGCGAATGTGCGAGCTTCAAAACACGCAGCGCAGATTTAAATAATTAAATTGCGGCTTTTGCGATTCGAAAATCGCACTAAGCAATATCACGATTTCCGTTTAATTCAAATTTATCTGCAGCCAAGAGACTTTGCACGACCCACCTTTTCCCATCTGCGACCCAGTTTGAAAACTCCTGATCTAAAGTCCTGATCCAATTTAGTCCTAAATTGTAAGTCGCTTTGGACAAATGCGTCTGCTAAATGACTAAATGTAAATCTAAAGAACCCTTTTCCTCTAAAGAGCCTTTTGTGGAACGGAAGAGTTCCAAACATTCCAAACGTTCTTCATGAATCCAGGTTCCAATAAAGAACCTTTATTTTTAAGAGTGTAACTGAAATGTAAAGCTTATAAGAAACTGATCTGGAACCTAGTCCAGAACATAGTCTGACGTGGAGTGCAGAGGCGAGTCGGCTCACGGTTGTTTTCAGTCGAGTGTCAGGTTAGCATGTTGCTACGACAATAGCCCCTTTCACACAGCAATCCCGGTAAATTACCAGAAAATTACCGTAAAATTCAAAAATGCAAAAAACAAGCAACAGCGTTCTGGCTTTTTACCGGTAACAGGCCATCACACATCAGCTCCAACACACCGGTAAACTTTGTGTTGATGTCATTAACCGGAAGTGACCTCTAAAGTTGTTGTCAAATCTCTTCATCCGCCCGGACGCAATATTTTTTTTCCCAGGATGGTTGGGGAAGACTCATGAATATTCATTAGGGAAGTCATCCCTGATTGGTCTGATGACCTACTCTAACCCCGCCCCTAAACCTACCCGTCACTGGGGTCTATGTGATGACTTACCCCAACCCCGCCCCTAAACCTACCCGTCACTGGGGTTAAGACCAATCAGGGATGACTTCCCTAATGAATATTCATGAGTCTTCCCCTACCATCCTGGGAAAAAAAATATCGCCGCCCGGACGAGGAGAAGCGCTTGAGTTTCGGTATCACTCCAATTTGAAGACATTTGTAAACAGTGCTGAGTAAATGCTTCGTCTGCGTCGTCATTTTATGAATGGCCCTGAGCTGTTGCTCTTTCAACGGCTTCTGATTGGCCCAAATCACTTCTTACGTCAACGCGTTCTCTGACTTCATACATGCAAAATACCGTAAATCTGCACTCACACAGCGCATATACCGGTGATTGCCGAAACCAATTTTCCGGTATATTTGAAGTCCTGTTCACACATGATCTGTTACTGGTTATTTACCAGTAAAACTGAGTGTGTGAAAGGGGCTGTTAGCACTAAGCATAAAGTTGTGGCCACATTTACCGAGATCAGTCAGTTCAATGGGAATCTGCGCGGTGAAGAATATTGCCTGATAATACATTTCCCTTCATGTATTTAATGTCAGGTGCAAGTTTGGTGAACTTTGACACACAAATTTGCTTCAAACCGACCAATAGCAAGACTCTTGGTTTGGCAATGTAATTTATGTGGGTGGAAATTCATAATTAATGAACAAAGCAAAACTGCTGATCCATGAGGTACTGATGTCTACTGGACCATTTTTGTACAAACCTGCACTTTAAAATGATAAAAAAAGTTCTTCAGGGTTGGTTTGTTTGCTAGGCAGCGGGAATAGCTTTAGATGTTTATCTTGACATCATTACTCCCAAATCATTCAGCGTATTCAAACACTTCCCTGTTTGCTCTCTCCGTAGAGATCATGATGCTGCCTTAGAGAGTGCCCTTGAAATGCAGGTCACTAGGTTTCTCGACAGAGGAAGTGTTCTCTTGCAGTGGACGTTGGGGCGGTTTCATGCTCGTTCACCTTTCTTCTGTTTTCATCCGTTCGGGAGACTTACCGCGTTGTTTTGTCCTTCCAGATGGAAGCGGATAAGGTTTCAGTCAGCTCAGAATATGACTCTGCTGAAATCGGGAGCAGAGGCGAGGACAATCGGCCACTGATCGCTGCTTTTCCTCCGCCTCTGGGTCAGCCCCACCCTTCCCCTAGGTAGAGCTACACCCACCCGTCTGTGTGTGTGTGCGTGTGTGTGTGCGCGGGGTCACGGCACACTCGTTCTCCCCGTGATGTAACCAGGAGCGAGGGCTGCTCTGGGTGGCACTTAGCGCTGGCATGAGTCTTAGACCTTTGTCTGTTACATTACCATCCGTTCGATGGACTAATCTAATCTAAGTGCCTCATGTGTGCATGTCTTTATAATCATCTTCATTCCTTCAACTCCATCATTGTGACATTGTTTTGTGTTAGCAATCACTTGTTAGCGTTTTCATGAACTCTATAAGTCATTGATTGAATGAGCTGCTGTTTTTCCATGAATGACAGCTATGTGTGATCCACTAATGCTTTCTTTATTGTTATAATAATTGCATGTTTTTGTCGTACTACAGTCATGTGTACAGGTGAAACTCGAAAAATTAGAATATCGTGCAAAAGTTAATTTATTTCAGTAATTCAACTTAAAAGGTGAAACTAATATATTGAAAATTACATGCAAAGTGAGAGATTTCAAGCCTTTGTTGTTATTTTGATGATTATGGCTTACAGCTTATGAACATTTTCAAAAAAAAAATTGAATTTGGGGTTTTCGTAAGCTGTAAGCCATAATCATCAAAATTATAACAAATAAAGGCTTGAAATATCTCACTTTGCATGTAATGAGTCTATTAGTTTCACCTTTTAAGTTGAATTACTGAAATAAATTAACTTTTGCACGATATTCTTCTTTTTTGAGTTTCACCTGTACACTGCTGCCAAAGATGGTTGTCACTTAATGTCGTTAAGTGTACAGTTTTTTTTTTTTAGTAATTAACTCCTGAAAAATTGTGGTAGCGACAATTAAACTTTAATTAAATGCATATACTGATGTTTAGCAAAACTAGTTGTTAATGCAGTGTAGGGCTGCGTCTGGCAATTATTTCGATAATCGTTTAATCTGGCAATTATTTCTACGAATGACCAAATCTGACCAAAAAATTTTACATTTTGTTTAGTGTTGTCGAAACAATGTGCAAATTGAATGCTATGAAAACAAATGGAGAGAACGCGCATTAAACAGCACACATATCTGTCAAAGCAACGCGCAGGGTAAAATAAAAACTAATAACTAAAAGTGTTCATTGATATAGCACTTCATATAAAGCTTTCTCGTGTTTTGGACGGCTTGAGTTGTGCTCTTTCCCCACGGCGGCTCATTCGGTGTCCTCCACTGTCTTCCAGATGTGCTTTGTCCATAGAAACGCATCACTCACTCATTTAAAGTCCAGTGACTACAAATGATTAATAATCAAATTGTTGATTTGTTTTCATTATTGATTTTATTGTGTATTTTATTTTTAAGTGTCACTTTTTTGGACACCAAAACAAATGATTTTTTTGGTTTACAGTTCAGACTCCTGTATTCAGTACACACACACACACACACACACACATTGTCACTGCAAACCCTAGTTTCACATCTGATTTGACTGGTTGAAAGCAGTTTTCCCAGTTCTGGTATGTATCGCTCAGGTTGAGAGCAAGAACTCGAGCATTTGCTACTGTAAGTTGCAGTTTCAGCCACAGTTGTTCATATGACTCTCTTACCTCTACAGATATTCAACGGGTAAATGTGAATTTTTGAATGGCTAGCACATTTATTTGTAGCTGAGATGAAATGATAGGAGTGTAATTTTTCATCTGGAGGTCATTCATCATCAAACCCTCCAGCGATTACTGGACAGGTTCTGCTTTTGATTAGAGCTGCACGTATAACTGACTCGTTATTTACAATCACACTGCGTTTAATCTTTCAGCTACTTCCTGCTTATATGGATTTTTAGCAGAACTACCATGTCGTTACAGCTAAATCTTTAACCCAGCAAGCTCAGGTTAACAAGAAACCTGAAATCAAAGAAACATGGCTATTTCTCCCGTGGCTAAAGTGTCGGAGATTACTTGTCTGTCATTATAGCTCACGTTATTTGTGAGCTAGTAGGGCAGTCATTAAAACAACCTTTCCTCTAGAACTAAGTGTGCATGTACCCAAACTCCTCGTTTATGCATTAGTCAACAGACACGTTTGTCTCAGGACTGATAATTCTGCAAGGCATGCTGAAGAGGGTCAAGAGGGATTTAATGTTAATATTGGTGGTTTGCATAATGCCGAGTCAGGTTGCCTGAGCGAGATCGGAGAATTGACCTCCTCAGTCCTGGCTGCACACACTCTTTTTCCTCTTTGAGTGGTTTTTGAGTGCATCTGATTTGAATTAATCCTTGTTGGATTGCTCAGGCTGTAATTTAACAAGCACGTCTTCAGTAATTGAGTATTGAATAGAGGAGTTAAGTGGAACTGTAGTTTCTGTCCAGGCAGAGGCCAAGGATGTCTGTGTTTCTGAGGAGATGGCATCATTTATCACTCTGATCTTTATTTTATTTTATTTTATTTTTTAGGTTATTCATTGTCTCATTTCAGACCTCTCGTGTATATGTAAATCCATGCACTGCATTTATGATTTGAGCTCAATAGCTACGTTTACATGGACACAATCGGAATGAAATCAATCCGATTGATGAATCCGAACAAGGTGTTTACATGAATGATAAATAAAGTAATCGGGTTGATGTGCGCGTTTATATGTCACAAGTTTCAAATCGGATCTGACGTTTTGACATGCGCACACTGCACGAATATACAGACTTTCCTGCATAAATATTCTCATCTATTGGTTCTTTATTTGTTTTAAACAGCAGACGTAATATTAATTCGTCTCTGGTCATAATTTAGAGCATATTAACCGTTTTGCCGTGCTGCTTATTGATCACGCAGTAAAAATGCCCCTCCCCGCAGCCAAAACCAGTCGTCTGTGGATGAGAATCCAAAACAAGCACTGGTGGGACGTTGTCCTGCTTCACTTCACAGACGCGCGAGTGAAATTAGGGGAATAACGGGAAACTTATTAATATGACACTTTATTCAACATGAAGAACAGCTCGTTCCGCGCGTCAACGTCATTACGCTATTTAACGCCATTGCACATGCGCAGTCCTTTCAGTTTCGGTTTTAAATCCGATCAAGTGTTTACATGTTCTCTCGATCGGATTACAAAAGGGATAAACCACCCCTTTCAATCCGATCGAAATTTCATTCGGATCGAGCTCAATCGGATCGATTAAGGTGTTTACATGAAGGTTTTTTAGTCCGATTGAGCCGTCAATCCGATTATAAGTGTCCATGTAAACGCAGCTAGTGTTTCAAGCAATGCCTCCCATTATTGGGATGTCCAGATGTCCTGTATTCGAGGCTCGGTTCAGGTGTTATTATTTAAACATGGATCTTATTTTAACACTTTCTTCAAATAGTGTACAAATTGGTGCATCATTACTTTAACAAATGCCGAATAATACATTACACACCACATAAAGACACCTTAGTGACCATCTCAAGTTCTCTGACAACATCTATTGAACTGACATTTAATTCATTGTAGGGAAAAAATATTTATCAACTTCTTAACTGTAATTTTCTCAAATAAAGTTAGTGTCTGAAAACTGATCAAACTAATATTTACTGAAAGGTTCTTTTAAGTTTATCACTACAAACCACAAATTAAAACATGGCTTCATGTACTGAAAATAATGAAACTAATCCACAACAGATTTCATTATCTGTAAGTAAGGTCTGTATGTTGTGCTTCTCACATCACTTTAAACCCAAAGTTTGCTTCAGTTTTAGCATAGACTGTAAAGATGGTTGATGTATCTCCGCTTCTTTCCACTATAGAAAAATGAAGCGAGAATATCCTAGAATGGCCGTTGAAATCTTGCCCTGATTCAGCCATTTGAAGTCTGCGCAGTAGTGATGAGGTGGCGCCGCGGTTATCAAGTTAATAATTAACTAATACTAAACTTATTAGAAAAAAACGACCACTTGAACATACATCAGCGTGATGAGAACTACCTAAATTGAAACATTTATTTGAAGTGTAATTGGATGTTTTAGTTTGGCTCGGGTCCCATTAATTACATGTAGAGGATGGGGTTTAAGACCTGTACTGCAGCCAGACACCAGGGGGCGATAGAAATATTTTGGCTTCACATTTCAGGTTGTGTGCGGCACACTTGCTATTTACAGATAGGCTAGATTTAGTGTAACGTGTTTGTGACAAATTTAATCATTACAGTATGCATATTGTACATGCTCAACTTGATTTTCCAAACCGCGCATACACTGGACGCTCAGCTTGCGTATGCGCCTTTGTTAAAAAAAATTAATTAGTTGGTTTACAAGGTGGCAACACTAGGCTGTTTCGTTGTATCACAGTCGAAAAATAAATTAAAGAGACCGAACAATAACCTACTAGAACAGCACCAACAATAGACGTCCATGTTGACTAGCGCTTTTGTGAGGTGGTTAAGAAAAACTTGCTACTCTAGATTAAAAGAGTTCAACGTACATTTTAATCGCTCATATTCTCTGGACAAAAACAGGACAGACGCTGGACAAAGATAAAACGTTCTAATGCGCTAAGTGTTCAAAACTGAAGTATACTTTGGGATTTTTAGTACTTAAATCCACATTTCTATGGGCAAAGCTGTTTAATGCGTACAAGACACCGCAAGCAATTACAAAATAAAGAGTAAGGCCCTTTTTAAACACCTTAAAGGGATAGTTCACCCAAAAATGTTAAATTCTGTCATTATTTACTCGCCCTCATGTCGTTCCAGACCTGTAAGACCTTCGTTCATCTTCGGAACACAAATTAAGATATTTCTGATGAAATCTGAGAGGTTTCTGAATTAACCATAGACGGTAACGTCATTGCAACTTCCAAGGCCCAGAAAGGTAGGAAAGACCGTTAAAATACTCCAAGTGACGACAGTGGTTCAACCTTAATGTTGTGAAGCAACGAGAATACTTTTTGTGCGCAAAAATAAATAAATAACGACTTTATTCTACGATCTCTTCCATGTCATTCTTCTACGCTGTTGACGTAGTGTAAACAGTGCAGCGCTTCTGGGTTCTACGTCAGAACGCCGGCTCACTATTGGCCGGCTCCTTGTGTCAGCAATTGAAATTGTTGAATAAAGTCGTTATTTTGGGGGGGTTAGCGTACAAAGTATTCTCATCACTTTATAATGTTAAGGTTGAACCACTTTTGTCACATGGGCTATTTTAACAATGTCTTTACTACCTTTCTGGGCCTTGAAAGTTGCAATGACTGCTGCCTAATGTGGGATTCAGAACGCTCTCGGATTTCATCTAAAATATCTTAATTTGTCTTCTGAAGATGAACGACATGAGAGTGAGTAATTAATGACAGAATTTTGGATGAACTATCCCTTTAAGCCCAATTTGTGCCCTTTTTGTGAAGGTGCTGTTGTAAAATGTAAGACAGATTCTACATTTTGATGTGTAAAGAGTCTCCAATATGACAAAATTAAAGGATAACTGTCGCCAAAGTGCAATCTACCCGAGGCAAACTTTCGTTTAAAAGCATAATTAGGATGGAAACGCCACTTTTAAGTTTGACCGTATTTTCGTTTTTTGGTCAGATTGCCTTTTGAATGGGAGTGCTTGGGGCACGACTATGATAGCATCAAAAATCGCTATTTTTAAAACACTAAGAAGACTCGACACAACATGAAACTGTGCTGGAAGTCTCACCAGGGGCTCTACACATGAACTCCAGCATTGAGAACATTGTGTGTGTACAGAGTTTACTAAAAAGAAAGATTTTGAACAACTCACTGTAGAGTTGCGAATGAACTGACTCTGAATTTTAGTATTGCTTCTTATATGAGGATCCTTTTTCAAATACAAGGTCAATATGGATTTTCACTTACGACAAAACAACAAATTATCCGTAAATTTATGTGGAACTGAGCTTTAGGAACTTTCCATCTTTCCATCGACTATTTTTGACTGACAAAATGCCAGCGGACGGAAACAACAACAGCTGCAGTGAGTTGTTCAAAATCTTTCTTTTTAGTAAACTCTGTGTACACACACACTGTTCTCAATGCTGGAGTTCATGTGTAGAGCCCCTGGTGAGACTTCCAGCACAGTTTCATGTTGTGTCGAGCCTTCTTAGTGTTTTAAAAATAGTGATTTTTGATGCTATCATAGTCGTGCCCCAAGCACTCCCATTCACAAGGCAATTTGACCGAAAACGAAAATACGGTCAAACTTAAAAGTGGCGTTTCCATCCTAATTATGCTTTTAAACGAAAGTTTGCCTTGGGTAGATTCACAAAAAGACCCCAGGTTGCATTTTGGCGAGAGTTACGCTTTAAGACATCTAATCATTGCCCATTATGAACATCAGTGAGCAAATGATCCATACAGAAATGTTTGTTAGAAGCTGTTTTGGTGTTCTGGCTCACCTCTGTTTTTCCTCTTGCAGTTTATTGAGGAGTACCAGGGCATCGGATGCGTGGACTCCATGTGCTGTTTCTCGGAGGGGCAGAACGCCTGCTCACGGCTGGGCCGGCTGGTGGAGCGCATGACGGGCCGGTGCGACCCCGCACGAGCCTCCAGGTGCGACCTCTCTCTCTCTCGCCTCTGCTGTAAACACATCTCCTACAAGCTGGAGCACGACGAGCCCGCGGCCCGGGACCAGTGAGGCCTCGAAGCACTCAAGCATTCCCTCATGATTACAGTGTAGAGCTTAAGACGGGTGCTTTCATTTGCCTTTTTAATGTTACAAAGATTAGCTAGAAGTCTCCAGGTACGTACGTATACAAGGAGACGCGAATCTGCCAACTCAGTGTCTTCGTCTTTCATCGTCCTCACCTTCTTTCAAGGTGCGTCCTTCTTTCCTGGTGTTCGTGTCTTCTCTGTGTTGCAGATCAATGTTCTCTGCTGAAGATCCACCTTAAATATCGTGCCTCCATAATCGCTGAAGTCGTCTCGTCTCGTCATCGCGCCCGGTTATTAGCAAGGCAAACGTTTATCGCGCCAGTTTATGCAAGTATATGCTTGTCGAATGTTGGACTATATGACTTGATCCATGTCATTTCGTGTTCTGAGACGTTGCATCCCTGTTGAAGTGTTTTAATCCGCGTCTTAGTCTTTGCCTTGCGTGTGTTCCTCTCGGCGGAGGGGTTTGTGATGATGGCATGCGACTGTAATGCACTCCTAAGCCTCAGCTCTTAGCGTAATCGTCTTGACCGTCTGTATCCGCACTTTGAGAAGCTACTCCGCAGTGGTGAGATGAGGACACGGAGACCCGGTCTCGCTAAACACAGGACTCCGGCTCCAGTTTAACGGCTTGAACACTGCCATTGAAGCGCAGGGTGCTAGAGGAGTCTCTGCTCTGACTGGCCAACGGGAGCCACTGGCTCATTTATTGCAAAGAAACAAGGGACCACATCGTGAGCGATTGAGTGAGACACTGGTAACTGTAGTCTTTCGAGAGGATTGCTTTTTTTCATCTTTTTTTCTTTTTTTTGTGTTACTTTTTACTCAAAGCCTTACGGAAGTCAAATCAGTCTGTGTAACTGCATGAGGGCAGCGTTTCATATTCAAGTATGTTTAGTAATCGATGAACGCCAGAGTTTGTGTCCTTCCGAGACGTTCGTTGACCCTATTATTCCCCTCTCCGTCTTATGCCGTCTCAAATGAAGCATCTAAACTGTTATAAGTTGTTGCATTTATCAATGATCTGTGCTGCTTTTCTTCCAGTGGTTCTCAACTGGTGGGTCCAAAAATGGCTCTTATGTTGCCGTTTTAAATTTGTTTGAAAGGAAGGACAAACGTTTCCCATATCTTTGGAGCTGATGGCTTTGTGAGCCGCGCTTCATGTAGCACTAAACGCGCTTCAGACAATCTGAGTTTGAGTCTTTTGCCGATCTCGTCTCCCACAATTCTCTATACAGTCGTGTCACATGTTGATTTATGTCTCTACATTCAGTCACTCTACGTTGGTTTGGTACAAAATCATTCGTTAATTGGTAGCATGGAGCCAACATGCCCTAAACAAACAGTGTTTAATTCACCTTGCCCAGTTCAGTGCACTTTTGTATGTCTACAGCAAAACCAGTTGAGAACCACTGCTTCAGACAATGAAAGAGATTGTTTACTATGGTATGAAGCCGGTAAGCCACATATTATGCATACATTTACTGATATAAATGCGAAAACATGCTCTAATTTTTTAACTTTTTACCTCTTCAAGATCTTAAAACGGTTGTCTTCATCTGCAACATGTGAAGATGGTACATTTAATTTGCCCTCTTCTACTTTCTTACACGTGATCCAAAGATAATCGCATTACTGTAGCTATCGGTGTATTCTTGATCTTATATAGCATGGATCTGTTGATAATATGGCTGATGTTTTGATGAAGACAATGCCCTCTGGTGTTCACGAGTAGCAGGTTTGGCGTTTGAGGAACATGGCTTTGCAACGGCTCCGATCCTCAAGGGCTGCTTAATTCCACTCTATTTACAAATATTATATACATTTTATAGTAAACCTATATACACATATTTTTCTACAAGTACTAGATTTATGTTATGAATTCGTTTCTACTTATATACTGTAAATTATCTTAGTTTCATATATAGGTACCATACCCAACATATTATGCCTAGGAAAAGGTTAATATACTTTCAAGGGAATGTAATCTATGTGAATGTCAAGGCTGTGAAAGGATGTTGTGTTTATATTTGTTTATTGTCCATGCCCATTAACCCATCTTGCACTAACGTTTCCTCATCCATTTCTCCATTGGCTGTGACTCTTGTCGGTTTCTTACTTAGACATATATTCTTGTAACCCAATAATTAATAACTCATTCACACAATGGCAAGACCGTAAACTTAATCATGGATGCAAATGCAGAGCTAAAGTTAGCCATTCCTCAGAGATTGTCAAATTGAAATGCATTTTAAACCATCGTTTGAAATTATATCTTAGACATAATACAAGAAATTTGGTCATTTTAACCTAACAGGATGGATTTTTTATTTTCTATTTTAAAGTGAGATAATTCAGTTAAATAATAAGTTAAATCAAGTAATACCAAAAATTAAGGACAGTTAAAGGGTTAGTTCACCCAAAAAATGAAATTCTGTCATTAATTACTCGCCCTCGTGTCGTTCAGAACACAAATGAAGATCTTGTTGAAGATTTCTGTCCCTCCATTGAAAGTCTGTTCACCCAAAACGTTGGCGCTTGAGAGAGTCCATGAAACGGAAGCTCGACTTTACTCGATAGATGCGCGAGAACAAACCTCACTGGTTCTTGCAGAAACTCGAACTTGCTTCCGTTTACCATATTGTGTGTGTTTTATATATGTATGGATCAGTGTTACTTTTACGATGTCTACTTTTTGAAGCTCTAAATTGTTGGTGTAAGAGACCGAAAGAAATCTCAGGTTTTATTAAAGATATCTTCATTTGTGTTACGAAGATGAACGACATGGATGACAGAATTTTCATTTTTGATTGAACTCTTTAAGGTTTAAAAAAAAAATATATATATATATATTAAGACTTCGAAACTGGGTTTTTTTTTTGTAATGATTGATGCAGATCTCGATATTTAGATAAAAAGGTGGTCGATATAATGTAGATATATTCATTATACAATTTAATCATTTGCATTGTAATATATACTTAAGGGTAACTCTTATTTTAAGGTGGCGTAGTTACACGTTACTACATGTACTTACTATAGTAATAAAATATTACAATGGTGAATTATGCGTAATTACAAGTAACTAACCCTAACCGTAACTCTATAATAAGTACATGTAGTTAATTAATATTACTAATACAATGTAACTACGTCACCTTAAAATAGTGTAACGTACTTAAGTTCTAAATGAAATAAGACTTTAAAACATTTTAATCTATGATAGAAAGTCATAGATTATCCACACCAGACTATCCACACTGTCCCCCTCACTGTTCGCAATTTCCTTGATACTTCCAGATCTTGGAGCGACACTGAGACCTTCTTCTCCAATGACCGGAGCATCCTGACGCTCTCGCCCATGGAGGTCTCTCATTGTTAATGCACCAGCCCCAGTCTGGAGCCTGAAGATGCCTAGCCTCGACCCCTTGACCCCCTTGAGCCCTTGTCCAATCACCAGCCAGACTTTCACTGATGTCTCACTTTAAGAGCTCTGTTAATCAGAGCGTCACGTCATATGTGATCAGCAACAAGGTATATACGCGGAAAAACCAAAGGATGTGTCTGACTTGAACGTTTCTGCTCGTAAAACCACGAAACTGTACGAAAAGGGCCACCATCTTTCCTGAGGAAAACGAAGGGGTCTGTTTGAAGCCATAGTTCCCTCTTTTAATTGCCTGATTTTCAAGGTATTAAACGTGAGCGCAGTTGCTCACAAACCCGTAGCCTCCCACCCTAAGATGCCTACCTGTACTTAATCTGTACAGATGATCATGATGCATGAATGTTGCGGAGTTCTCGATGGAAACCTCGCATATATCGTCCTTGAACTCGGCCACTTTCACCTCCGTCAGTCATGTGCCTGCATATCATTTCTCCTTTCCTTTTGTCTCGCACATGCTAAATGTTCATTTCTAACTATTGCCATCAGTTAATTTATCATTGTTGCCGTGTTCATTGTTTTTCTGCTTGTGTTGCTAACCACTTGTCAAAGCTGTTTGATCATTTTCTTGTTTTGTGTGTATGCGTGTGTGTGTATTTAATCACATAAGAGGGCGTAGTCTGGGTTAATGTAAGGTCGGAGCATTGAGACAACCGTTTTAAACTTGCTTAGATCAACTATATTGAAGTTTATGATATCCGACTGCATGCTACACTTTGGTCAGTCTGTCTCAATATCCCTGTAACAGAGGCCTAAAAGTGAACTCGACATAAACGCTCCCATTTTGAGGAGTCTAGTCTTGGGGTTTCTCTTTATTTTTGCTGCGAAGGAATACCTGAAATCTGGTGCCGTGACCCGGATGGCATTTGGAGAATTAGGTTTTATGATGGAGAACGGTTACATTTATGAATTGTGGATTACTCTATTTTGGTACTTCTTCTTCTCTAGATTTTATTTGTATATCATTTCTCATGTCAATGTTGATCATAACTGTTTCAATTCTTGCGTTAAAATCAAACGGCTAAGTTGTTTTGCTGTATAATGTGTTTTATATAGCAACGCAAGTAAATGCCACTTGTTACTCAGAGACATTAGCAATAAGACTCGATCTAGACTGGAAATACCTGATCTAGCTGTGATGTCAATCATCCATGTTGCGTTTTCATCTCTTTTTTTTTTGTGTGTGTAAACATATGTTCTTCTAATTGTACTCTCCTCACAGTGAATATGTTTATTGCTGATGTTATGAAAGTTCTATTTACGGAATAAATACATTTATAAAATCTAGTGTTTCATTGTTATTAATCCACATTTCAGATGCAGAAGATGTCTTACGATCGTTTGGATTTGCGAAAAGTGATTTTTATTTTATAAGATGATGAAGAAGAAATTCAGAGCACTTAATTGGCCAGACTACACTAAACATGTAATCAAAACAGAGATTATTGAAGAGTTACAAGAAAATACTATTTCAGTCTAGAGACCTGCGCGGGACACAATTTTCAGTCCCGCTCCCGCCCGCTCCCGCAGTGTTTAGTACCGCTCCCGCCCGCTCCCGCAAAGATTTGTCATTTTTAGTCCCGCTCCCGCCCGCATCTGTGATATTATGTCCCGCTCCCGCCCGCAAATGCCCGCAAGACGGCAGGCAGGATCAGGGGCGGCGCTAGGACGTTTTTAGCCCCGAATAATTTTGTTAAATTGTGTCTCTCATAGAGCAAAACAATTAATCAGAAAAAGAAATGTGAAAAGAAATGTCTTTATATTAGTACTTACATCTGAAGCGCTTAGGGCTATATCTGAAGCACTAGAGGTGCTCTGAGTCTGTTCCTCGTCCATGATGTCTATTTTGAACTTGAATGAAGTATTCGAACACGGAGCAGCGGGAAGTAATTGTCTCTAAACAAGTGTGCGCGAGATTACGCCCCCCTCTACCCCAAACGACAACATCCACAAGTTTAGATTGCTTAAAACGTTTTTATTGCTGACAAACAGAATCTCTCTCACAAGTACAAATTATGAACGCTACTTTAACCATTTATATATTTTACTTTACACTAATATTTAATTTGCGGGAGTGCAGCGTATCATCCCTCCCGCCCGCACCCGCAAGTGCACCGGATCATCCCGCCCGCGCCCGCAATGACCTTTCAAAATTTGTCCCGCGCCGCACTGTTTTGCGTCGCGACCCGCGGGTCCCGCGGGACTCCCGCGGGAGTGCAGACCTCTATTTCAGTCTTTCTGCTTAATTTACTTAAATGTGTTTCTTGCCGTATCTTTGTAATTACGAGTGCAAATTGTTTCAAAGTAAATCCTACACCATTTTTTTTTTCAGTGTAATTGTGAACTCTATTAACCGTGTCAATGGGGAACAAGACTCAAGAGACATCTCTGTGCTAATCCGAGTATTTTCAACAGCGCTCTGGCAACACCAGTGTTTGAAACTACCCTTCAAACAGACTTGAACAGCATAAAGCCATCATCGTTTTCTCCATTTACTTCAGTGGTTTGGTTTTGTTGAAATGCAAATACTTGCAAATGTGTTTAATGGGAGAGATGGTTCGCCAGTCCACAGTCATGCTGTGGTGAACCCGGAAAATCAGCCAAGCGTTTCAGACGGTGGACATCCAGGAAAATGGGCCCAACAAACCCATCTTTATCTACCAAACGATTACATCATGGTACAAAAGTGACGGTCTGAAAAAGAAACATTTTCTAGCCTTCATTTTAGAGGAAACTTCCCAACTGCAAAACTATAAGAAAGTTGAATCTGAAATCTCAAAACTGAACTATTTTGTAGTGCTTTCTTAAAATCTTCAATCTAATTTCTGATAAATTTGCAGGTTTAAACCATCTTAACGTTCTTAATCTGATGTTACTTTGCAGAGACAGTATGACAATATGTGACCCTGGATCACAAAACCAGTCGCACGGGTTTATTTGTGGCAATAGCCAACAATACATTGTACGGGTCAAAATTATCGAATTTTCTTTTATGCCAAAAATCATTAGGATATTAAGTAAAGATGATGTTCCATGAAGATATTTTGTAAATTTCCAACCGTAAATATATAAAACATTTATTTTTGTGAGTGAATGCAGCACAATCGCCAACACAAATGGACAACTTTAAAGGAGATTTTCTCAGTTCCAGATTTTCAAATAGTTGTATCTCATCCAAATATTGTCCTATCATAACAATTCATTTAGGCTTGTTTATTCAGCTTTCATATGATGTATAAATCTCATTGACCCATGTGACTGATTTTGTGGTCCAGGGTCACATATAGCGACACACTACTGTGTCATAAAATTGCATAAAATATATAAGAGGGCTGCATATTGCCAACTGCCTTGTGTATAACATTGGGTATTATATATTATATTAAAGTCAGAGTTCAGTACATTGTGAAGCATCATTTGAAAACCAACAAGAAATAGTATGTTATTTTCAATGACCTATAATTTGTGACTCAATAATCCAGATCTTGCATACAACAGGAACTGGTTGTCTGAAATCGAATACATCCCTATATAGTTGGAGAAAGAGTTGAACCAAAAGAGTATTATGTCAAAATACAAATCATTGGAAAAACAGTGGGAGAAAAGTGCCTGTTCAGATGCCAGGCAAATCAGATTTCTTTTCTTCCTCCAATTCTCTCTGACTTTCTGCACTATTGATCGCAAATGATCAAATAAGATTTGTGTGTCCAGACATATCCGAACTATCTGCATGGGTTGCTTTGGTGATGACGTAGGCGTATCCACGTACGAGACGAGGCTTTCAAAACCAATGCAGAAGAAATGGAGGTGCATCATCTCTCTCTCACAGTGCACAAGGAAAGCGTAGACTGGTGTGTATTGTGATGTTCTGGGCTGTAGTCATGGCCCAAATCTTTGGACATTGTGCTTGAATGTTGTTTAAATTCTTCCGGCATTTCGCGAGACGCAAAAGACCATTTGAAATCCGATTTGAGCATTCAGACTGAGATCTGTAAAAATCCTGTTGGAATCTGAAATTGAAATCCTGTTGCAAAATCTGATTTCAGGTGTTTTTTTGCGGTCCAGAATTTAAAAAATCTGATTTGAACATAGTCTTAATACTTCAGGTGAGATTCTGAAGCGTGTTCACGATGAGGCCACGGGAGAGGATTTATGAAGGGCAAAGAAGAGAGTCACATGACAAAGGTAGTTAGTCCGAGTTTCAGAATGAGTAGTTTGGGTCGGGACAGGACTCATTCCCAGAGCACCACAGGTGAGTCACGTCACCCTTCAACAACTAAAACACGATCCAGAGACATGATCCTTGAACTGAGACACTGAAATCTCTCAAGGCAACCCTGCTTTACAATTTAATTGACGTCTAAAAACATAATTTACCTCCATGCTGACGTCCCATCGAATTAATGTAACAGCTAATGCCACTTCTGCAAAAGAATTATGACATTTCATTGTGAGATTCACCCATCCTCACTCCAGGCCTTGCCATTGAACATCTATTTCAGGATTGTTCTGCTGAAATCCTTCAGGATGATCAGTGGAATCTCATTAGTGCTCATATATAATGCAGGCGAACTGTTTCTATTTCAAGAGAATGATCTTTCAGTTTTGACATGTTGAAGAATGATTGTGTGAAGTGTGTATTAATAACCGCACTGATCATGCATGCATTAAATGTAAATTCTCTGAAACTTGTATTTAAAAAACTGATCGAAGCAATTTTTACAGGATACCAACGACTTCAGTGCCTTAATCATGATTAATTGGCACAAGCTTGACCCCTCACCTAAACACAACCTTTAATTTGAATAAAATGTAGAAGCAATTTAAAGGGGGGTTTTATTTTATTTAAGGTGTTGTCGAGGGGGAAAAAATGACTGAATTATGTAAATGTTATGGGTGATTCCCAGAATGTGTTTTTGTGTTGAAAAATGCCAAACACAGCAGTGGAATGAAAAAATAAAACGCAATATCTGGAGCTGCATTTTATTATTATTTTTATTAAACTTTTAACTTTTGTAAGGGTGGTTTCTATAAGTGAAAATATAACTAAAGAATTGCAAAAAGAAGCAAAGAGGCTTTTTAACACAAACATACTGACACCTGGTTTATTCCTGGAAGCTTTTCTCTATGGTTTATTTTCCTGCCATCCGGTGGTCCTGAGGATGAAGCGAGTGTCCCGTGTCCCTTTGTTCCCGTGTCCAAGTGTTCCCAGTGTTCCCATGTCCCTGTGTTCTCGTATCTCAGTGTCCCTGTGTTCCCGTGTCCCAATGTTCCAGTGTTCCCGTATCCCAGTGTCCCTGTGTTCCCGTATCCCAGTGTTCCTGTATCCCCGTGTCCCAGTATCCCAGTGTTCCCATATCCCAATATCCCAGTGTTCCCGTATCCCAGTGTCCCAATGTTCCCATATCCCAGTGTTCCTGTGTCCCAGTGTTCCCGTATCCCAATGTCCCAGTGTTCCCATATCCCAGTGTCCCTGTGTTCCCGTGTCCCAGTGTTCCCGTGTCCCAGTGTTCCCGTGTCCCAATGTTCCATGTGTTCCCGTATCCCAGTGTCCCTGTGTTCCCGTGTTCCAGTGTTCCCATATTCCAGTGTCCCTGTGTTCCAGTGTCCTCGTGTTCCCGTGTTCCCAGTGTTCCCGTGTCCATGTGTTCCCATATCCCAGTGTCCCTGTGTTCCCATGTTCCTGTGTCCCAGTGTTCCCGTATCCCAGTGTACCTGTGTTCCCGTGTCCCAGTGTTCCTGTGTCCCAATTTTCCAGTGTCCCCATGTTCCTGTGTCCCAGTGTTCCCATGTCCCAGTGTTCCCATGTCCCTGTGTTCCTGTGTCCCAATGTTCCCATGTCCCTGTGTTCCTGTGTCCCAATGTTCCTGTGTCCCAATGTTCCAGTGTCCCCATGTTCCTGTGTCCCAGTGTTCCCATGTCCCTGTGTCCCAATGTTCCAATGTTCCCGCGTCCAAATGTTCCAGTGTTTCCGTGTTCGCGTGTCCCAGTGTCAGTTCAGGACATTGAGTCGTCTCCCGTTACTGGAGGCAAACGATGAGTACATGTCTGCAAGAGGAAGCTCAGGTTAACATCTCAAACAAGCGTCACACACACTGAACCAACAACATCAATGACAAAACCATCTCATGCAGGCAGACTCAATCTGTTTCTCAACATCTTTAACACCTTTTCAAATTTCATCTGAAGACTAAATTCATTTTATAGGCAAATTTCAGTTGTGCCTACTGCAGGGGTGCAAACAGCGCGCTTTTCGGCGCCTTTCGCTTTTTTCACGTCAGTTTGGGTGACTTGTGTGAATCGTGCAGATCCGAAGAGTTTTTTTTAAGGGGGGAGGGGGGAGGGGGGAGGGGGGAGGGGGGGGGGCGCACAGAGCCACGCAGTCGCAGACAGCACGTGAAGTTCGTGAACACCGAATTCCCTTTTCTTTCTTATCTATTTGTGTTTGAACAGACATGTGCACGAAAAAATAAGCCAGTGTCCATCTCAACGAGTTTCCCCGTAAACGCAGTCAAAATAAAACGGATGCGTGTCATTACCGGTATTAGATACGTGCATTCGTCTTAAAGGGACAGCACCCAATATACCTGCAGCTGTTTGTGTCACCAAAGTTAATCAAACAACAAAAGAGAAAGAGAAAAATCACGTTTTGTCAAAAGATAAACTGTATTAATACTTAATACAGTTAATTTACCTGAAAAACATAAAGCACTGCTTTATTTCTCGTTTATTTGTGTTTTATTGTATTTATATTTGTATTTTGTTTATTAGTTTCTATGCAGATGCACTAGGCCTGCCCTACACAATTACCCCAATCATCCTAGAATTATTAATTCTTTACAAAAAGAGCTATTCAAATCATCAGGTGAAATTGTTTTCAGGAAGTAGCAGTAAAGCAAGAAGAAGTGCAAGATAGTTTTTCTAAATTTCATTTGACTCTATGTGCCTATAGGGGTGGGTTGGGGATGGTGGTAATGTAGTATCTGGATATTTGCCGCGGGACAAGGGCTTCGATTGCCTCTCTCTTTTTTGACCATACATGTGTTTGCACCCCTGCTACTGTATGTATGCATTTAAAAAATATTATTTAATTGTGATCTGGGGCAGACAGTTCACAGTCAACAAGTGTTGGGTATATTAAAAATCATCCCAGGAATCGGTTTGGGAAGTTGAGTGAGTCAGGATTGTGCAGAGCTGGGATCTCATCCAGTGGCTGAGACCTTGAAGAAGCTGAAATATGGAAGACCATTTCGGCCGCATACGAAACAAAGTCATGCTTTGGTAAATCTGGTAACACTATTTCTCTGGTCCCTTAGACATGGTATAAAGAATGGATGGATGTTTTATTTCCTATCGCTCACATACAACCAGTTACAGTTTTACTTTTAAAACATTGGCAGCAAACTTTAAATGGACTACTTTAAACATTACTTTGACAATCACTATGTTCTCTCTCAGTGTCCTCTCTGTTAGCGCTTCAGATATAACAGGACATTCTGACACACAATCAGCCAATGAGCAAAAACAAGCCAACATAGAAGATTTATCTAATAATGACCTGCATGGTCTTTAAAACTAAATTTATCTATCCAAATTTAATTTAAAGGGAAAAGTAGTCAAAAACAACAGGGTGGACAATAAGCTAAAACATCGATTATAATTGTTAAAATAATTTAATAATATATATATATATATATATATATGTATATATATATATATATATATATATATATATATATATATATATATATATATATACATTAGAGAGAATAATTACTGATATACCCAACAATGGAAAAATAAAAATGGGAAAAGAAATATGTATAGTAAGTGTTGTATTTATCTTGTGTTTATCACAATCAATTTTTTTTTTTTTTTTTTTTATCAACTTCAATATGCTTAGAGTTCAGATGATGTTAGTTATGACTTAGACAGGTTTAAAATTGATATTGTTCAACATATTAAGGCAGTAAGATCATGATCTTTACTGGGGACACAAAGGGCACCGAATCCCAGGAATGACCCGACAACATGTCCACTTATTTTAGCCCTAACCCTAACAAATGTACTTGTAGTCAGCAGAATGTCTAGTGGACTGTTATAGCAGGGACATCAACTACATTTTCACACTAAACATGACGCTAAGCATAACAAGCTGTGATTGGTTGCTTTACATGTCAGTCAGACGGACTCTGGGCAGCCATTGGCCAATGAAAGCCCAGACCTTCTGTCATCGACACTAATGAAGAAGTGGCTCTAGTCTAGATCAACAGCGGGGGACGCAAGAGAAGACTTTTGCAAAAGGACTTTTTTTTTAATAGTGTAAAGAGGTGAAAGAGAGTTTATGTGTGAGAGAAAGATTTTTTTTTTTTTTTTTTTTTTAAATAATATTCTCTAAATATAATTGTTATTTTGTGGTTTAAAAATGTTGGTAATAAATGTTCATATGTGTTCATTGTTAATACATGCTCATATTAAAGTGTAGTTGTTCATTTTTAATAAAGCCTTAATCTTTGTAAATAGTTGAATTTGTGTTTCACTGCGAAAACAAGTTGCGTTTAGCCGTTTCTGGGCCACATCTGGCCCGGATCAAGCCAGATCTGGTCACATCACTGATTTGCGCCCCAGTTCTGATGACAGTAATTATTAATAATAATATTACTACTACACTATAACATGGATTTCATGAGTGTTAAAAGAGTCTTTTGTTCGAAGACGTTAATTGACGCTAAGAGTGGATAATTGATTAATTCAACACCATTACACACACACACACACACGCACACTTGAATTATTAAATTTGTGTATATTTCTGTAATATGTTCATTGTAATTACTTTTCTATCCTTATGGAAACACTTTGAAGATGTTGTATTTGTGTTTAATCCTAATGATTGTTTATCAGTGACTATTACATTATTTCATAATTAAAGGATACAACTTTATAATGTTGTTTGGCCTAAAAAAAGGTCAGTTTTAAGTCATGTAGAAGATAATGTGTAAAATAATGGCGAGCCCAAAGGATCTGGAGTCTGAACTAGTAAGGATTTCCCTTTTTTCCTCCTTTCTTTACTGATAAAATTATATATTAATATATATATTATATGATAATATTATACAGCAACTACAGAAAAGGTTTGGCAGAGGTTGTTTTTTCCTCATATGTCTGTCTAGAGATGCAAAGCTATGTTTTCCTGCTCTGCTTGTGAATTTTAAAGTAAAATCTTACACACTCTTTATCTTGTTTTCTCTTTCTAGTACAACATGTGGATCTTTGACCGCAAGACTTAGTTTGAACAGATCAGATTTTTATTATATTTTCTCATATTCTTACTTCAGGTAAGTCTAGATCCTCCTCATGTTTCCTCATTCTCAACAAAGTTAGATTTTGCTGTGGCTGTTAATGATGGTGTCCTTGTTTCCTTGAGCATGTTGTGCTTTGAAGAGTTTTGGCTTCATCTTATGGCATCACAGCAGGTGTAATCGACACTAGTCAGGATAGAAACCATATTTATTTTCATGATTTAAATTTTTGTAAACCATGTAAACAAACCTGTAAGGGATATAGACAGTCCATGGAAAAATATGGGAAAGTGAATTTCTCTGGCCTGTCTGTCTGTCACACTGACCAATCCGTCTCTCCTGATCTCTTCCAGGGCTTTGACCCTCACACAGTTTGCATCAGTGGTTCTGGTTTTGGAAATGATGTGTGAAAGGGAAAATAATCCTGTGATTTCACTCTTCATTCTGCGGCACAAGCAAGACATGATCAGTAGGGGGCAGTCATGCTTCATTCTTCAACAAACACAGACTGTTAGTGGATAGTTCTCTGTCTGATAGAGTTAGGCTGTGTTCACCCTTGGCATGTTTGGTTGGATTAAAACGAACCCCGGTGCGATTGCTCTGTTAGTGCGGTTCACTGAATAAGTGTGAACGTTGCCATCCGAACCCTGGAGCATCAAACAAGCGGAGCGAGACGCTGAAAAGATGAGTCTCACTCCACTTACAAACGAACTCTGGTGCGGTTCGACTGAAATATGAACGCAACTCGGACCAAAAACATCTAAACAAACCAAAAACAGGACAAGATGCGGCCCTAAAAAGGACCGAATGCTCACGCATATCGTTTTTTCTCATCATAGTCGCGATGTTGCCCATCACAGTTCAGTACAGGATCAGAACAGCATCTCCTCACAGAAGATCTTCATTTCTGTGTGTGACGGAGGGATTCCTGCCGCTGTTTTGACTCCTTTACACATTTTATAAGCTCTTCACGAGTTCACGATCAACTGGTCAGAATACCATCATATGTACACACACACAACGAGTGCATTTAGTCCTGAACACAGCATTGCTTTAGAAGATGATCGACAAGTTCTGTCGTAAAAAATATGTCATAAAAGGCTTTTTTGTTTTGGATCTTTAGGTTTGTTCTCAAAAATGACAGTGAATACTAAGCGATCCAGGACTGAATGTATCATTTTCTTTTTTGGTCCAGACCAAAAAACCCAAGAGATCCGAACTACAGTGTGAACATACTCTTAACATAACATATCATTTTTTTGATCAGCAAGAAAAAAAAAATTGGTGGGGGAAACACTATAGTGTTCACTGTATAATTGAAATACAGATTCATCTTTGTTAAAGCTGTGTTTTGTTGTTTGATGAACATTAATGACAGGTATTTATAGACTGCTGTCACTTTAAGACCGAATGCGTGGACCCAATATAATGATACACATCCGATTTCTTTCTCAACTCTTTACATTCACTTAAGACATAACTGCGTTTACGAGGATACTTACCGATAGGGGTTCTGCGCCCCAGTACTGATGGACTTTATGATAACATAAATTTAAACATAAATAACATAAACATAAATTTCATTTTTGTGAACTATCCCTAATTATTGAGGTAACACCTGTTTAAGCTCAACGTGGAGAGGATTAGAGATCCGCCATTTTGATAGAAGCGAAGTGAAAACTTAATGTTGATTTTAAGACTGTTAACTTTGACCACATTTGGATAAAAATAATATCATTACATCATAACATGGATTTCATGAGTGTAAAAATTATAAATATATAAAATGTAAAAATCAATCATATCAATGTAAACATTATGACCTATGCAATGCCACTGAAGAACAAAGTGACACATTACAAAGAAAAACAGATAAAAATAAAAACGTAACTGCATAAGTGTCCATACTCTTCTGTAATTGGGTATGTGGCTGTATTTTTTAAGATTTACAAGAATTATTACCATGCCATTTGCAAGCCATGGGCCCCAAACAGCTTACGTTGCATCAACGGGATCTCATTGTTGAAAGGTATTGCTCAGGTGAGGTCTACAAAAAATGTCTCGTGGCTCGTTCTCTCAGTCTGCAGTGAAATATTCATTGTTTCCTCGCTCTGCCAGGACGGAGATCCTCCAGCCGTGACCAGGAAACCAATCGAGCTCAGTCATCTTGAAGAACATCTAAGTTCTCTAATTGCACCGCAAGGAGGCGAGGAACGAGGAGTGAGGAACGAGGAGGCGAGGAACGAGGAGTGAGGAACGAGGAGGCGAGGAACGAGGAGGCGAGGAACGAGGAGTGGAGGAACGAGGAGTGAGGAACGAGGAGGCGAGGAACGAGGAGGCGAGGAACAAGTAGACGAGGAACGAGGAGTGGAGGAACGAGGAGTGGAGGAACGAGGAGTGAGGAACGAGGAGGCGAACGAGGAGTGAGGAACGAGGAGTGAGGAACGGAGAGGCGAGGAACGAGGAGTGATGAACGAGTAGACGAGGAACGAGGAGTGAGGAACGAGGAGGCGAGCAACGAGGAGTGGGAAACGAGGAGGCGAGGAAGGAGGAGTGAGGAACGAGGAGGCGAGGAGTGTGGAACGAGGGCGAGGAACGAGGAGTGGAGGAACGAGGAGTGAGGAACGAGGAGGCGAACGAGGAGTGAGGAACGGAGAGGCGAGGAACGAGGAGTGATGAACGAGTAGATGAGGAACGAGGAGTGAGGAACGAGGAGGCGAGCAACGAGGAGTGGGAAACGAGGAGGCGAGGAAGGAGGAGTGAGGAACGAGGAGGCGAGGAATGAGGAGGCGAGAAACGAGGAGTGAGGAACGAAGAGCGAGGAACGAGGAGGGAGGAACAAGGAGCGAGGAACGAGGAGGGAGGCGAGGAACGAGGAGTGAGGAACGAGGAGGCGAGGAACGAGGAGTGAGGAACGAGGAGGCGAGGAACGAGGAGTGAGGAACGAGGAGGCGAGAAACGAGGAGTGAGGAACGAGGAGGCGAGGAACGAGGAGGCGAGGAACGAGGAGTGGAGGAACGAGGAGTGAGGAACGAGGAGGCGAGGAACGAGGAAGCGAGGAACAAGGAGTGATGAACAAGTAGACGAGGAACGAGGAGTGGAGGAACGAGGAGTGGAGGAACGAGGAGGCGAGGTACGAGGAGTGAGGAACGAGGAGGCGAGGAACGAGGAGGCGAGGAACGAGGAGTGAGGAACGAGGAGGAGAGGAACGAGGAGTGAGGAACGAGGAGGCGAGGAACGAGGAGTGATGAACAAGTAGACGAGGAACGAGGAGGCGAGGAACGAGGAGTGAGGAACGAGGAGGCGAGCAACGAGGAGTGGGGAACGAGGAGGCGAGGAAGGAGGAGTGAGGAACGAGGAGGCGAGGAACGAGGAGGCGAGGAGTGTGGAACGAGGGCGAGGAACAAGGAGTGAGGAACGAGGAGGCGAGAAACGAGGAGTGAGGAACGAAGTGTGAGGAACGAGGAGGGAGGAACAAGGAGCGAGGAACGAGGAGGGAGGAACGAGGAGGGAGGTGAGGAACGAGGAGTGAGGAACGAGGAGTGAGGAACGAGGAGGCGAGGAAGGAGGATTGAGGAACGAGGAGTGAGGAACGAGGAGGCGAGGAACGAGGAGTGAGAAACGAGGAGGCGAGAAACGAGGAGGCAAGGAACGAGGAGGCGAGAAACGAGGAGGCAAGGAACGAGGAGGGAGGAACGAAGAGGGAGGAACGAGGAGTAGCGATGAGCGACTGCACAGGTGTAGTGTAAACTATGCGAAAGTCTTTCTTGACGAGAAACCTGACACACATATGAATTCTCCTCCCCCTTCACATCTGTCACAATAATTTAAATTTATGCTTTACTTTGCTGTTTAAATAAACCATATATCTCACATATATCAACAGGGCATCTTACTTTATTATTATTATTTATTAATTATATAACCAAACTTTAACAACATAAGGGCAGATCCTTTGAGCGCAGCTGATGACGCAGTGAAGTGACGCTTGAGTGATCAAGAATATTCCAATACACAAATAAGCTTTCCTTTGATTTCTCCATCCTCATTTTCTTTCCCTGAGGGAAGGAAGCGAGGATGCACAAATAAGAAATGAGAAGCACCAGTACGCTGCACCAGTACCCACTCCATGTGGTTCAATCAAACGGAGGAGAATGTCAAAATCCAAGAATTAGACGGGGTATATATACACAGGTAAGTTAACAATGGACAGGTGGACACGATAGGTTACTATGGTAACAGACGGGCACAGACTAGAAAACTAGGGCTGAGTCTGAAATCCCCCCCATACCCTCAAATACTGCACTGTTTGGTCACTATTTGAGGGACCAGCCATTTGTAGTGGCGTCTGAAACCATAGTGGGCGTTATTGATTGCACTCAATCAATCCCACAATGCACCGCAATAACGAGTGTAGAGCCGATGTACGTCCAACGGCTGTCTGAATTCACTCACTCGTTTCCATTCACTCCTTCAAGAGAACTGTATTAGTGGACTAACATAGGGAATAGTGAGTGAGGGTTTAGTGGGTGATTTCAGATTCAGCCTAGTTCAACAAACAAATGCAGCGATTGAATGATATCATATTTATCACACACCTGACGAAAAAAGTTCTGGACCTTTAAAAGGAAATGGCCAAGCGAACAAAACAACATAAAAATTATAATAGATAAATGAAATGTACTGTGTGCTACATGATTCCCCAATTGTTTCCATTATTTCATGACTTCTAGTATTTGTACAGGCTTTGTTCCCATAATAGCTGTCACCGTTCAAATTAATGCTCAGCTTAGACTAACTGTACATCATGTGTGTAAGACTGCAATAAAATAAAAAATAAAAAGATCCAATCTAATCCTGTTTACATGAAAGAAGCTGCTGCCGAGCAGGCTTGAGCTCATGGAGTTGTAAAGACAGAGTGACTCGAGAGCAAAACGAAAGTAACAAAATGAGGAACAAGAGATGTCATTTCAAAGCTTTCAATGACAGGAATCCACACGTCCGTATTTTGTGGTAAGAAATTGAGTTTATATATGTAAAATAAAAATGGGCTCTCACTGTATTTCAGCTTTTGATTTCAAGACTGATGTTTGTGTTCTGATAGTTCAATGTGCAAACTTTCTAAAGTAACCTAAAGTGTGGAAACATCAGTGGATAAAGTGGATTAGTTTAATCACATTTGAGTTTACTCAGCCGGCTGAAATAAACTTTTGTTTTATGTTTTAAAATCTATGAACAGAAATATTTTTGATATAATGAAATTTTGTAGAGGCTGTTCATTTTATATATAATCTAATAATGATATCTTTAAAGCTGCAAATTAATTATTCATGAAGAGGATGGCAGTTTCTGTTTCCTGTAAAGACCAAGTAACTTGATTCCATGTAAGAAAATGGAAGTAAAAAACAAGGGAAAAGAGAAGTGTTTTAGTGCTTTCACTAACAGGAATGACACGTCCGTATTTTGTGGTAGGTTAAGAAATTAATTTTACATACATAGTCATATAAAAATGGGCTGTCACTTGTATTTCAGCTTTTAAAGTGGATTTCAAGACTGATGTTTGTGTTTTTTAATGTGCAAACCCTCTAAAGTAACATTTGAGAGGACGCTGGCATCAGCTGTTGGCCGCTTCTGAACAGTTATTTGTTTTTGCCTTTTTACACGAATTGTTTTTTAATTGAATGCTGTGCACTCACCTATCGTTATCTCTATAACATCGACTCAACTGCTCATCTTTACATATTGATTTCACCTCCTTTAATGACTGAAAGAAAAGGAAGGCTGAATCCTCACAATAATTAAATTGATAAAGTTTTGAATAGAAATTACTACAAAAAGAGGCAATTTCCTTAGAAGTATGTGTCAAAATACCATTAATTTGCAGCGAACTAATAGTATGATTTCCAGAGTTGTGTTTTTCCATTCTAAAGAAATCAGCAGAGCTCTGTTCTCCTTGTTCTAGCCGTTTCCTTCTCAAACGAACATAGGTGCCTTCAGGGCTGTGTTTATAAATACTGTCTAATTTAGATTGGAGCCCTGCAAGTTCTGTTAGGGCAGTTTCTGATAAGCCTTCGTGAGTTTTACTCTGAAGTGTTATGATCTTTGATATAACCTTCTCCTCTTCATATACCTTCTCTGTTTTGCCAAATTGCTACTAAAATGCCTAATACAAATTCCTACTTCATATTTTAGCAACTCCCAATTTAGGCCATTTTTTTTTTAATTGTAAAATTGACTTTCGTAAAAGTTCTGGCAGAAAGCGATGCATAAGGATGTAGTGTAACGACGCCCAGTTCCAGGAATGCACTAATATTTTGTTGGTAGTACCAGTTTGCAACAATTATTGGTTAACACTAAGTTGTCAACACAACGGAAAAAAAAATAATTTGTCATTACACTACATCCTTATGCATCGCTTTCTGCCAGGACTTTTACGTGCTTTTCCCAAATCACTGAAGTGACGTTGACGTCCGGGTAGCATTAGCCATCAGGCAAGTGTTATTTAAATAAACTCCTGATGTACTTACAAACTTTCCAATGCCTCGTTTTATGAGTACAGAACCTATTTGTACTACTGTAGAAGTTTGGTATCATTCTGGGCATTATTAGTGGGGTAATTTACGAGATACAGCCTTGGATCCATTAGCGCCTGCACTAAGCCATTCGGCTGATATCTCTAAATAAGCTCTAACTTTAATAATGTTCAACCAAGGGAAAAAAGGCTTCTGCGGGGGTGTTTGGCTCGGGGTCATGGTGCAAAGGACCCTAGGTTGATTTTACTCCGAACCATCCCTTTAAATAGAGAGGAATTCATTTTCCTATTAGAACAATATTTGAATGTCCTGTGGATAGAGGAGTAGAAAGAAGAATAGTATAGTGATCAGTTAAGGAAGAAGGAAGAATGCTAACTGAAACATTATAATGTTTGAAAGAGTATGGCACAAGCCAATAATCGAAACGAGAAAGTCTTGAGTGACTGTTGTAAGATTTAGCATTTGGGAACTTCTCCCTCCAAATATGAATTAAATCAAACTTCTCCATGAACATTTTCAATTTTGAACTTTTGCTCTGAACCATGATGCATCCAAACCTCGTTGCCCCATTGTAAGTGTCATTGGAAACAGAGTAAGACTCCTGGAAAAAACAGAAATCAGTTTTGAAAGACTTTACATTATCACGCAACCCCCAGGCATTGAGAGAAACAATTGAAATGGACATTCAAAAGAACAGAACAGAACAAAAGATAACAAAAGTATTGGTAGTAGAACCCTCAAGGGATAAAAGTGCATCGGTAAGCTGACTACCCTTACGGAAAGAAAATATATTTCCCAATATATGAATGATCACCCCCAACAATGCCTTAGAAAGCATAAAGTTTTATGATCAGTTTCATCCACTTTCCTGCACGTTTGGAAGATGGCACGCTACACAGGCGAGGAAGCTCTTCAGCTTGTCCTGGATAGTGACGAAGAGATCACATTTTCCTCAGAGGAAGAGTGGGACTCCGACAATGAACGTTTGCATTTTAAAGGCACACTATGCAAGATTTGTACCTTAATATAACAGCTTAGAAATAATTTACATGGTAAACGAACTTGTGGTAGGGCGAATCATCCCGATAGCAAAGCCGCAAAGGGGGGCGCCGCTGGCAAAACCAGCAATGCAGGTTTGAGAGGTGGCGCCCCGACAAATCTCGGAAGAATCACGACTTGCTTTACGGCACGACGTCTCACAACATATCAACACATCAACACATCACAACATACATCAACAACATTTGAAGCAGCCTCTATGGAAGACACACGCATTTCAGACGTGAATCATGGCGGAGTCGACGAAGAAAATGAAGAAAGCACGGTCGGAAGAGTGCAGAGACTGCTCTGCATGATTGGTGTTTACAACAGCAACGTTAAAGGGACAATAAGTAGGAATTTCTCCCATCTAGCGGTGAAATTGTATTTTGCATTCAAACGAATAGCCCTCTACAGCGCCTCACTTTTTAAAGTGCGTGTTGCATCTACGGTAGCCGTTATGTACCAAAAAGCTAAGCTTCTAGCACTTCATCGAGTTTTCCTTCGGGTGAACTGGTTTGTTATTTCAAACAAACTGCAACTTGACACAACGAACAAACGAATGTTAGTTTTGATCAAACAAAACTTACAACCTTGTTTTTAGGACCTTCTCTACTTTACTCAATAGCTGCTATTCATCAAAGAGCCTGTTTAACTTTTAACTATAAATGTTATACTGTCTATAAACTAATAAAGTATACAACCAAGCAATGAAAAGCTTGTAATTAAGACAGTAACATTGACTTACCTGTCGAGAAGAAAACAGGAAACTTCAGCGTCTCTTTTGAAAGCTTCCTCCTGCATTAGCTGTCCCGACATTAACCCTTGTTTTTTGTAATCTCCGATCACGATTCCTTTTACGGTCTATTATGGACTTTTTCGACGACGATGACTCCTTATCCTGTGACTCAGCATATGTATTAATGAACGGTGTATAAATAACCGTACAGTGCAGCCTTTTAAACTTGCCGCGACAGTGACAAGCATAGACATGATGTCTATGGTGACAAGCACCACTCTCTGCTCTGATCCTCCGCTTCTGTTGACTTCAGTCACGTGACGCGGACTCTGAACGAAACGCGTTGTGGAAACGCGTTGGCCTAGTATTTTTTGTCCCTCTCTGCTGTTATAGTTTTTCAAGATGGCGGAACTACATGGAAGCCTCCGTGGACCTACCCGTCCCATGTATATAAAGATAATAAATTCTTCATTTACAAGGATTAGTCAGATCATTGGCATAGGTATTTGTACACCATTGAGGACATATGTATGATTAAAAATATTGCTTTTAGATAATAAAATACCTAAAAAGCTACTTATTGTCCCTTTAAATATAAGTGCGACTCTAGGGGGCGCTGTTTGAGAAAAAAGGAAACTGCATAGTGTGCCTTTAAATAGTGACTTGATCCAGCCGTGGATACAATTTCGGATGAGTATGTTTTTATTTATTTTCGTTGGACTATTTCCAGACTTCTATTTTGATATATTTTTAACATGCAGTTTATTCCTGTGATGTTAATCATTACTCCAGTCTTCAGTTTCACATGATCCTTCAGAAATCATTATAATATGCTCACTTGATGCTCAAGAAACATTTCTTACTATTGAATGTTGAAAACAGCTGTGTACCATTTTTTTCAGGATTCTTTGATGAATAGAAAGTTCAAAAGAACAGCATTTATCTGAAATAGAAATCTTGTAACATTATTCACTACAGGTCAAAAGTTTGGGCTCAGTAAGAGATTCGTTTTGTTGTTGTTGTTGTTGTTGTTGTTGTTGTTGTTGTTGTTTTTAAGAAATTAATACTTTTATTCAACGAGGACGCCTTATATTGATCAAAAGTGGCAGTAAAGAAGACATTTATAATGTTACAAAATCTTTCTATTTCAGATAAATGTTGTTCTTTTGAACTTTCATCAAAAAAAAATACAATACTGTTTTCAACATTGATAACAGTCATAAATGTTTCTTGAGCAGCAAATCATATTAGAATGATTTCTGAAGGATCATGTGACACTGAAGACTTGAGTAATGATGCTGAAAATTCAGCTTTGATCACAGGAATAAATTGCATTTTAAAATATATTTAAATAGAAAACATTTATTTTAAATTGCAAAAAAAAAAAAAATCACAATATTACTGTTTTTGCTGTATTTCTGATCAAATAAATGCAGCCTTGGTGAGCAGAAGAGACTTCTTTTTTATTTAAACGCACAGATCTAAAACTTTTGAACGGTAGTGTAGGTCTAAAGTTTTTAAGTAAAGTCTGTGTGTAAAGAAAATTTATAGTCAGATTATTTCTTTGAACTTAAGAATAAAATCACAGCATTTTACAAAAAATCCTAGTAAAAGTTAGTAAATGTATTTGAGAGAAATATTTAACTTTTGTTCTCATCCAGACATACAGTACATGTATTGCATTTGTTATATACATTTTTCAGATGGTTTCCAACCTTTATTTTTAATTTTTTTTCAGTAGTGGGGAGATATATGAGCCAATTCCTTCTGTGAAATACCGTCTGACTCACAACAAGAAGCAAAACATGGAATCAGCGAAACAGATCGTGGAGACTCAATACCTGCATCAGGATTCTTACCAACCAATAGATGCTGTTTTTCAGAAAGTGAAAGACCAACACAAAACGTTCATGAAGAACAAGTATGAGAGCTTATTTGAGGGAATCAAACTAAAGGAGAATCAAACCCTCCTGAACAGCATCTACACACAGCTGTACATCATAGAGGGAGAGAGTGAAGGAGTTAATGAAGAACATGAGGTGCTACAGATGGAGAAAACAGCCAGAACACAAGACACTCCGATCTACTGCAATGACATCTTTAACGCCTCACCTGAACCAGGATGTGAGGAGAAAGACAAAATCAAGACTGTTCTTACTATAGGCATCGCTGGGATTGGAAAAACCGTCTCTGTGCAGAAGTTTATTCTGGACTGGGCCGAGGGAAACGCCAATCAGGATGTAGATTTCATGTTTGTGCTTCCATTTCGAGAACTGAACTTGATTAAAGATCATAAGTACAGTCTTCACAGACTTCTGCTGGACTTTCATCCTGAACTTCATAATCTGGACTCAAAGATTTATGATGAATGTACAGTTGTGTTCATCTTTGATGGTCTGGATGAAAGCAGAATTCCACTTATGTTTTCAGACAGTGAGAAAGTTTCTGATGTGATTGAGTCTTCATCAGTGGGTGTGTTGATGTCAAACCTCATGAAAGGAGATCTGCTTCCCTCTGCTCTCATCTGGATCACCACCAGACCAGCAGCAGCCAATCAGATCCCCTCCAAATACATCAACCGTGTGACAGAGATTCAAGGATTCAATGACCCTCAGAAGGAGGAATACTTCAGGAAGAGAATCAGTGACGAGCATCAAGCCAGCAGAATCATCTCACACATCAGAAGAGCAAGAAGCCTCCACATCATGTGCCACATACCCGTCTTCTGCTGGATCTCCTCCACTGTGCTTCAGAAGCTCCTGGAAGATCTGAGTGCAGAAATCCCTCAAACTCTGACTGAAATGTACATCCATTTTCTGATCATTCAGATCGATATGAGGAACCAGAAGTCTGAAAAGAGAGATCCAGAGAAGCTCCTGCAGTCCAACAGAGAAGTGATTTTGAAACTTGCTGAACTCGCTTTCAAACAGCTGATGAAGGGCAATGTGATGTTCTATGAGGAGGACCTGATTGAGAGCGGCA
Source organism: Vimba vimba (assembly GCA_022828995.1). NCBI lineage: Eukaryota > Metazoa > Chordata > Actinopteri > Cypriniformes > Leuciscidae > Vimba > Vimba vimba. The sequence goes on along the minus strand of CM040825.1, from coordinate 8,506,578 downwards.
TAGACGTCACTGACGCCTCAGTGTATTCTGGGATTTGCACTGAGATCTTTAAGGAGGAATCTGTGATTCATCAGAGGAAAGTTTACTGCTTCATACATCTGAGCTTTCAGGAGTTTCTGGCTGCTTTTTATGTGTTTTACTATTATATAATAAAAAATGATAACACGTTGCATTATTTGGATCAAGTGCATAATCTGCATAGGGACACAATAGATGAAGCACTTCAGTGTGAAAATGGAAACCTGGATCTTTTCCTGCGATTCCTGCTGGGCATCTCACTGGAGTCCAATCAGAGCCTCTTACTGGATCTACTAACACATACAGAGGAGAGTTCAGAGAGCATCAAGAAAACCTCACAGTACATTAAAGACAGAATCAGGGCTGAGAAGAATCTCCCCACAGAAAGATCTATCAATCTGTTTCTCTGTCTGCTGGAGATGAAAGATCAGACTCTGTACAGAGAGATTCAGGAGTTTATGAGATCAGACAAACACTCAGAGAAGAAACTCTCTTCTGCTCAATGTTCAGCAATCACCTGCATGCTTCAGATGTCAGATGAGGTGCTGGATGAGTTGGATCTGAAGAAATACAACACATCAGAGGATGGTAGAAGAAGACTGATACCAGCAGTGAGCAACTTTAGAAAAGTTCTGTAAGTAATTTATTTGGATCATATGCAATGGCAGTTAAATTGTGCATTTAATATAACTATTCACCCTAGAGATGCACAAAAAAAAAAAAAAAAAAAAAAAATTGGAGAGTGATAAATAGTGTAACAAATGTATTACGAATAAAAATGCAAAATATTTATTAACATAAGTATTCACCCCCTTCAAGTCAATAGTTAGCAGAAGCACTTTTATAAACACTGATAGCTTTTAGTCTGAAATGTCTCTATCAGCATTGCACATCTGGTCATCACATTCCTCTTTGTTGAAACACTCAAGCTCAGTCAGATTAGTTAACATTATGAGTAGACAGCCTTTTCAGGTGCACCTATAAATTCTCAGTTGGACTGACTGCAGCAGTAATGATTACATGTGTCATATTAAATGTAGTTGATATTTATGAAGAAATAAATAGAAGGCGTGCCCACACACCATAATAAGGGGGCAGGAAAAGACATAACCTATGTCCAAGACATAACGGGACCAAGGCAGAGACGGGAGCCAGCGGGAGTGAGGACAACTGTGGAGCCGGAGGAAAGAAAGAGCCCGATGGAGCCGAAGAGGTGAAGAGAAGAGGCGTAACCAGAGGCCTGAAAGTTTGTAGTGCAACCAGGGTGATGACTGACCGAGGTGGAGCCGGAGGTATGAGGGAGCTGGGTGGGACCAGCAGTGACGAAGGAGACCAGAGACTGGATGGGATCACCGGGGGTTGAAGACTTTGAGGAATGATATCATCCAGCTCATCATACCATTCCTTTGGGACCTGGCACAGCACACCCTCAGGAGCTGGAGTATGGTCGGGTTCTACTCCATTCTACTCTCACGCACCAGGTCAGACTCCACGATTGCCTCGGGCTCCAGGACATTGGCCTCTGTCTTTTGCTCCGGCTCCAGCTTTGTTGTGGGCTCGGACTGAGTCTCTGATAGGCTCTGACATAAAATCTGTGGGGGGCGTGACTGAATGCTGGTGGGGCCCTGGGTCCGGAGTGGGTCCTCATCCATGAGACAGGCAGTGAATGCAGATCCACACTGCACCAGCACCCACTCTATATAAGCAGCGAATCTCCTTCAAGGACCTTCCACAGGTCGCTGGGGCTGGTGTAGAAAAAGATGCAGAGTTACCGGTCTGGATAATGAGTAAAAAAACATTTTGGGAAAGTTTGGGTTATGGATAAGGCCCACTGAGCCGTGGCTTTGACAATCTTAATGATTTTTAATCAATACATCAAGAAAACGATTTTGATTAAGGGGTTTGATTAATAGCTACCAAGTCAAGCTGGACTAGTTGAACATTTACTATTAGGGAATATTTGAAACTATAGAGTGAAACGTGTCATTCCTTGCGATTTTGTAAGAATCTGTCCTCTAAACTTACAAACAATTCTATTTTTGTCTCTTTCAGTCTTGCTGACTGTAATCTCACTGGTCACAGCTATGAAATTGTGGTCTCAGCTCTACAGTCATCAAACTCTCCTCTTAGAGAGCTTGACCTGAGTAACAATGACCTGGAAGAAACAGGAGTGAAGATGCTCTCTGATGCACTGAAGAGTACAAACTGTAATCTGGAGATACTGCGGTGTGTAAGAATAGAACTACAAAATTATAAATGATCATTGTATTTGATTTTGAACATAACTGTGATAGTTGAAGGATCTTGGATGATTAGTTCTCTTCAGGTGCAAGAATATTAATGTTTTGATTTCTATACAGGATTTCTATAAAAGCATTTCTTCAACATTTGAGATGAAATAGTTTGGGGTGGTTGATTTGTAAAAACATGATGACAGTGATACATTATTTTAGAATGAATTCTAAACAATTTAAGCTTTTAAAATTATGTTCAAAGGTGTTTAAACAGGCATAGTCATAATGCATAGGCTTTAAACACAGTACAGGTGTTCAATCATGAATCCAATTACTTTGTAGATTATCTGGCTGTATGATAACAGAGGTCGGCTGTTGTTATCTGGCTTCAGCTCTGAGTTCAGCTTCACACCTGAAAGAGCTGGATCTGAGCTACAATCACCCAGGGGATTCAGGAGTCAAGATGCTCTCCGAGAGACTCAATGATCCAAACTGTGCACTGGAAAAACTCAAGTAAGTTGGAGTGAAATTTTTCATGGTATTTGTTATTAAAATTTTGTAATTGTTATTTTTCATTTTACTTGCACTTACACAAATGCATATTTGTAAACAAATAATAATAATAATAATAATAATAATAAAACTAGCACTAACTTCACATGGAACATAACACAATATCACATCCTGATAGCAATTACTAAGTTAAGTGGTCTAAATGTATTTATATATTCAGGCATAGCACCATAAAATGTTCGTTCACGCCATAACTACAGTAATTTGGAAACCTGTGACATTATACATTCATGTATTTTGAAGGAGGTGTGGATTTGGAGATGATCTGAAGGGAGCATCTAATGGGATTTTATGATTTAAAAATTAGCTTGCTATTGCTAGCCTCTTTTTTTTTTTAAATTGTCTAACCTACCTTTAATTTACAACACCTTGTGGTTTGTAAAATAAAGGAAACGCCTTGTTTTATTTTAGTCACCCTAAATAAAAATTTCTCCCTCTAAAGAGATACTCGCTAGGGCTGTGCTCAATATCGATTCTGTCGTGCTTTTGAATGTACTGTAGCCAATTATCACGTGACGTCAATTGGCGCCAATTTTAGCAACGCGAGCAGCATCGCAAGACATTCAAAATGGATAAGAGGATTTTGCCACCGCCGACAAAAGTAAAAACAAAGATATGGGAGAATTTTGGGGTTTTACACTTAACCGTAGAGTCAGACCTTAGAAATGAGTCGTGCGATATGCAAGAACTGCAAAACAAAAGTGCAGTACTCCGGCAACACGACGAACCTCTCTCTGCATATGGCAAGACATCATCCAGATCAGCCAGCCCTGGTCGCAGCAGGCAGCAGCACACACCTGTCATCTCAGAAGCAGCCAATGTTGCCTGATACTTTTATCTCAAAACTCCCTGGCAGAGGCCGTCAGGTTTTGATTTTTTTATCTGTTGGTATTTGCTAGAATCCATGATCTCCAAGAGAATCCAAGTCCGCGAATCTGAACAAGATCTGGACTTCCAGCAAAAAAATAAAAATAAATAATAGGCCCACAACATTAAAACTCCAGCAGTATTTAACCGTGGGCATGGGGTACTTTTTATCCCTGTGCGTACCAAACCCATCTGGTGGCTTTGCTGCCAAAAACCTCTTATTTTAGTTTCTTCTGACCACAGAAGCAGGTCCCTTTTGAAGTTCCAGTCGTGTCTGACAAGTGAATAAGCTGGAGATTGTTTTTGGATGAGCGAGGACTCTTCTTTAGTTTTACTCATTGTGATGGATGATTAAAGGAATTTGGGCTTTGTGTTTCCTCATATTTATACTCCTGTGAAACAAGAAGTCATGGCTGAACAATTTCATGTTCCTAGTCCAAGATCAAAAGGGTAAACATATTTAATTTGATTATATTTACCAGGGGTGCCTGACAATACTATTACTCAATATTTAGTTATTGCTTCAGATGCTAGTATTTTCATTTGCTACAAGCCGGATACACCAGTGGCACATTCAATGTGGACACACAGACGGTTGTCATGGTAATGAACACCACAGCAACTGCTTGCGCGTTAGTGCTGAATGCGCATCTTGTGCATTAAAAAAAAAAAAAAACATTTTAGGGGCCCCTTGGCTTTTGGGGGCGCAAGGCGGTCGCCTACCTTTGCCTAATAGTAAGTCCGCCTCTGGTTGTAGCGCTGTGCTGGAATTTATTTTCAAGGAAGGTGTCTATTAATGGGCATAGCTACAGCAACGTCTTCAGCTGGTCAGCTTGAGATCCTTTCCATCTAAACTGGTCATGTGAGTGTTTTATGAGAAGTGGGATAAATCAAACATTGCGTTAGTTCAGGCAGGCCATGTCAGTCATGCTTGCATCAGCTGACAGTCAGCTGTTTCTGACATGTACCAATTCAGTTTCAACTCTTATCACAGCTGTTCATTAAAATCCACATTCATTCAGCCTCTCTTCTACTGCTTGCTGCGTGCTGCATCTAACTCCCCCCTCCATCCCCAACTCCACCTAGCTGGAATCTGGAATCTAATCTGATATCTGTTTCGACTTCAGTATACAGTACATTTTATTGCAATCATCTATAATCATCTATGCATTTTCGCCTTGTTTACAACAACTCATGTTAAATTTGTGAATTCTAATTATACATGCATGATTACTGAATATGCCCAGAACAGAACCATACAGCCAACACAAACAGTTAGTGGTTTGCATTATCATTATAATAAATATTCATTCGACGAAGGTGGTCCTGACTAAACCATAATCATCCGCACAGTCACACAGAGCTGAAGCACAACCAAAACAATGTTCTTCTACAAAATGCACACAGTTGTTATTGGGTTTTTTTTTTTACCACTAGAGGGTCAAAAGTTACATATTGTACATTTAAATTATGAGAATTTATGTTGAGACAAAGTTACAAGTGCCTGTGTTTTGATTTTGTTGTCTTTTCAGTGTGGACTATAATGAAGCCTTCAGAATCACACCAGGACTACAAAAATGTAAGTCCGTTCTTAGCTTTTGTTCATTTGTTAAACTTACATGGTTTGTCACGATTACGTTTCTTTTTCTGTTCAGATTTTTGTGATCTCACACTGGATCCAAACACAACACACACTAGCCTCTTAATGACTGAGAACAGAATGGTAACACATGTGAAAGAGCATCAATCATATCCTGAACATCCTGAGAGATTTGAGCACTATGAACAGGTTATGGGTAAAGAGAGTCTGACTGGACGCTGTTACTGGGAAACTGAATTCAATGGTAATGGTCATGTAGCAGTGACATACAAAAAAGTCAGTAGAAAAGAAGGGATTGATTGTCTTTTTGGACTCAATGAACATTCCTGGTGTCTTTTCTGGATTAACAGTGGTAAGGTTTGCACTGCCTGGCATGATAATAAGAACACTGATGTATCTGTCCCATCTCAGTCTAAAAGAGTAGGAGCGTATCTAGACTGGCCGGCCGGCACTCTGTCCTTCTACAGCGTCTCTGACACACACACACTCACACACTTATACACATTCAACGCCACATTCACTGAACCTCTATATGCTGGATTTAGGCTTTATCCTAGAGCCTCGGTGTCTCTGTGTCAAACTGCTTGAAAGATCTCAGGCAAGGAATAACTTATAAAACAATTCACTCTAGACAGTTGTATTATAATTTAGTGGAGCGTTGAAATTGGGAAGGTGACAGGACATTACAGGAAAGAGTGGGAATGGGGTCCGGAAAGGACCTCAAGAGACAGGACTTGAACAAAGATGAGTCTAATGCAATTTGAAATCCAAAACAAACAAAAAATCCTGTTTTATTAAGCATTTCCATCTACAATGCATTTACCTTGAACAAAATAACTGTAATTCTTTGCTTATTGTGTGTATTTTACTCTTGTTATTTTATAGGTTGATTATATTGGCTTGTTTATATTTTGCAAGTGTACCTTATTTGATGGTGTTGATGTATTAGTTGAGAACAGTGCTGAAACTGGGTGATTGCATAACCTTAAAACAGAGAGGATCAGTTTTATTACATGAATTACACTGTGTTTAAAGTAGAAGAGAATGTATTGGAATAGAGGAGATTTACCTATAAATAAAAACGTTAAAATAGCATTTTGTCTTGTATTAACATCACTCTTGGAATCCTTATTCCTTAAACAAAATGTAAAGATTATTTCATTGATAGATCAATGGATTCAGCTTTTATTTAAAATGTTACCCCATCAGTACTGAAGCTCAGCTGATATTGCTGTATTGCAACCATTTATTTTATAATACTTTTATTTTATTTTACTTGTAGTAGCACAAGTATTGTAGCCAATAAAACTGGTTTTGAGTTTACTATTGTCTCGCTGTGCTTTGATTTAGATTTTTTGATTTTTGTACCAAGGCAGGCTTGGTTAATATCCATATAAAGATAATTACAATAGTCAAGCCATGTCAAAATAGTCCTTAAAAGAGAGAAATGATTTTACCTTAGCTAGGACTCAAAGGTGTAAAAAAACTAATCTTGATAACAGACCCTCTCAGGTCACGGCTGCAACCATGGGTTCCTGAGAAGGGGAACGAGACACTGCATCTGGATCAGTGCTATGGGGAATGTCACCATCTCTAATGGTGTGACTGGTTTATCATCTCTAACATCTATTTTGTAACTATTTTAAGTGTAACCATAACCATATTGTCATTAAACCATTTCAGTTACAAATAATGTGCCAACTAGTTTTGATTTGGTATTGACTTTGAAGTGCTACATAGTTTTCTACGATCTTGCTAATAACGTTTCTTTAGTGATTCAGCAGTCTTGCAGCCTGAACCCCTGTAGGAAATCCACCCTTAAATAACAAATCCTCAACAATGAAATCCAGAAAATCCAGATTTAGTATGCACGTCTAATCGTGCACTTACGGTATGGGTGCTGGAAGAGGCCAAAATTGATTTTAAGACTGTATTATTTCTGTCCTAATAAGATGGAAAATAGCAGAAATATAATTTCATGATTTCTTTTTAAAAACATGACTTTTATTTTATTTTTCATTATTTTAATGTTTGTAGGCCTATATATGATTTACATTAATTCTTGTTAATTATCATACATCATACATTTTTTTTATATTTTTATTGTTAATTTTAATGTTTTAATATATATTATACATAAATTATTATACTTTATTTATTAATGTTAATTCAATTTAATATTAATGTTAATTATCATACATTAATGTTTTTGCATTATTATTTTTGATTTTAATGTTTATAAATATAAAGTATATTCATTATTTTACTTTATTAATTGTTTATTTATTTTTTTACTTACATTTTTCATGTTAATGTAAATGACAAATATGACACAACAAGGTTTTGGTGGCTTTTAATCTGTCAATTATCATTTAATTAACATTAATGAATACAGTATAATAATTCATGCAAATCTAATACTAAAAGGTAACGCATTCCACAGTCTGGGAGCAGCCACTGAAAACGCACGGTCACCCCTACTTTTCAACTTTGATTTCGGAATACGTAATAATTTCTGATTAGACGACCGGAGAGACATAACTGGAAGATGTTCTGTGAGTAGATCCGAAAGTTAAGGAGGGGCCAAACCATGTAAGGATTTAAATTCCAAAAGAAGAATTTTAAAATCAGTACAATATCGTACAGGCAACCAGTGCAAATAACGTAGCACTGGAGTTATATGGTTCCGTTTTCTAGTACAGTGGTTTTCAAAGTGGGGGCCACCAGGGGGCGCCAGGGGGGCCGCAGCAAGTTGGTAAGGTAGGTAAGGTAGGTTAACTTTATTTATATAGCATACTGCGCATGCGTCGCGACTGAGTGCGTTGTTGTGTTTGGAGCTCCGTCAAATTAATTCATAAACCTTGATTTTCTTCTTTACACTCTTTAACAAATGAACATTTTTCATTTTTATAGCGTGTGAACATATCTGGAATACTATTCTCTTTAAAAAACAATCGGATCGCTTTGATATCACTACTTATACCCAACCATCCGAACTTCCGCTACTAGCCTTAGCCCGCTAGCATTGCACGCGTGGTCGCGCCTATCTACACCCGTATCACTGAAAGCTATAATTCGCCATTGTAGCACATCTGCTATAATGGCGAATATAACTGATGTGTGTCTAACATTACCTTTGAGTGCAGGTAAGGACACCCTCGAGCTACATGCTGTGCAGTTAGAGCTTGAGTCGGTGGAGAGACAGATCCGCGACCTACTAGAGAGGCAGGCCGAGCTGCGAGATCGGCAATCCGCGCTTGAAACATCACGCACCGATGTTCACAAGTCAGTGGTTAGTAACCTTTTGACTCCGACCTCGTCTACTCCGTGTGTTTCTCTGCACAGGACCCGAGCAGCCAGGACGCGATCATCCCTGGTTTCGTTCACTCCGGCACCGACACAACGCCATGGACCCTGGGTGATTCCACAGCGGAAGAGGCGAGCCAGGACCAGAGCTAGGACCTCTACGCCCCTCCCGGCCTTCGAGATCTCCACCCGGAACCGCTTCTCCCCTCTACGCGAGACGGAACGCGACGCTGTGATCATCGGCAGTTCCATCGTCCGGCATGTCCACGCTACCTCAGGTAGAGGTAAGGTGCGCACTCACTGCTTTCCTGGTGCTCGTGTTCTTGATGTCGCCGCGCAGGTCCCCGAGATCCTGAACATTGAAAAGCGTGTCGGAGCTGTCGTGTTGCACGCGGGAACGAACGACATCAGGTTGCGGCAGACGGAGGTTCTGAAGAAGGACTACAGGAGCCTGATCGAGACGGTACGCAGCACATCGCCTGAAACAACGATCATCGTGTCTGGACCGCTTCCCACGTACCGACTAGGACAAGAAAGGTTCAGTAGATTATTTGCTCTAAATGAATGGTTAATGTCATGGTGTAATGAACAGAGACTTCTCTTTGTAAATAATTGGAATCTGTTCTGGGAGCGACCTAGGCTCTTCCGTGCTGATGGCCTTCACCCCAGCAGAATCGGAGCGGCTCTTCTGTCGGACAACATCTCCAAGACGTTACACACCATATGACTAGTAAGTCAAAGTCCAAATCACACTCTTTGCTGTCCAAACTTAATTGATGTAAGTACCAATGTAGAACATTATATTGAAACTGTGTCTATTCCTCGTTTAGTGAGGTCAAACTTTAAATCTACTGTAGGATCCAGGAAAAATCTATAATATTAGTGAACAAAAACAATTTATAAAGCTAGGTCTTCTTAACATTAGATCGCTCACACCTAAGGCGGTTATTGTAAATGAAATGGTCACAGATAATAGCTTCGATGTACTTTGCCTTACTGAAACATGGCTTAAACCTAATGATTATTTCGGTCTTAATGAGTCTACTCCATCAGGATACTGTTATAAGCACGAGCCCCGTCTGATTGGTCGTGGCAGCGGTGTTGCAACAATCTATAGAGATATTCTTAATGTTACTCAGAAAACAGGTCACAGGTTTAATTCGTTTGAAGTAATTGTGCTAAATGTTACTCTCTTAGATGTAAGAAAGAAATCCCTATTATCTCTAGCCTTGGCTACCGTATATATAGACCGCCTGGGCCTTACGCTGATTTCCTAAAAGAGTTTGCAGACTTTCTGTCAGATCTATTGGTCAATGTCGATAAAGCATTAATTGTTGGAGATTTTAACATACACGTCGATAACACAAATGATGCGTTAGGGGCTGCGTTTACAGTTTTATTAAACTCATTTGGGGTCAAGCAAAACGTCACTGGTCCCACTCATCGCCTTAATCATACGCTGGATTTAATTATATCACATGGAACCAATCCAACCGATATAGATATTATACCACAAAGTGATGAAGTCACTGATCATTACATGGTCACTTGCATACTACGTACTGCTGAAATCTGTCACGTTGCGCCGCGTTATCGACCAGGCAGAACAATCCTTCCAACTACTATAGATAGATTCTCAAATAGCTTACCTGATCTAACTCAGCTGCTCAGTGAACCAAAACAAACAGATGAACTAGAGGAAATGACTAGCACTATGAGCACCATTTTCTCTAGTACATTAAACATTGTTGCACCAATTAGATTAAGAAAGGTTAGACAGAAAACTAAAGCACCATGGTATAACAATACTACGCATGTTATCAAGAGAGAAACTCGTAATTTAGAGCGTAAATGGAAACAAACTAATTTAGAGGTCTTTAGAATCGCGTGGAAAGACAGTATGTCACGTTATAAAAAGGCACTAAAAGCGGCCAGGGCTGAGCATCTCCGCAAACTAATAGAAAATAACCAAAATAATCCAAGGTTTTTATTTAACTCCGTGGCTAGACTAACAAATAAACAAGCGTCACCTGAACAAAATATTCCGTTACAGTTTAGTAGTAATGATTTCATGAATTTCTTCACTGAGAAAATAGAAAGCATCAGAAACACAATTGTAAATGTACAATCTTTAATGGTGTCTTATGATTCAGCCTCAATTATCGCTCCTCAAGAAAAACTACAGCGCTTTACAACTATAGGACAGGAAGAGCTAAATAAACTTATCATTGCATCTAAACCAACAACATGTTTATTAGATCCAATACCAACTAAACTACTGAAAGAAGTGTTACCTGTAGTGGAAGAGCCTCTCCTCAATATTATTAACTCGTTTTTATCTTTAGGTCATGTTCCAAGAATATTCGAGTTGGCAGTTATAAAACCTCTCATTAAGAAACCACAATTAGATCATAATAATCTAGCAAATTACAGACCCATTTCAAATCTACCTTTTATGTCTAAAATACTAGAAAAAGTTGTGTCTGCTCAATTGTGCTCTTTCTTGCAAGAAAATGACATCTATGAAAAGTTTCAGTCAGGATTCAGACCGCATCATAGCACAGAAACTGCGCTCGTTAAAATTACAAATGATTTACTTCTAGCTTCTGACCAAGGCTATATCTCAATACTAGTTTTACTTGATCTTAGCGCTGCGTTCGATACTATAGATCATGCAATACTCTTAGATCGACTACAAAATTATACTGGTGTTCATGGACAGGCATTAAGCTGGTTTAGATCGTACTTATCTGACCGCTACCATTTTGTCTATTTAAATGGAGAAAAATCGAAGATAACGTCAGTAAACTATGGAGTGCCGCAAGGATCTGTGTTAGGCCCTCTGCTATTCTCAATATATATGCTGCCACTTGGTAACATTATAAGAAAACATGGAATTAATTTCCACTGTTATGCTGATGACACTCAATTATATATTTCATCATGACCAGATGAAAACAATAAATTATCTAAATTGACAGAGTGTGTTAAAGATATAAAATACTGGATGACGTGTAATTTTCTGCTATTAAATTCAGATAAAACGGAGGTATTACTTATTGGTCAAAAAAACTGCCCACAAAACCTCTTACAATACAACTTTACTTTAGAAGGATGTCCTGTTACTTTATCCACTACAGTAAAAGACCTGGGTGTTATATTAGACCGCAACTTGTCTTTCTAAAATCATATTTCATATGTTACAAGAACAGCCTTTTTCCACCTTAGAAACATTGCTAAGCTACGTAACATGCTATCTGTTTCTGATGCAGAAAAGTTAGTTCATGCATTCATGACCTCGAGACTAGATTACTGTAATGCTTTATTAGCTGGTTGTCCTGCGTCCTCAATAAACAAGCTACAGTTAGTCCAAAATGCAGCTGCTAGAGTTCTTATTAGGTCAAAGAAATATGATCATATAACACCTATTTTATCATCTCTACATTGGTTACCTATAAAGTTCCGTATCAATTACAAAGTATTACTAATGACCTATAAAGCCCTAAATGGTTTAGCTCCTGGGTATTTAACGGAACTTCTATCGCCCTACAATCCATCGCGCTCTTTAAGATCACTAAATTCGAGGCTTCTGGTCATTCCTAGGATATCTAAGTCCACTAAAGGAGGTAGGGCTTTTTCACATTTAGCTCCTAAACTGTGGAATGGCCTTCCTGATATTGTTCGAGGCTCAGACTCGCTGTCCCAGTTTAAAACTAGATTAAAGACGCATTTCTTTAGCCAAGCATTCACATAATACTTGCCTTTTATACTACAGTTGAATCAGATTGAATGCATTATTGTTATGAACAGCAACTACGCTAATTTTTTTTCCCATCTGCTTTTCTGTTGTTATCTCGGGACGCTAGTCCCGAGGTAAATACAGATTGTCAGCTCAAGTTTGTATCCAGCCTCCCATGGAAACTACAGATGCCCCAACACCTGTGCAGAGACGACTAGAAGCATCTGAAGAGACGACTCGACGCCTGATAAGAGACGACTCGACGCTGGCGATATGCTTATGCCCTAAATTAATGCATGTTTAACTAACTGTATTTTTCTATGTACATTTCTGAAATGCACTTTCTGTAAAGCTGCTTTGAAACAATATGTATTGTGAAAAGCGCTATACAAATAAATTTGAATTGAATTGAATTTCAGCAGAGTGCAATTCGAGGTGCTTTACAAAAAAAAAAAAAAAAAAAAAAAAAAAAAAACATTAGTATTTTATTTAAAAAATAAGACCAACGTTTAAAACCAGATTAAATACAGGAATAAAAGTTAAAGTACAGTACTATTAATTAAGAATAAGCAACATTAAAAAGATAGGTTCTTGATTTAAAAGAACTGAGAGTTGTGGACTTACAGTTATCTGGGAGTTTGTTCCAGATATGTGGAGCATAAAAACTGAATGCTGCTTCCCCCTTTTTGGTTCTGATTCTGGGGACAGCAAGCAGACCTATCTCAGATGATCAGAGAGGTCTGGGTGGTTCATAGCTTACAAGCAGATCCGAAATGTATCTAGGTCCTAAGCCGTTTAGTGATTTGTAAACCAGCAGAAGTACTTTAAAATCAATTCTTTGTGGCACAGGAAGCCAGTGTAAAGACCTCAAAACCGGAGTGATGTGATCCATCCTCCTGGTCCATGTGAAGTGAAAGTGAAAGTGACACGTGACGGCCAAGTATGGTAACCCATACTTGGAATTTGACCTCTGCATTTAACCCATCCAAGTTAATGCACACACATTAGGAGCAGAGTAGTGAGTAGTTAACACACACACACTGCAAACGTGGATACACACACCCAGAGCGGTGTGTGGCACCCGGGGAGCGATTAGGGGTTAGGTGCCTTGCTCAAGGGCACCTCAGTCATTTCCCACTGGTTCTGGAATCGAACCAGCAACCTTTGGGTTACCAGTTAAACTCCAAGACCTGAAGCAGCAGCGTTTTGAATCAGCTGCAACTGTCTGATAGATTTTTTCGGGAGGCCTGTAAAAACATTGTTACAGTAGTCAAGTCTACTGAAAATAAAGGCATGGAAAAGTTTTTCCAAATCCTGTTGGCACATAAGTCCTTTAACCCTTGATATATTTTTAAGGTGGTAGTAAGCAGACTTTGTTACAGCCTTAAAGTGATTGTTAGAATTCAGGTCTGGGTCCATAATTACACCAAGATTTCTGGCTTGGTCAGTTGTTTTTAGCATTGTTGTTGTTTGGAGATAAGTGCTGACTTTTAAGCGTTCGTCTTTTGCTCCAAAAACAACCACCTCAGTTTTTTCCTCATTTAATTTAAGAAAATTCTGGCACATCCAATAATTAATTTGTTCAATGCACCTAGTTCTTGTATTGGCCTGTAGTCTCCAGGGGCCTGTTTCAATAAGGAGGTTCAACCAACTCTGAGTTAAAACTTGAACTCTGAGTTGACTTACCCTGAGATGGGAAACTCTGAGTTTTTGGTTTCAGAACAGCTGAAATGAGTTAGTCAGTCAACTCAGAGTTGATTGAACTAACTCATTTCAGCTGTTCTGAAACCAAAAACTCAAAGCACCACAACTATAAAAAGAGGTCTTCATATTTCTTCACATTTTAATTACTGTTATACAGTGATGGGTGTAATTAATTACCAAGTAATCTAAATAATGTAATTTAATTAAAGGGATTACTCTTAATTCTTCTGTAATTTAAAGTTGAATCTGATGTAATTGTATTAGATTATAGAACAATTCTGTATAGGCTATTTAACATACATTTTTAAAAGGTATATTTTTAATTTAACCTTCTCCCTCTACACACTTTGGTCAATTCAATAATAATTCATGCAATTGTATATTGTTTATTTGAAAGCATTAAAAGTGCAGTTTCTTGTCTCTCCTTGTATTGTTCAAGTGTTTAAGGTTGACATGGGATTTAGTAATTAGTAATAAGTGGACCAATACTTTCTAAAGATAGTCATTATTACATTAATCTAATTACACTGTTGAAGATGTAATTTGTAGTTAGTAATACAAGTAACTTGCCCAACTGTTATAATATCAGAGGTGAAACTGGAAGAACATGTTATTCAACCTAATTTTAATTTTCATGTAGGTGCAATCCTGCAGGCATTAAAAGAACATGGCAGCAGCTGAAATTTAAAATCTAAAAACATAATTCAATCAAGTAAGGCTTGAGCATAGTATGGGTGTAGGCTACCTGACTTTACAAACATGTGACATATTAAATAACTAAAGCATCCAGTGTCTAGCAGTGCAGCAGCATTTTTGGCTGAGGGAATTCCTGGACGGACTTCAGAGCCAGTCACTCCCAAAGATCCAAGGGCCTTCATAAAATGTAAGAGGTTATTTTTTTATATAGGCTATTTTTGATATTTCCATTTATTTTACTTTGGGTTAGGATTTTTGTTGGTCCCAGTAGATTCTGATGGTAATATCTGGCTTTTGGAGCCTCCTGTCCCAACAGAACCCCAGGCAGTTGTAAGTCGCCTACTCAGAGTTTCTGCTGCCACAGAGAGGCCTACAGAGGTAATGTTAACATTATGTGTCTACACATCAAACAATTCACATTTTTCCCATTTTTATGTGGAGTAGCCTATAGAATCTAAGTTTAAATCTAAGTATAAACAGGTATTCTCATCTCTCCCTCCGCCCCCAGAGTGTGGAAGAACAGCAGGAGGACGGTCCATCAACTTCTGTTGCACAGATGAACAGTTCAGTGATTTCCAGTAAATGCCACAGTTTAATTATGTAGAATTTGTTTAGAACTACATTATGTAACTCTAATCTACTACTGTGTTTTCAGTTGCCAGTTAAGGAGTTATATAGACTTCATCTTATTTAAAAAAAAAAAAAAAAAAAAAAAGATTCATTTTATTAATAAAAATGTACTGAAAGAATGAATGAGGTGTTTAAACACTACTTCCTCTTTAAAAAAGAGGAGGAGACCGATAAACTCTGGGTTTACTGAAGAAAACCTGCTCCCAACCAGGTTAGGTTCACAGAGTAAGTTACCATAGTAACTGACTCTGAGTATAAGTTACCTCTCTTTCAGAAACAGGCCTGACTTACTCTGCTTTCTCAGGTTTAACATACCTCCCATTCTGAAACAGAAAACTCAGAGTTTCCCTCATTTCAGGGTTAACATACTCAGAGTTTTCACTTAACCTCCTTTCTGAAACAGGCCCCAGGTGACAAAGTTATGTAGACTTGCGTGTCGTCCGCATAGCTGTGATAGCTGATGTTGTTGTTTTCCATAACTTTAGCTAGCGGAAGCATGTAGATATTGAACAGTTGAGGTCCCAGGATGGAACCTTGGGGAACTCCACACGTCATACTTATGTGCTCAGATGCAAAACTACCTATGGACACATAGTAGTTTCTATTCTTAGGATTCAAACCACTTTAGTACTGAGCCGGTAAGGCCTATCCAGTTTTCCAATCGGTTTAAAAACTGTAGTTTTGCCACTATCTGTGTTTAGGTGGATGTCGTTAAAGACCTTAACAAGAGCCGTCTCAGTTCTGTAATGTGGTCGAAAACCCGACTGGAAGGTATCAAAAATATTTTTTAGGGACAAACATTTAAAGAAATGTTAATAAACATTTTGCAAAAGAAAACCTCAAAAAGGTTAATTATAGATCAAATAAGACAGAAACATGCTTGTTCACCGGTCATTTTCCTCAGCTGTAGGCAAAGACAAGCTTCAAATCTGTGCTTCTCCCGGGAGACTAGCGCTAAATTAATCCCCTAGTTTAGCGCCATCTACTGTTTTAGAAGAGGAAGTTGCTCAACTGCATTTGTGAGAAAATCTGCCTGGACACATTTGTGAGAAAATCGAGTCGAGAGATCTCATAAAAAGCCAAGTGTCTCTCAATCATAACAGACAGATATGCATTTGTATGCACTAGATTTGGTATTTGTTCAAAGGTTACATGCAATTTGTAGGATGGTTTGTATTTATTTGTGAAGTATTATCTTGGCTCATTTATTTATATTTGTAAAACACAATACATATTTGTTACTCCACTGCATTTTCAGTCAAACTGACCTTTGTACTTGCACATTGCTTTCTGTTTGTTTGCGAGTTGAGTTTTCCTTAGCAAAGCAGATCGAGTTTGTTTGCAAGTCGAGTTTTCCTTTGCGAAGTAGATCGAGTTTGTTTGCAAAATGCTACATTTGTTTGTTTAATTATGGCACATAATTCGCTCCATACGAAACTTCAACGTCACCTGAACCAGAAGCATCCAGCAGAGGCCGAAAAATCAATCGACTTTTTTAAAAGAAAGGAAGAACAGTTGACCAGGCAGTCAGCAACATTCGTGAAGCAAGCTACTGTCCCTGAGAGAGCATTGAGGGCATCGTTTTTGGCTTCCTTTCACATTGTGCGAGCTAAGAAGGCGCACATAATTGTGGAGGATTTGATACTGCCAGCTACCAAAGACATTTTTAAAGAGCTACTGGGTGAGGATGCTGCAAAGAAAATTGACGCTGTACCACTCTCTGATAACACTGTGAGCAGACGTATTGGTGACATGGCTGAGGATGTGTCTGCTCAACTGTTGGACCAGGTGAGAGCTAGCGAATATTTCGCACTGCAGCTAGATGAGAGTACGGATGTGGCTAATGCTGCCGAGTTGCTTGTGTACATCAGATTAATTTCCAAAGAAATGTTCGTTGAGGAAATACTATTTTGTAAAGCACTTGAAAGTAGAACCACCGGGAGAGAGATTTTTCAAGTGTTGGACAAATACATTGATTCAAATGGACTTGACTGGTCTCGTTGCGTGGGTGTGTGTTCTGACGGGCCGCGGCCATGACTGGGAAGAACAGTGGGGTGACTTCTCTCATCAAACAGAAGGCCCTGAATGCAGCGTTCACGCACTGTATGCTCCATCGAGAAGCACTGGTGGCTAAACGGTTGGATGATGAGCTTAATCAGGCTCTACAGGACATAATACACATAGTAAACTTCTTTAAAGCCTGCCCCTTGAAACACAGACTGTTTGCTCTCATGTGTAAAGAAATGGGAGCCCGTTTTGATGGATTGCTGCTTCACTCAAACGTACGCTGGCTTTCACGGGGGGCAGTTTTGAACCGTGTGTATGAGTTACGGAGGGAGATTGCAGAGTTTCTCTTGTCTGAGAAACATCAGCTGGCTGACCGTTTTACATGCAGCCTGGATTCTCAAACTTGCATATACCGGTATGGCATGTTTTTTTTTGTCATCTGAATGTGCTTAACCAAAGAATGGAAGGGCTGTGACACATACATAGTGCAAGACAAAGTGTGTGCTTTTTCCATGAAGATTACACTGTGGTCAAACAAGCTCAAGGAGGGAATTGCAGAAATGTTCCCACTACTACACCAAGAGCTGCTGTCATCTGGTGGTGAGTTGGACACTATTTCTCCACTGATACAATCCCACCTGGAGCACCTCCAGGGATATTTCAGAGACTATTTCCCTGACCTTGACAGCACCCATCTAAACTGGGTAAGGAACCCATTTGCCCCTGATGTAGGCTCTTGTCTGGTCTTAAAATCACAGGAGTAGCTGATTGAGATGACTACTTCATGGGATTTAAAAATGAAATTTGAGGCTCTTTCCCTCTCTAACTACTGGATGTATGTAAGAAATGACTTTCCCATCCTAGCTGAAATGCCTTCTTCCTTTTGCAACCATTTACTTGTGTGAGTCTGGCTTTTCAACTTTAAAAGTACTTAAAACAAAACACAAAGCACGTCTAAATGTGGAGAGTGGTATGCGTGTTGCACTGACAGACATAAAGCCCAGACTTGACAAACTGTGTCACACACACACACACACACACACACACACACACACACACACACACACACACACACACACACACACACTCACTGTTGTTGAATGTTGCCACCAGGCCCAGCCTTCCCATTGATATGCTCTCTCTTCTACTTTTCTCTCTCTTTCACACACCACACACACACACACACACACACACACACACACACACACACACACACACACACACACTGTTGTTGAATGTTTCCACTAGGCCCAGCCCTCCCATTGATATGCTCTTTCTTATTATTATTTTCTCTCTCTCTCTCTCTCTCTCTCTCTCTCTCTCTCTCTCTCTCTCTCTCTCTCTCTCTCGCACAGATACAATGTTGAATGTTGAAATTACTGTACCAGATTTGAAGATGTTGAAATTACTTTACCATATATGAAGATCTGACATACAAATGTAATTATTACAACACCAATAAAAGTCGATGGATGTTCACATAGATGTTTTATTTATTTATTTCTACATTTGTCGTAGTATTGTCGATGGGTTCAATAACACATCCCGCAAAAGGGGGGCCTTGGCCAGAACCTAGTGGTATTTGGGGGGCCTTGTCATGGAAAAGTTTGGGAACCCCTGTTCTAGTACATGTCGCCGCATTTTGTACCATCTGTAACCTGGATAAAGCTGCTTGTCTGATCCCGTAATACAGTTAAATGCAATAGTCTAGCCTCGATGTTAAAAATGCATGAATTAATCTTTCAAAGTTATTAAAAGATAATACAGGTTTTACTTTGGCTAAAAGACGGAGCAGGAAAAAGCAGGATTTGACCACTGAACTTATCTGCTTGTCAAATTTCAGACCATCATCAAAAACAACACCCAAGTTCTTTACCCAAGGCTTTGCAGAAAGTGTTAAATTACCTATGGTTATTTGACTAAAAGAATCAGATGAGCCAAAAACTATAATTTCAGTTTTATTTTCATTAAAATTTAGAAAATTTAAAGATAACCAAGCTAAGTGTTTCCAGTCCATCAATATTTGGTTTTAGGGGTAAACAAACTTGAGTGTCATCCGCATGGAACGACAACCCATGTTTCCTGAAAATAGACCCTAATGGAAGCATATATAATGTGAAAAGAATGGGGGCTAAAATGGATCCCTGAGGAACACCACAAGACAGAACAGCAGCCTCCGACGAATATTCCCCAATATTAACACTAAACTTCCTATTTGACAGATACGAATTAAACCATTCTAGGGCAGCTCCTTTGATACCAACCCAATGCTCCAGGCGAGCAAGAAGAATAGAATGATCTACCATATCAAAAGCCGCACTCAGATCTGGCAATACAAGTATGGTAGAAACCCCAGAATCGGCAGCTTTTAACACATCATTTAGAATTTTCAGGAGTGCAGTCTCTGTCGAGTGATATTTTTTAAAACCTGATTGAAAAAGCTCAAATACCTTATTTTCATCCAGGAAACTCTGCAATTGTTGCAACACTGTCTTCTCTAAAATCTTAGAAGCAAAAGGCAAATTTGAAACAGGTCTGAAATTGGCCATAACATTTAAGTCTAGGTTTGGTTTCTTTAACAACGGCCGAACTATAGCATGTTTTAATGCTTCTGGTACCATGGAGGTTTCCAGACATCGATTGATGATGTTTAAAAGATAAGGCTCCACGGCATCAAAAACTTGTTTCAAGAGAAATGGAGGGATGGCATCCATAGAGGAGCCCGACAGCTTTAACTGACCCACTGTTTCTTGCGGATGGGAGAGAGAAATAGGTTTGAATTGTAGAGGCCTTACAACAAGTGATGGCTGAGAAAAAGGAGGCCTCAAATTTTGTATTTGCTGTTACTGCAAAAATGGCTCCGTTATGCCCCTGAACTGCTTGGGGACATTGCTCGTGGTGGAACCCCCTGAGTTCATCAGAGTATCAATTTAATAAGGACGTCCTTTTTGCATCAGAAGAGTAGCGTCAATCCTTAAAAAGCTTCAAGTCCTAAACAGTGAACTGTGGTAGTGTTTCAGTCTGTAGCACTGTTTCTGTCTTTGTTGGTGAGTTTCAGTTTGCATTTACTTCAATTTTACAAATGCACGTTGCATTTATGTTGTCATGGTTTTCCAGGCTCTTCTCCTGGTATTTACTTTATGAATTCACAGGGGCCAGTTGCATAAACATAGCCATTATGTTAAGACTGTGTCTTAAGAACTAGTATGATCAACTAGAAGTTAGTTAGGGGTAATCAGTCTTACTGTTTGTTGTCAAATTAGACCAATCTTCGTTTTTATGTTACTGACTTTAAAAAGTTATTAACAGTCTTAAAGAATAAAATTGGATGACTAACTTGTAAGACTAGTCTTAACAGTTTATGCAAGTGGCCACAGAATCAACAATTCCATGTAATTGTTTTAAGTCACTTTGTCATCCATTTTATTATATTCTGTACTTAAATTGTATTTTAAGTTCTTTTCCCCCCAGTTTCACAGTCAAGGCTTAAGCTAAATCCCAGACTAAAATGCATGATTGAGCTTTTAATTGAAAGCAACTTGCACTGATATATCTTAAAATATGTGCCATTGGCTTGTCTCAAGATGCACACCAGTAATGTTTTTTACTAAGGCATGTTTATAAAAGCTACTTAAATGTCCTTATTGCCTAATCCTGGCTTAATCTAAATCCTGTCTGTGAAGCCAGGCCATAATGTTTTATTTGTATAAAATGTTTATGGGTTTTAGTCACCATTAGTCACATTTTTAGAGCCACTTGTTTTTCCTGAATGTGATGTTAATTCCTGTTCAAACAGTGTGGGGTCATAAATAAAAACATTTGCATGTAAACTTTAAGGTTTAAAGTTGTTTACTTTGAGAGACTTTTTGATTCAAACCCATATTAATTACAGCCCTACGTTGTTTTTTGATTCAAAGGAGTAAAAACAGACAATTAACTGGCATAGAATCCATAAAGCAAGATTGATTTGATATTGGTTCTATGTTGATACAATGTTAAATAAGTGATTTAATTAAGATTGAAAAAATACTGATCTTATGTCCATCTTGATGGATTTTTCAACGTTGAAATAACATTATTTCAGGGTGCAAACCTGATGAAAAATCAATGTTAAATTTCAACATTGAATCAATGATCTTTTGGTTAATACATTAACATTGATTCAATGTTGAATCAGTGTTGGTCTGCTATCTGGGAACGTACACAGACCCATCTAAGATTCCTCGTCAATCATATACTTCACCTAGAAAAGAAAAGAAAAAAAACACTGCCATCCTCATCTAGTGTTAAAGCTGCAAATTAATTATTCATGATGAGGATGGCAGTATTTGTTTTTTTGTTTTCTGGGTGGAGTTGTAAAAGCCAAGTAACTTGATTCCATGTAAGAAAACGAAAGGAAAAAACAAGGAAAGAGAGATGCCATTTTAGTGCTTTCAACAACAGGTATCTACACGTCCGTATTTTGTGGTAGGTTAAGAAATTAATTTTACATGTATAGTCATATAAAAATGGGCTGTCACTTGTATTTCAGCTTTTAAAGTGAATTTTAAGACTGATGTTTGTATTTTTTGTTTAAAAATTCTAACTTTCTAACCTAAACTGGAAACGTCAATGGATAGGGACGTAGTTTAATCACATTTAATTTTACTCAGATTGGTGAAATATAGTTTTGTTTAAATGTGTAAAAATTTATGGACAGAAAGCCATAATGTACATTTCTTTATATAATGACATTTTGTAGATGCTGTTCATTTTGTAGAGATGTAAACAGAATGACTGAACGTAACGAGAATGACTAGTTTTTCGAGTTTGTTTTAGCATTGTCTTTTGAGGGGAGGAGATTCAAGCTTGATTTGACTTTAGAAACTAGTAGACTAGTATAAAACCAGGTCAATTTTGGTAACACTTTATTTTGATGGTCCCTTTTGAACATTCTGTTACAGTAAGTAACTTTGCAACTACACGTCAACTAACTTTCATTAGAGTATTAGTAGACTGTCTGCTTAATATCTGCTAACTCTTTATTGTCTGTCCTCCAAAAGACATTCTACTGACTATAAGTAACTTTGCAACTATGTCAACTTATTCTTACTAACCCTAACCCTACCAGTCTACTAATACTCTACTAATACTTGTAGACTTGTAGACATGTAGGTGCAATGTTACTTATACTCAACAGAATGTGTTAAAGGGACCATCAAAATAAAGTGAAACCGCAATTTTTACTTAATATTTTTCATTTATTCACAAACAACCCTTTCCTTGAAGGTCATACACTCTTATAATATTTACTGCAAATCTGTTGTTTTTGTAAATTTTACAATGATTTTCCTCTGATGCGAAATCGGGATATGTGTCAGTTATATCTCTTTTTGTCTCTGTGCTTCCATGATTAGGTGTGAAGTAAGTCTTTAATAAGTTTGAGGAAGGAAGGTCACTGCCCTTAAAATGAATCTAAGTGAGGATAGAGAGGAGGAGAATCCTACATCTGAAACACGATTCTCCGAGCAAACAGAAGAGCCTGGAACTGATGTGTATCAGATGCCAAGAGCAGCTTCTCCACATCTTAGCAGTGTGTCTATAAAGTCTGAGGACTCCTTTAATGTTCATAGACCTGATTTCAGTGATGGATCTATGACCTCTGAACTCAGGTAACAAATGCATAATTTATGGGATTTGGTAGATGCTTTTATTGAAAGTGATTTGCACTGCATTAAAACTATACAGGCACAAGGCAGTGCTTAGAACAGCAGATTGAATGACAAACATTGTTTTCTTGTTTTGTTTTGTATTTGTCATTATCAGCAGGAGAAAGAGAAGGAGAGACACATCTCCAGGACCTAGCTGTGTGTCTGTGAAGAGTGACGACTCTATGAAGTTCAATCTTTCTGCATTTAGTGCTGACTCTGACCCTTTGTTAGTATGAACATGTTGACTTAAGCTAGACAGGCTTAAAATGTGATAAAATTACCCAAAACTTTCTTATTTTTACACACCCCAGGCCCATTTCCAGAAAAAAAAAATGGGATATTTTGTAAAATGCAATGAAAGCATAAGTCATATTTGTTAATTCTTGTAAACCTTTATTTAACTGACATATATGTTATTCATATTATTCATGTTTCCAATGATTTGACTGACCAACTATAATTGTATTTTGTACATATTAACACATTTCTAATTTGATGCCTGTAATACACATAAAAAGTTGGGTCAGAGGCAAACTAAGGGTGAAAAGTTTATAGAATACTAACATTTCTCAATGCAAGATTGCAAAGAATAATAATGTGAAAGTATAAGTGGAATCTGGTCAGTGAAAAAATTAGACATATTTTATTTGTACATCTGTCAGGTAAAGTTTCAAGACAAGTAAAAAATCTAAGCATTTTGCAACAAAAAAAAAAACACAGTTTCTGTAAACTAAGTTAGTAAAAGTATTTGAGAGATATATGTCTCTTTTGAATTTTCTCATCCAGACATACATGCATTGCATTTGTTATATAAACTTTTAAGATGGTTTCCAACATTTTTTTTGTTTTTTTCTTCTACTCAGTAGTGGGGAGATATATGAGCCAATTCCTTCTGTAAAATACCGTCTGACTCACAACAAGAAGCAAAACATGGAATCAGCGAAACAGATCGTGGAGACTGAATACCTGCATCAGGATTCTTACCAACCAGTAGATGCTGTTTTTCAGAAAGTGAAAGACCAGCACAAAACGTTCATGAAGAACAAGTATGAGAGCTTATTTGAGGGAATAAAACTAAAGGAGAATCAAACCCTCCTGAACAGCATCTACACACAGCTGTACATCATAGAGGGAGAGGGTGAAGGAGTGAATGAAGAACATGAGGTGCTACAGATGGAGAAAACATCCAGAACACAAGACACACCGATCTACTGCAATGACATCTTTAAAGCCTCACCTGAACCAGGATGTGAGGAGAAAGAAAAAATCAAGAATGTTCTTACTATAGGCATCGCTGGGATTGGGAAAACCGTCTCTGTGCAGAAGTTCATTCTGGACTGGGCCGAGGGAAAAGCCAATCAGGATGTAGATTTCATGTTTTTGCTTCCATTTCGAGAAATGAATTTGATCAAAGATCATAAGTACAGTCTTCACAGACTTCTGCTGGACTTTCATCCTGAACTTCATAATCTGGACTCAAAGATTTATGAGGAGGGTAAACTGGTGTTCATCTTTGATGGTCTGGATGAAAACAGAATTCCACTGATGTTTTCAGACGCTCAGAAAGTTTCTGATGTGATTGAGTCTTCATCAGTGGGTGTGCTGATGTCAAACCTCATGAATGGAGAGCTGCTTCCCTCTGCTCACATCTGGATCACCTCCAGACCAGCAGCAGCCAATCAGATCCCCTCTAACTACATCAACCGAGTGACAGAAATTCAAGGATTCAATGACCCTCAGAAGGAGGAATATTTCAGGAAGAGAATCAATGATGAGGATCAAGCCAGCAGAATCATCTCACACGTCAGAAGAGCAAGAAGCCTCCACATCATGTGCCACATACCCGTCTTCTGCTGGATCTCAGCCAGTGTGCTTCAGAAGCTCCTGGAAGATCTGAGTGCAGAAATCCCTCAAACTCTGACTGAAATGTACATCCATTTTCTGATCATTCAGATCAACATGAGGAATCAGAAGTCTGAAGAGAGAGATCCAGAGAAGCTCCTGCAGTCCAACAGAGAAGTGATTTTGAAACTTGCTGAACTCGCTTTCAAACAGCTGATGAAGGACAATGTGATGTTCTATGAGGAGGACCTGAATGAGAGCGGCATAGACGTCGCTGACGCCTCAGTGTATTCTGGGATTTGCACTGAGATCTTTAAGGAGGAATCTGTGATTCATCAGAGGAAAGTTTACTGCTTCATACATCTGAGCTTTCAGGAGTTTCTGGCTGCTTTTTATGTGTTTTACTATTATATAATAAAAAATGATAACACGTTGCATTATTTGGATCAAGTGCATAATCTGCATAGGGACACAATAGATGAAGCACTTCAGCGTGAAAATGGAAAGCTGGATCTTTTCCTGCGATTCCTGCTGGGCATCTCACTGGAGTCCAATCAGAGCCTCTTACTGGATCTACTAACACATACAGAGGAGAGTTCAGAGAGCATCAAGAAAACCTCACAGTACATTAAAGACAGAATCAGGGCTAAGAAAAATCTCCCCACAGAAAGATCTATCAATCTGTTTCTCTGTCTGCTGGAGATGAAAGATCAGACTTTGTACAGAGAGATTCAGGAGTTTATGAGATCAGACAAACACTCAGAGAAGAAACTCACTTCTGCTCAATGTTCAGCAATCACCTGCATGCTTCAGATGTCAGATGAGGTGCTGGATGAGTTGGATCTGAAGAAATATAACACATCAGAGGATGGTAGAAGAAGACTGATACCAGCAGTGAGCAACTTTAGAAAAGTTCTGTAAGTAATTTATTTGGATCATATGTAATTGCATTTAAATTGTGCATTTAATATAACTATTCACCCTAGAGATGCACCAAGAATTTTTTTGGAGAGTGATAAATACTGTTACAAATGCATTATAATTAAAATAGCAAAATATTTATTCACAGAAGTATTCGTCAATAGTTAGCAGAAACACTTTTAGAAACACTGATAGCTTTTAGTCTGAAATGTCTCTATCAGCATCGCACATCTGGTCATCACATTCTTTGTTGAAACACTCAAGCTCAGTCAGATTAGTTAACATTATGAGTAGACAGCCTTTTCGGGTGCACCTATGAATTCTCAGTTGGACTGACTGCAGCAGTAATGATTACATGTGTCATATTAAATGTGGTTGATATTTATGAAGAAATAAATAGAAGGCGTTCCCTCACACCATAACAAGGGGGCAGGAAAAGACATAACCTATGTCCAAGACATAACGTGACCAAGGCAGAGACAGGAGCCAGCGGGAGTGAGGACAACGGTGGAGCCGGAGGGAAGAAAGAGCCTGATGGAGCCAAAGAGGTGAAGAGACGAGGCGTAACCAGAGGCCTGGAAGTTTGTAGTGCAACCAGGGTGATGACTGACTGAGGTGGAGCCGGAGGTATGAGGGAGCTGGGTGGGACCAGCAGTGACGAAGGAGACCAGAGACTGGATGGGATCACCGGGTATTGAAGACTTTGAGGAATGATATCATCCAGCTCATCATACCATTCCTTTGGGACCTGGCACAGCACACCCTCAGGAGCTGGAGAATGGGCAGGTTCTACTCCATTCTACTCTCACGCACCTGGTCAGACTCCACGATTGCCTCGGGCTCCAGGACATTGGCCTTTGTCTTTTGCTCCGGATCCAGCTTTATTGTGGGACTGAGTCTGTGACAGGCTCTGACATAAAATCTGTGGGGGGCGTGACTGAATGCTGGTGGGGCCCTGGGTCCGGAGTGGGTCCTCATCCATGAGACAGGCAGTGAATGCAAATCCACACTGCACCAGCACCCACTCTATATAAGCAGCGAATCTCCTTCAAGGACCTTCCACAGGTCGCTGGGGCTGGTGTAGAAAAAGACGCAGAGTTACTGGTCTGGGTGATGAGTAAAAAACCTTTTGGAAAATTTGGGTTATGGATTTGGGTTAAGGCCCACTGAGCCGTGGCTTTGACAATCTTAATGATTTTTAATCAATACATCAAGAAAAAAGATTTTGATTAACGGGTTTGATTAATAGCTACCAAGTCAAGCTGGACTAGTTGAACATTTACTATTAGGGAATATTTGAAACTATAGAGTGAAACATGTGTCATTCCTTGTAATTTTGTAAGAATCTGTCCTCTAAACTTACTAAAAATTCTGTTTTTGTCTCTTTCAGTCTTGCTGACTGTAATCTCACTGGTCACAGCTATGAAATTGTGGTCTCAGCTCTACAGTTATCAAACTCTCCTCTTAGAGAGCTTGACCTGAGTAACAATGACCTGGAAGAAACAGGAGTGAAGATGCTCTCTGATGCACTGAAGAGTACAAACTGTAATCTGGAGATACTGCGGTGTGTAAGAAAAAAACTACAAAATTATAAATGATCATTGCATTTGATTTTGAACATAACTGTGATAGTTGAAGGATCTTGGATGATTAGTTCTCTTCAGGTGCAAGAATATTAATGTTTTGATTTCTATACAGGATTTCTATAATAGTATTTCTTCAACATTTGAGATGAAATAGTTTGGGGTGGTTGATTTGTAAAAACATGATGACAGTGATACATTATTTTAGAATGAATTCTAAACCATTTAAGCAGACATATTCATAATTCATAGGCTTTAAACAGTACAGATGTTCAATCATGAATCCAATTACTTTGTAGATTATCTGGCTGTATGATAACAGAGGTCGGCTGTTGTTATCTGGCTTCAGCTCTGAGTTCAGCTTCACACCTGAAAGAGCTGGATCTGAGCTACAATCACCCAGGGGATTCAGGAGTCAAGATGCTCTCCGAGAGACTCAATGATCCAAACTGTGCACTGGAAAAACTCAAGTATGTTGGAGTGAAATTTTTCATGGTATTTGTTGTTAAAATTTTGTAATTGTTATTTTTCATTTTACTTGCACTTACACAAATGCATATTTGTAAACAAAATAATAATAATAATAATAATAAAAATAAAACTAGCACTAACATCACATGGAGCATAACACAACATCACATCCTGATAGCAATTACTAAGTTAAGTGGTCTAAATATATTTATATGTACAGGCATAGGACCATAAAATGTTTGTCCAGTCACTGCATTTGGTCAAAATGTAACGATACATTGTCCTACCAGCCTGTCAACATAAATATTTCTATACCTCCGTGCACATCACAAATCATCAACATGTTTCACGCCATGCAGAGTTAGACAAACGTCAATCACTGAACACCGCAACCAAAACAGCAGCCACCTTTTACAGTTCCTACTGAACCAAAACAATGAGCTTATGCTGCATTCACGCCATAACTACTGTAATTTGGAAACCAGTGACGTTATACTCTGAGCGGTTTGTAACTCGAATTTATGTGTTTCAATGGCAACACTATCAACATCAAAATGAATCTGCCGCAGTCAGGTGGTACAGATCAGTGCTCTTTAAATTGTTTATGTTCATTATTATTGTAATGTTATATGCTTTGAGACATGAGGTAGTTTTACGCCGTCTCTCGTGACGCTTTTGTTTGCTCCCTGCTGTACACGTTCATGTATTTTGAAGGAGGTGTGGCTTTGGAGATGATCTGAAGGGAGCATCTAATGGGATTTTATGATTTTAAAATTAGCTTGCTATTGCTAGCCTCTCTGAAAATTGTCTACCCTACCTTTAATTTACAGCACCTTGTGGTTTTTAAAATAAAGGAAATACCTTGTTTTATTTTAGTCACCCTAAATAAAATGTTCTCCCTCTAAAGAGATACTCGCTAGGGCTGTGCTCAGAATATCGACATCACGTGACGTCAATTGGCGCCAATTTTAGCAACGCGAGCAGCATCGCAAGACATTCAAAATGGATAAGAGGATTTTGCCACCGCCAACAAAAGTAAAATCAAAAATATGGGAGAATTTTGGGTTTTACACTAAACCGGAGAGTCAGACATTAGACATGAGTCGTGCGATATGCAAGAACTGCAAAACAAAAGAGAAGTACTCCAGCAACACGACGAACCTCTCTCTGCATATGGCAAGACATCATCCAGATCAGCCAGCCCTGGTCGCAGCAGGCAGCAGCACACACCTGTCATCTCAGAAGCAGCTAACGTTGCCTGATACTTTTATCTCAAAACTCCCTGGCAGAGGCTGTCAGGTTTTGATTTTTTTTATCTGTTAGTATTTGCTAGAATCCATGCAATATAGAACATAGAACAATCCATGCAACATAGAATCCGCAAATCTGAACAAGATCTGGACTTCCAGCAAAAATAAAATAAAAAAATAGGCCCACAACATTAAAGATCCAGCAGTATTTAACCGTGGGCATGGGGTAATTTTTATCCCTGTGTGCACCAAACCCATCTGGTGGCTTTGCTGCCAAAACATTTTGTTAGTTTCGTCTGACCACAGAGTCAGGTCCCTTTTGAAGTTCCAGTCGTGTCTGACAAATGAATAAGCTGGAGATTGTTTTTGGATGAGCGAGGAGGATTTTTCTTTGGTTTTACTCATTGTGATGAATGATTAAGGGAATTTGGGCTTTGTGTTTCCTCATATTTATACTCCTGTGAAACAAGAAGTCATGGCTGGACAATTTCATGTTCCTAGTCCAAGATCAAAAGGGTAAACAATGCAGATTTAATTTGATTGCCATCTTTGATTATATTTACCAGGGGTGCCAATAATTCTGACCACAATTGTACCTGGCAATACTATTACTCAATATTAGTTATTGCTTCAGATGCTAGTATTTTCATTTGCTACAAGCCGGATACACAAGTAGCACATTCAATGTGGACACACAGACGGTTGTCATGGTAATTAACACCACAGCAACTGCTTGCGCGTTAGTGATGAATGTGCATCTTGTACATTAAAAAACAAAACATTTTAGGGGCCCCTTGGCTTTTGGGGGCCCAATGCGGTCACCTACTTTTGCCTAATAGTAAGTCTGTCTCTGGTTGTAGCGCTGTGCTGGAATTTATTTTCAAGGAAGGTGTCTATTAATGGGCATAGCTACAGTGACATCTACAGCTAGTCAGCTTGAGATCCTTTCCATCTAAACTGGTCATGTGAGTGTTTTATGAGAAGTGGGATAAATCAAACATTGCATTAGTTCAGGCAGGCCATGTCAGTCATGCTTGCATCAGCTGACAGTCAGCTGTTTCTGACATGTACCAATTCAGTTTCGACTCTTATCACAGCTGTTCATTAAAATCCCCATTCATTCAGCCTCTCTTCTACTGCTTGCTGCGTGCTGCATCTAACTCCCCCCTCCATCCCCAACTCCACCTAGCTGGAATCTGGAATCTAATCTGATATCTGTTTCGACTTCAGTATACAGTACATTTTATTGCAATCATCTATAATCATCTATGCATTTTCGCCTTGTTTACAACAACTCATGTTAAATTTGTGAATTGTAATTATACATGCATGATTACTGAATATGCCCAGAACAGAACCATACAGCCAACACAAACAGTTAGTGGTTTGCATTATCATTATAATAAATATTCATTCGACAAAGGTGGTCCTGACTAAACCATAATCATCCGCACAGTCACGCAGAGCTGAAGCACAACCAAAACAATGTTCTTCTACAAAATGCACACAGTTGTTATTGGGGTTTTTTTTTACCACTAGAGGGTCAAAAGTTACATATTGTACATTTAAATTATGAGAATTTATGTTGAGACAAAGTTACAAGTGCCTGTGTTTTGATTTTGTTTTCTTTTCAGTGTGGACTATAATGAAGCCTTCAGAATCACACCAGGACTACAAAAATGTAAGTCCGTTCTTAGCTTTTGTTCATTTGTTAAACTTACATGGTTTGTCACGATTACGTTTCTTTTTCTGTTCAGATTTTTGTGATCTCACACTGGATCCAAACACAACACACACTAGCCTCTTGATGACTGAGAACAGAATGGTAACACATGTGAAAGAGCATCAATCATATCCTGAACATCCTGAGAGATTTGAGCACTATGAACAGGTTATGTGTAAAGAGAGTCTGACTGGACGCTGTTACTGGGAAACTGAATTCAATGGTAATGGTCATGTAGCAGTGACATACTCTAAAGTCAGTAGAAAAGAAGGGATTGATTGTCTTTTTGGACTCAATGAACATTCCTGGTGTCTTTTCTGGATTAACAGTGGTAAGGTTTGCACTGCCTGGCATGATAATAAGAACACTGATGTATCTGTCCCATCTCAGTCTAAAAGAGTAGGAGCGTATCTAGACTGGCCGGCCGGCACTCTGTCCTTCTACAGCGTCTCTGACACACACACACTCACACACTTATACACATTCATCGCCACATTCACTGAACCTCTATATGCTGGATTTAGGCTTTATCCTAGAGCCTCGGTGTCTCTGTGTCAAACTGCTGGAAAGATTTCAAGCAAGGAATAACCCATAAAACAATTCACTCTAGACAGTTGTCTTATAATTTAGTGGAGCGTTGAAACTGGGAAGGTGACAGGACATTACAGGAAAGAGTGGGAATGGGGTCCGGAAAGGACCTCGAGAGACAGGACTTGAATAAAGATGAATCTGCTTCATATGTCATGAGATCAGCTCGCTAGGCTAAGCTTGGTTGTATATTAGCTTGAGTTTGAGTACACTATTTTGTAGGGTGTAGGCTATGGCATTTTTACTTTTGTGTTCTGTATTTTATTTCCTGCCTATTGTTATCTAAGTTACACATATGCTCAATATATGTCTAATGCCATTTGAAATACAAGACAAAAAAAATGTTTTATTAAGCATTTCCATCTACAAGTATATGTATTTACCTTGAACAATTAACTGTAATTCTTTGCTTATTGTGTGTATTTTACTCTTGTTATTTTATAGGTTGATTCTATTGTCTTGTTTATATTTTGCAAGTGTACCTTATTAGATGGTGTTGATGTATTAGTTGAGAACAGTGCTGAAACTGGGTGATTGCATAACCTTAAAACAGAGAGGATCAGTTGTTTTACATGCATTACACTGTTTAAAGTAGAAGAGAATGTATTAGAATATAGAGGAAATTTACCTATATGTAACTCATAAACATGTAGAAACCTAAAGATGCATGTGCAGCAGAGAATACATGTTTTACTGACAAGCTGACAGGGACTCCAAGAAAACAGATCCAGGAGAACAAGAAACTGTCTAGCTAAAAATAAAAACCGTAAAATAGCATTTTGTCTTGTATTAACATCACTCTTGGAATCCTTATACTTAAAAAAATGTAAAGATTATTTAATTGATAGATCAATGGATTCAGCTTTTATTTAAAATCTTACCCCATCAGTACTGCAGCTCAGCTGATATTGCTGTATTGCAACCATTTATTTTATAATACTTTTTTTTTATTTTTTTTTACTTGTAGTAGCACAAGTATTGTAGCCAATAAAACTGGTTTTGAGTTTACTATTGTCTCTCTGTGCTTTGATTTTTATTTTTTATTTTTTCCAACCAAGACAGGCTTGGTTAATATCCATATAAAGGGAATTACAATAGTCCAGCCATGTCAAAGTAAAAGTTGGATCACCTTTTCAAAGTCCTTAAAAGAGATAAATGATTTTACCTTAGCTAGGACTCAAAGGCGATGACAGAACCTCTCAGGTTACGGCTGCAACCATTGTTACGTTGAGGCGGGCTTTACACAATGACGATCGCTCTGATTGGTTTTAGGTCTATCCAATTGCGCCCAGAGGCATTTGAGCGACGTCCATTGGTGACGCCCCTTTGGAAATGGGATGTGAATGAAGCTTCCCCAGACCCACTCTCAGTTACGACTGAGAAGGGTCTGGTGTCAACCAGGCTACTAGTCCAGGGTCGCAAGAATCCCTGCACCCGACAAAAGTGCCTGATAACAAGAAGAGCTGCTAAATAGCAAGTTAACCTCTACTTGTTAGGTTCTACAGGACCGGTTGAGGCTCCAACAGGGAGTGGAGCACAAGTGGGGCTCTCGGGCCCTGCCTCCAGTCCTGAGACTATGATGGACCAGGTCCCCCAGACATATTAGGTGAAGACTTAAGCGTGGGATGCATCTAATTAGACCAATCTACGTTTTTATATTACTTAAAAAAAAAAAATTATGAACAGTCTTAGACTAGTCTTAACAGTTTATGCAGGTCTCAACCGCCGACCACGCTGTTTTCTGAGATTTTGGGTGTTATTGTTAAGTTTTGATTTTGTAAATAAAAGACTCCTGTGTTTAATCCTGCACTTTTATTTCATCCTGCTTCAAACAAACCGGGACAGTTATTATTATTATTTACTGAATGTTTTCATAAACGTTCTGAGAACAACGTTTATGGAACGTCCTTAAAATGTTACTTTTACTTGAAGGTTCTCATAACATTGATAGAAAACATTCTTAGAACAATATTCTTTCAATGTCTTTATGATGTTATTACTACGTATATTTGCTGAATTTTTTTGGGAATGTTTGCATAAAACGAGAACAATTTTAATGAAACTACCTTTTGTGTTATTTGTCAAAGTAAAAAAAATAATAATAATTGTACAGAGCTTTTCACAATACACATTGTTCCAAAGCAGATTTACATAAAATCATGATGTTATAATGTTTATAATATCTTCAGTTAGCAGATTCCCAGCACTGGAGAGCTTTACCGTTGGGATAAATACATTTCATACATGCAACAGAGCACTAGGATATTTTTTTTTTTAAAATGATTTCTATTTCTTATTTACTTATGCTGTTTTTAATGACATTTAAGTAAAGCAGTTTGTATTACCTTCATGTAAAAAAATGTGCAATATAAATAAACTTAAGTATACTCTATACAGTACCAGTTGGTAGTGTTTACTTCCATTAATGGAATCGTGAATTTGGATTAAAACCCGAAATAACACATTAAACACCTTTACATGTGTTGCATAGAGTAATTAATTTTGGTAAAACAATGAATAAATTCTTGACAGCGGTCAGAATAATTGTGAACTTAAATATTGAAGGTGGAAAATCCTTAATTTAATTGGAGACTCAAGAGACTTAATAGAAAACAAACGCTTTAATGATGAAGGTTAAAAAGGTTCAGAGATACAGATTCTAGACATTTCCTTCAGTAATCAAACCTACATCAAGGCACCTTATTCCCCTCAGATGACAATCATCAATGTTAAGTAATGCTTCACAAGTGTGCTATGATATCTGACAAGAAAGGGACTGGAAATAACATGAGTGGATTGGTTTTGTTGAAATGCAAATACTTGTGTTTAAAGGGAGATGGCAAGCCAGTCCACAGTCATCTAAGTGTTAATCTTCATCAGAAAATTACAACATGGTACAAATAAACCAAGGAACCACAGAAACACTAAGTTATTAGGGAATGAATTCCACACAAAGAAAGCTACAGGTAACAGATCTGTGTTTTTAGATAAGCAAGAAAGTTTCTAGTTTGCTTTTCAAATCTCAAAAGATCCAAACTAATTTGTAGTGCTTCAAGATCATGTTCATGATCTCCATCCGTCTGTCTGAGATGTGGCTGTGATGTGGTTTACTCGGCTCCAGCTGCTTCCTCTTCCTCCATCTCTACTAAAGCTGCGTGGCGGTTGGCCTGCGAGCCCTCCTTGAAGAACACCTTCTTGATGACCCCTGCTTTGGGTGCACGGATGGTGTGCTGCCCAGGAAGAGGAGGACACCATCAGTTGTGATGTGGACTATAAAGTGCACTCAATGAGAAAGTGACAGAGCCTCACCTCCATTTTCATGGCATTCATCACCATTAAGGGATCTCCTTTCTGGACCGAGTCTCCAGCCTTGACTAGCACCTACAGACACAGCAAAGCACGAGTTCCACATGCAGTGACGATAACAAGCACTCTCTACTGAAACCAGACAGTCACAGTTCGGCTGCCAAATAGAGTAAAGTGCCCCTATTATGCTATTTTAAAGGTTCCTGATTTTGTTTCGGATTCTCCTACAATAAGTTTACATGCATCCAAGGTCAAAAAACACTTAATTTTTCTCATTATATTATACATTGCAGCATCAGCTCTCTTCTCACGGTGTCTGAAATGGTTAGATAAAGAACTCTGCTCTGATTGGTCAGATGGCTCAGTCTGTTGTGATTGGTCTACTCTGCTCTGATTGGTCCAATGGCCCAGTCTGTTGTGATTGGTCTACTCTGCTCTGATTGGTCAGATGGCCCAGTCTGTTGTGATTGGTCTACTCTGCTCTGATTGGTCCAATGGACCAGTCTGTTGTGATTGGTCTACTCTGCTCTGATTGGTCCAATGGCCCAGTCTGTTGTGATTGGTCTACTCTGCTCTGATTGGTCAGATGGCCCAGTCTGTTGTGATTGGTCTACTCTGCTCTGATTGGTCAGATGGACCAGTCTGTTGTGATTGGTCTACTCTGCTCTGATTGGTCAGATGGCCCAGTCTGTTGTGATTGGTCTACTCTGCTCTGATTGGTCCAATGGTCCAGTCTGTTGTGATTGGTCTACTCTGCTCTGATTAGTCAGATGGACCAGTCTGTTGTGATTGGTCTACTCTGCTCTGATTGGTCAGATGGCCCAGTCTGTTGTGATTGGTCTACTCTGCTCTGATTAGTCAGATGGACCAGTCTGTTGTGATTGGTCTACTCTGCTCTGATTGGTCCAATGGCCCAGTCTGTTGTGATTGGTCTACTCTGCTCTGATTGGTCAGATGGCCCAGTCTGTTGTGATTGGTCTACTCTGCTCTGATTGGTCAGATGGCCCAGTCTGTTGTGATAGGTCTACTCTGCTCTGATTGGTCAGATGGCCCAGTCTGTTGTGATTGGTCTACTCTGCTCTGATTGGTCAGATGGTCCAGTCTGTTGTGATTGGTCTACTCTGCTCTGATTGGTCAGATGGCCCAGTCTGTTGTGATTGGTCTACTCTGCTCTGATTGGTCCAATGGCCCAGTCTGTTGTGATTGGTCTACTCTGCTCTGATTGGTCAGATGGCCCAGTCTGTTGTGATTGGTCTACTCTGATTGGTCCAATGGCCCAGTCTGTTGTGATTGGTCTACTCTGCTCTGATTGGTCAGATGGCCCAGTCTGTTGTGATTGGTCTACTCTGCTCTGATTGATCCAATGGCCCAGTCTGTTGTGATTGGTCTACTCTGCTCTGATTGGTCAGATGGCCCAGTCTGTTGTGATTGGTCTACTCTTCTCTGATTGGTCCAGTGGCCCAGTCTGTTGTAATTGGTCTACTCTGCTCTCATTGGTCAGATGGCCCAGTCTGTTGTGATTGGTCTACTCTGCTCTGATTGGTCAGATGATCCAGTCTATTGTGATTGGTCTACTCTGCTCTGATTGGTCAGATGGCCCAGTCTGTTGTGATTGGTCTACTCTGCTCTGATTGGTCAGATGACTCCGTCTGTTGTGATTGGTCTACTCTGCTCTGATCGGTCCAGTGGCCCAGTCTGTTGTGATTGGTCGACAGCACATGTCAGAAGTGAAATGCCTATCTGAATTTAAGCTCTGGATCTTCCTCAGTACTTGTTAAGATAGTGATACGAACAGATGGTGTTTGTTTCACCGTATCAATTCCAGCACGAGTCCTCATCCTTATGAAGTGCATTAAAGTGGATTCAGAAAAGCATAATGGGGCACTTTAATTACCATTTTGTCTGTAAATGTGACCTTTTTTACACATAATGTTCAGTATTCTATGATTCTTGACACACTACTCTAGTCTGGCATACTGTATAGAGGATGTACAGTTCACAAACTTCAACCACAGCTGCCTTAAATACCTTTTCAATAGTGCCGGTCATGGGTGCAACAGCGCCACCCTGTGCACTGGCGCCACTTACACCAGCCAGGAACTTGGGCACAGGCACATCCACCTGAGCACTTCCCTCCTAAAAGAGAACAAAAAAAGATCATCCATAGCCTTAACATGAATGCTGAAGCGTAATTCAAAGGGTGAAAGAAACCCACCATAGAAAAGATGTGTACAGTGTTGTCCAGAATGACTAGTTTGGGTCGGGACAGAACCCCATTCACGGAGCAGCACAGGAAGGTCACGCCACCCTCCAGCTGCAGCTCCCCTGACACGTGGAACACCTGACCTCCAGTCTAACAACCAAAAATGACCCAGAGACCTTAGTGAAAGGTTATATTTAGTGCATGACAGTTGTTGTTCTGACTAAGACTGCGAAATCTCTGACAAAAACCCTGCTATTCTTTTTGATTTGGCAATGCAGATGTGCATCATCATCTTTACAGTCGAAAAACATAATTTACCTCCATACTGTAGGTCCCATCTGGATTGAATGTAACAGCTAATGCCACTTCTGTAAAAGAAATAATACAATTAGTTAAATATCATCTGGGTGAATCTGACAGACACAAAGGAAATATCCAGGTCATATTTCACCCCAAAATCTAAAAATATATATTTTTCTTAAAGAAAACTAAGCCTATTTAGGAGAATTCGTATTTTCTTTTGCATTGTGGCATTATTTGATATGACAATTATGCATATTTCCTCCCCAGCTTGAAGTAAACTGTGAAGTATGCATTACTATACATTACAGTAAGTGCCTCTAATCAAGTGAATCTAATATTTTGGTAACACTTTACAATAAGGTTTCATTAGTTAACTAAATTATTAATCTCAGTTAATGTTAATCTCAACACGTACTAAAACGTGATTAAAATCATTTAATGTCAAATAAGTTGTATCAGTTAACATTAATGAGCATGAACTAACAATGAGCAGTTAGTACTTAAGAACTGTAATGAATGTATTGCTCATTGTTAGTTAATATTAGTTAATGCATTAACTAACCTCAACTATTGGAACCTTAGTGTAGTCTTACCAATATTTTAAAAACATTAACTATACATATAAACATACAATATACACTTATATGTACTAGCACCCTCTCCCCTGCAGGGTTTATATCGCAATATTATTTTGAGATTTTTTTCTTTTTAACTTTAGAAAATTGTTTTTACACAATTAGGATTTATTCAGTGGTTTAGTTATACATGTTCTGATTAATGTCACACATTTTGGAAAGGTCAGGGGTCAAGCTCCTGCAAAGTTAATCATGATTAACTCTGCAGGAGCTTGACCCCTGACCTTTCCAAAATGTGTGACATTAATCAGAACATGTATAACTAAACCACTGAATAAATCCTAATTGTGTAAAAACAATTTTCTAAAGTTAAAGAAAAAAATCTCAAAATAATATTGCGATATAAACCCTGCATTATATAAAGCTATGCATTAGCTCGCGGTAATGATTGGCAAGACGTGCTAATTATTCAAATATGCAGACTGGAAAATGTACATAGTGATTACAGAAGTAATATAACAGTAATTATTTGTGAAAGTGTTAACTCCAGCGCAGATATGATCTTAATTACTGAATTACTGAATTCATCCTATAAAAATCTACAAGAATGCAGAATATTTATGGATGATGTTCCTGTAGATTTGTCAGGTGTAACTCTTCACTGGTTCAGACAGGCATCGCGGCTCGGCGGTGTGTGTGTGTGTGTGCACACTCACTGTTGTCGCCGAGCTGCAGTGTCAGGTTCCTGCAGTGCAGGACATTGAGTCGTCTCCCATTACTGGAGGCAAACGGTGAGTACATGTCTGCAAGAGGAAGCTCAGGTTAACATCTCAAACAAGCGTCACACACACTGAACCAACAACATCAATGAACACCGAGCCGTCCTCACCACTGGACTGGTCCCTGAACTCCTCGGTGTGCCGCTTCTCTCGGAGCAGCAGACCCAGAGCGGCCTGACACAGCACCGCACCGCTCGGGCTCTGGGCCGCGGGGAACAGCTGATCGTAGTGCAGCGGGATGAAGCTGGTGTGAACGTTCCCCGCCGCGAACTCAGGATGCCCCGAAAGACTCAGTAGGAAGTCGATGTTGGTGTTGAGACCCACAATCTGTCAAATGTACATTTGTTAAATACATGTGGAACACATACTTCGCACATGGGTAACGTGCGGTTTTGGAACAGTTTCCATGTGATCACGTGTGGAATACATGGGAAATTCATACATTTAGAGTAAAGCTTGTTTCCGCCACAGA
The DNA here is from genome assembly GCA_022828995.1 of Vimba vimba. Lineage (NCBI taxonomy): Eukaryota > Metazoa > Chordata > Actinopteri > Cypriniformes > Leuciscidae > Vimba > Vimba vimba. The sequence goes on along the minus strand of CM040825.1, from coordinate 8,467,498 downwards.
ATAAATCATTTTAAAAGATAACTGTGACTTTTTATCTCACAATTCTGACTTTATCTCTCGCAATTCAGAAATTCCAGTCAGAAATGTAAACTCGCAATTGTGAGATTAAAAAAAAAACCCCGCAATTATCTTTTAAAATGTTTTATTCTGTGACGGAATCAAGCTTCCATAAAATCTAATCTCAGTTGAAGTAGATTGTGTGGTACTGTTGTTTTTAAATGTCTTGTTAGCTGATGGTTAGAAAAGTTCTCATATATAGAAGTATAAGGGATAATGTACTGTACATCCAGCCAGTTGTTATCACAGAATAAACCCTGACAGGGTGATCAGGACAGGGCTTGTAACACCCTGAAGGGGTTTATTCTGCGATAACAACCGTCTGCATATACGTTATCCTGCTCATTACATGTTATTTCTTACTTAAGTCAATAATTGGGCACAAAATATTGATTTTTGTTTAAATATTTCATTAGCCCACTCAACGCAAGGCTTCCGCAAAGAAAAAAAGTTTCTAGCAAGCGACTTGGCGAAACGAAGTTCAAACTAGAAGAACATTTAAAGTGTTCATCAAGAAAATCCAGCTTTTAATGTTGTTTATGTGTCTATGTGGTGTTTTTAATATGTTTTAAGACAAACCATGTGTAAATTCATAAGTCGACACCATTGCTGAGTATTTTCTCCTTAAAACTGCAGTGAACCAAAAGACAGTCTCAAAAACACGCTTTGAAATCGCTGGTGTTTCTGACGTCACAAACTACCTTGTAACCAATCAGATCAACGTGTGATCGCCAACCAGTGGATCTCTGAGCTGAGTGAGTGAGTGGAGGCGGGGCTCATTTGGATATTCATAGAACCGCGCATACTAAATGAGGCAAGGGTGTCGAGTTACATTCAAGCTATTTTAAGGCATAAAGAATCTCTTTCAAGGAAAATACATTTAAATATGTCATTTTGGTGATCAAAGATGAGTTTTAAGGGATACAATTATTTACTACAGGGGGACTTTAAGGGATAATAATAATACGCCTCAGACTGACCAATCAGAATCAAGTATTCCGGAGAGCTGTGTAATAATTGAGAAATAAACTGCACATGACAATAACTCACAATAACTGCATTACTCAACTATATAGAAGTACTTCTGTATCTGTATTGCTGCAGTGTTGACAATGAACAATGGACCTTTTTCGCTAATGTGACCAAACCTTATGCAATTAAAAAACATTTTTGTTACTTGAAATAAATTAGATACTAAAGAAAGTATAATATCAGTGCTTGTGGATGAGAATGTGTGCTTACATTGTATTGTCGTAGACAGTATCTGAGTCTCTTCAGAGCAGCGGAGCGATCTTCTCCCCAAACCACCAGTTTAGCGATCATGGGGTCATAATGGGCAGACACTTCATCACCTTAGACATTATGAACAGACGTACAGCATTACCAACCAACACTGAACTAAATCATTCATGAATGATTGTGAAGTGCTCATATTTATTCTCTAATAAAGGTATTTTTAGTTAAAGGTGCTGTATGTAACTTTTTTTATAAAATGAATCCTTTTTTTATTGCCTGTCTGTGAAGGGGTTGTAATCACACATTACAATGATCCACTTTTCGTGTTTTGCTATTACCTCTGAAGGCCAGTATTCCTATTTTTATGTGAAGTCTCCGGGTCGGATTTTCTGCGAAATCCACCGGATGTGACGTGCATGCGCGCTCCTGAGCCTCTCTCCTTTTTATATACAGTCTATGCGACGGCACTGCAGCTAACGACATGGAGTCTGATAACACCAAAAAACGACCTGCCTCCAGCACAACTCAGACTCCAACACAAACTCCCAAAAAAATATATATAAAAAAAAAAAAAAAATTATCTGCTGAAGCTCGTCAGGCCAAACGTCAATCGGATCGACTCAGGACGAAAACACGGATCAACATTGGCAGAGCGTTTGAATTATGGAGAGACCTCCGCTTTGTTTTAGGTAGCCTATAAAAACAGACCCTGAGTTGGCTTTTTTTCTGATAAATTACAAGTTTTCAGATATGCTGAAATAAATAATAGTAAACTGTAATGAAATAGCAAGGTAAAATACAACATAAATGAGACATGAAATGAATACAAAAGACTGTTCCATGACAACAAAAAGTAGGTGCTTTAGGATGTAACTTTTATTTTATGTACTAACGTTAGATCTAATGTCTAACGTCACTCATCCCACTACGATCATATTGTTTATAATACACATTTCCAGACACGTTCAGTAGGCCTACAGTAATATTACTTCCTACTGTCTTATTGTTACACTTAAATTGTTCAGTCTAGTTGACTAACCGTTTTCGTTATCATTCATTGACCTATGTTGACATTGCTAATTGTGAAAGATACACGAATAGTTAGTGAAATGCCTTATGCTAGATAACACCACATGTCGGCAAAACACAGTCAATGTAACGTTATCATGGTACGAGCATGGAGCATTAGTTATACGTCAAGCTGATAAAAGTAGCCTATTATGGTAATGTTGCAGTGGGAGTTTACATGAGTTTCCAGCATGTTGTGTGATGCTTTCTCCGTTGTGTTGAAAGTCTCAGTGTGGCCGGTAGTGAGTGCGGCGCGCGCTCTTGAGTTTGAGCACCCGCACGAGCACGAGCGCTGTTGTTGCAATCTGAAACATCACCGCTAGAGGCCGCTGGATCCTACATACAGCACCTTTAATGATTAAGTATTATCAAGGGCAAAACATCATTGTCCAAGAGCGTAATTCTGGATTATTTATGTGCCATAATCATTACATGTGTTTTCCTTCAGTCTTCAAAGTCAGAATTAAACACAAGTAGCGACAGAACTTTTCTTGTGTATTGTGATGCACATCCGAGTGTTATGGATTATCGAAAAAGCAAAGGTTATAATGCTCCTAAAATTCAAGATATCATGAGTTTTGCATGTATGAGTTTGTACAGTATATCATGATATAGTAAAGCCACATCACACAAGTGATGTTTTTGTCACGAATAGCATGAGTGCAAATGTGATATTGATTTTATACAACAGTTCAATAAATAAGAAGTTAATATTGTGTATTATTTTAGACACAATATTGTGTGCTTTTGCTCAATTTTGCCATTACAGGCTTTTCCCAAATCACTGAAGTGACCTCGGCATCCGGGTTAGCGGTAGCATGAGCCATCAGGCAAGTGTTATTTAAATAAACTCCTGATGTACTTACAAACTTTCCAATGCCTCGTTTTATGAGTACAGAACCTATTTGTACTACTGTAGAAGTTTGGTATCATTCCGGGCATTACAAGTGACTATGTACTATGAGGTGAAGCACCTTGTCGAACGCCGGTCTCTATGCGTGTGCACGGGTCCCCCTGCGGGGTGGACAGGTGTAGCAGGGGTCCCGCTCCGGGGAGGAAGTCGTTATTGGGGTCTTCAGCGTATATTCTGGCTTCAAAAGAATGACCCCGCAACATGATCTGCTCCTGCGTGAGGGGCAACTTCTCCCCCGCTGCCACCTGATGGACAAACACCACATGACACGACTCTGAATTTAATGCAGCCACAAACGAGTAAAGCAAGCAGGTGTTATTGTGACCCCTTGTGGACAAATCTGCAAATGACTTGTGAAATATGTCAGTATGTTAGGTAGCTTCCGAAGGGCAGTGTTTGGAGTCTTACACGCAGTTGCCACTCCACCAGGTCTGTTCCTGTGATCATCTCCGAGACGGGATGCTCCACCTGCAGACGCGTGTTCATCTCCATGAAGTAGAAGTTGTGCTGCGCGTCCATGATGAACTCCACAGTTCCTGTTCGGCCAAAAATGAAAATTCAGTTATCATTGACTTATCGTTGTTTCTTGTTGATCGTTAAACTTCTTACTGGTGAATAAAACTGTTTATGTCCTTTAAAGAGAACATATTATGGCCTTTTACAGTCTTGATTTTACAAGAACAGGTTTTCCTGCTTGAATGTTCAACGGTTGACTGTTGACTGCTCACTGCTGGATCAGTGTGTTGTGATTGGTCGAGCGCTTCGAGTGTGTTTGGGAAATGTCCCGCCCCTTACCATAATCGCCAGTTTCAACACACTACTAACTAACTCAACCAGGCCCCGCCCATTTATTCTGCGTATTAATTATTTAAATGAGGAATATTGTGACGTGTTCGTTCCCGGAAGAAACTCAAGACTACAATGGAGGCGTTTCAGGGAAAAACAGTGACACTGATATAGAGAAGAACTCCCGCTGGAGGGACGTTTTCATGCTCAAACAGCAACAACTAAAATATAATTTATTCCTGTGTTCAAAGCTGAATTTTCAGCATCATTACTCCAGTCTTCAGTGTCACATGATCTTTCAGAAATCATTCTAATATAATGATTTGATGCTCAAGAAACATTTATGATTATTTTCAATGTTGAAAACAGTTGAGCTGCTTTATATTTTCCTGGATTTTTTTATGAATATAATGTTCAATAAAACAGCATTTATTTTGAAATCAAATCTTTTGTAAGATTCTAAATGTATTTACAGTCAGTTGTGATCGATGTAATGCATCCTTGCTGAATGAAAGTATACATTTCTTTAAAATAAAATAAAAATACAGACCCCAAACTTTTGAATGGTTGTGTACATTATCATCACACTAATGCATCACAGAGGTCACATGACATCATCATCACCTGCTCCAACATAGTTGACTGCTTTAGCTGCCCGCACTGCAGCCTCTCCGAGTTTCTGCCGGACCTCAGGACTGATGCCTGGCTGTAGACACACACACACAGACACACACACACACACACACACAAATCAAGCCTGGTCATTTACATTAAAGGGATAGTTCACCCAAAATTGAAAATTAGCCCATGAATTACTCACCCTCAAACCATCCTAGGTGTATATGACTTTCTTCTTTCAGACGAACGAATACAATCAGAGTTATATTAAAAAATGTCCTGGCTCTTTGAAGTCCATAAAAGTGCATCTATCCATGATAAAAGTGCATCTATGCATCATAAAAGTGCATCTATCATCATAAAAGTGCATCTATCATGATAAAAGTGCATCTATCCATCATAAAAGCGCATCTATCCATGATAAAAGTGCATCTATCCATGATAAAAGTGCATCTATCCATGATAAAAGTGCATCTATCCAACATAAAAGTGCATCTATCCATCATAAAAGTGCATCTATCCATCATAAAAGTGCATCTATCCATGATAAAAGTGCATCTATCATCATAAAAGAGCATCTATCCATCACAGAAGTGTATCTATCCATCATAAAAGTGCATCTATCCATGATAAAAGTGCATCTATCCATCATAAAAGTGCATCTATCATGATAAAAGTGCATCTATCCATCATAAAAGTGCATCTATCATGATAAAAGTGCATCTATCATGATAAAAGTGCATCTATCCATGATAAAAGTGCATCTATCCATCATAAAAGTGCATCTATCATGATAAAAGTGCATCTATCCATGATAAAAGTGCATCTATCCATGATAAAAGTGCATCTATCCATCATAAAAGTGCATCTATCATGATAAAAGTGCATCTATCATCATAAAAGTGCATCTATCATCATAAAAGTGCATCTATCCATGATAAAAGTGCATCTATCCATCATAAAAGTGCATTTATCCATGAAAAAAGTGCATCTATCATGGATAGACTTCAAAGAGCCAGGACATTTTTTAATATAACTTAAGAACTAAGAATATATAAGTATATAACTAAGAATGTCATATACACCTAGGATGGCTTGAGAGCGAGTAAATCACGGGCTAATTTTCATTTTGGGGTGAACTATCCCTTTAACACCCCCAGCACACATCATACCCACACAGGATCAAGCTGAAGATGCTGAGTGAGTGAGTGAGTGAGTGAGTGAGTGAGTGAGTGAGTGAGTGAGTGAGTGAGTGAGTGAGTGAGTGAGTGAGTGAGTCTCTTACCCCGGGAGCTTCCTCTATGATCTTCTGGTGTCGTCTCTGTACGCTACAGTCTCTCTCGAACAGGTAGACCGCATCACCAGACTGATCTCCGAACACCTGCACCTCCACGTGTCTAACGCAACAACACACACATCACATCACGCACATCAAACTACGTGAGAGACGCACACTGGATAAACCAAACACACCTGGGGTTTTCCACAAACTTCTCGACCAGCATCACGTCGTCGTTGAAGGACTTGCGAGCTTCTCTCCGAGCGGACTCCAGCTGCTCCAGGAACTCTGCTTCCGAGTGTGCGGTTCGCATTCCCTGTGGGATCAAGCAGAGGGTTCAGACGAGCGTAACACTACACAAATCATTCAGAGGAAACACACGCCACCTTTCCTCCCCCGCCGCGCACTGCTTTGATCATCACAGGGTAGCCAATCCTGGCCGCCTCGCTCTGAAGCCTCTCGTCTGATTGGTCCTCGCCATGGTAACCCTCAATGATTGGCACGCCTGCAGCCGACATGATGTGTTTAGATGTGCTAAAACACAAGAAACAAAGATGTTTTTACTGCATAAATAGAAAAGAAAGACACTTTAATGTTGGTTAGAAAAGCTTTGCTTCTGATAGTTTAGCGTACTTTTTAAAATAGTACTTATTACAGAAATAATACACCTTAAAAAAATATACTTAAGTGTGAACTGATTGTAATATTAAATGTAATTAGAGTGCTTTTGACATATTTAAGCAGGACTTAAAGGTGCATTGCGCAAGTCTCTGAGTTTTTGCAGAACTATGCCCCCTCTGGCGGCAAGCGAAACTGCAACCAGAAGTGTGCACGCTCACGGACAAAAGTTGTTGTTTTTTTTATCTTACGTGGAGTTTGCGTTGGTGTTTGAAATGAACTACAAGCCGGTCTCTTAGAATCCATCTTCTACGGAGAATGGCGGCGAATACACAAACCTGCCAGGCATAGCCAGGTGAGCGTGCCGTGAACGCGCATGACGTCACGCCCAGTCTCAAATTCCGACCCGAATCCCTCTTGTTTATTTTACTGTACAGGATTATAGAGACAATCGCAGTGATCAGAGAAGGGCTCATTCAGCCCATCAGGCAATTGTTTAAGCATGTATGGGTTAGAAAACGGGTATTTTTAACATGAAAAGTTGCGCAATGCACCTTTAAGAACATCTTCATAATTCTGTATTGTCTTTGAAATACATTTAAAGTGTTGCTGACCGTACTATAGTATTATAGTATTATGTGATATTAAAAAGTAGATTTTTTATATATTTTAATGTCATTTCTATTCAAATTTTTATGTTGTGTATTTGTAAATACACATTTGTCATGATGAAGTTTTAATTTAGTACATTTAAAATGCATTAACTTTAAAATGTATTATTGAATAAAACACAACAGTCAAAATCATAATCAAGTAATGCACATTCTAGTACATTAAAGGAGAACTCGGCAACTCTAGCGAACTCTAGTCACTTCTTCGCTGATTTTCCCTTTTGTTGTCGCATGTTTTCCCCACGAGCTCCCCCTACAGCTGTATTTCACAACACGGTCGTAAAAAACTCACTTGCGGCGGCCTCCTCCCCCTCTCTACCGCTGCTCATGTGCTTTTGTTATGATCGGAGCAAGCCGACTGAATCGTGTGGAGCTATGTCTACCGAGGTGGGTAATCTGGTAATACATCATACATGAGTGTGTGTTTATGTCGAATTAACGTAAAGCAATTCGTGTTTCGCGCTCGTTCTCGTTCTCGCTTCTCACGAGACTTCCAATTTCTATTTTGCCGGGACGGTAGTCCCCAAGTTGCAAGGTTGGTTTTCCGCCTGGGAACGCTGGGGGGAGCGGGGAAAGTCACCAATATCACCAGAACAGGTTGTTTAACCATCCAAATGATTTCTAGACAGTTTTATTAAGTTAAAAAAGTTACCAAGTTCTCCTTTAAGCACTGAACAAAGATTAAAACAATGAGTTAAAATGTACTTTACACTAAAACTTTTCTTTTGAGTGCACTTTTTAAAAGAGTACTTAAGTGTGTTCAGAAACACAGTTTTGAAAGTGTACACTTAAGTGGCATATTTCAGTAATATTAAGCAGTTTTTAAAAATATACTTTTTAAGATTTGAAGTACACTCCAAGTGCACATTCAACACTATTAAGCACACTTCCTTTTCACAAGAGTCGCTTAAGCTTTTTCTAGGGTGAAAAAGCCCTAGATAGCCCTAAGATCAAAATAACTGTACCTTTTGATTCCCATGTCCCGAATGGCTGATGATGGTGGGCCGATGAAGATGATGCCTTCTTGTTTGCACTGTTCAGCAAACTCAGTATTTTCCGACAGGAAACCATATCCAGGATGGACCGCCTTACCAAAACAATTAAGAAAAGAGAGATTTTCAAATGATACACATATATATATATATATATATATATATATATATATATATATATATATATATATATATATATAATGAAAGATGTTGTTCAGAAAGACATGTGTTGAGGTCAGCACACCTGTGCGCCGGATCTCTTGGCCACGTCCAGGATCTTGTCCATGCACAGGTAACTCTGCTGAGACGCCGCTGGTCCGATATGATACGCCTCATCCGCCTGAGTCACAGAGCAGACCGCTGACTTCACTACCGCTAACTACTACTGTTAATGTGTCTGAAGGAATCTCTTCTGCTCACCCAGGCTGAGTTTATTTGATTAAAAATACAGTAAAAACAGTGGAATATTATTACAATGAAAAATAGCTGTTTTCTATGGGAATATATAGTAAAGTAAGTTTCAGCATCATTACTTATTATCATTACAGTGATCCTTCAGAAATCATTCTAATATGCTGATTTACTGCTCAAGAAACATGCAGTTATGATATCAGGACAGCTGGAGTCCCTTGTGAAAAAGAAGTGTGCTTAATTGTATTGAATGTGGATATAAGTTTCAATAGAAATTACCTTTATGTATATTGTAGTTTACTACATTCAGAAGTAACTTTAACCATATTTCAAAGACAATATAGAATTATGAAATTACATATAAAGATGTAAATAACAGGGTAAAAAAAAAACGAATTGCATTTAACATGAATTTAAACTATAAAACATTTTCATTCAATTGAAAATAACATTTATTTAAATGTCCGAAAACATTACATCAGTTCGTAGTTAAGTATATTCGCACTTAAGTCCCCTCTGTAGTGGAAATCAAGCTTTTAATGTTGTTTATGTGTCTATGTGTTGTTTTTAATGTGCTTTAAGACAAACCATGTGTAAATTCATAAGTCAAATTGAAATCGCTGGTGTTTCTGACGTCACAAACTACCTTGTAACCAATCAGATCAACGTGTGATCGTCAACCAGTGGATCTCTGAGCTGAGTGAGTGAGTGAGTGGAGGCGGGGCTCATTTGCATATTCATAGAACCGCGCATACTAAATGAGGCAAGGGTGTCGAGTTACATTCAAGATATTTTAAGGTATGAATAAAAAAGAATTGAGGAAACAACACTTAAATGTTTCATTTTGGTGATCAAAGATGAGTTTTAAGGGATACAATTGATGACTACAGGGGGACTTTAAAGTGTATTATTTTCAGTGATAACTACTCTTCTGATAAGGAAAATACATTTGAATTCAGAAATTAAAAATGTACTTATCATAGAAAAGGTGTTTTCAAGTCAAAGTATGTAATGTGAGAATTGCATTTTGTATTTTTGGAATCCCAAATCATTGACGACTCCTTCATCCACACGTTCGATCTATCCACCCATCAAACACTAATGAGGTGTGTGTAGTTGGTGTTTCCTCACCATGGCCACATGCATGGCCTGTCTGTCTGCATCACTGTACACGGCCACAGAGCGAACACCCATCTTCCTCGCCGTCCGCATCACACGGCACGCGATCTCTCCTCTGTTAGCAATGAGGACCTTCTCAATCCGGCCTGTGAAGGAGAAACACCACTGTAAATAATAATAATCATCATAATAATGATAATAATAGCATCCCCATGACAGGTCTCTTACCCACAGATGCATGTCTGAAGGATCCTCTGGTCCAGATCAGAGTCCTGCAGTCAACAGAGCAAGAGATCATCTGAGCACTGGGCTTGTGTAGTAAACAGTGCCAAGGGCAAACTCATCTGCAGAGGTCATGGCCTCTCCGTTTAAGGTCAAACATGCAGATATATCACTTAATAACACAGCAAAACACATATTCATAACTCTTCACTATAAGCTCATATTCAGACACCTGCACAAAATACACATTCATAAACAATCACACGTTATTTTTGACCTATTTATTACTTCACACCAGGATTTAAACATAAAGTTATCAGTTGCGATGAATCTCGAAGGTCCGAAAGCATTAGTTTAAAAGAGAAATAAAGCTACTTTGCTTAAAGTTTGAATGTCATACTTCTGACAGATCGACTGATGCAGACACTGACCTCTGAACACAGCCAACTTTAATGAACACCTATATTTGTTCTTTAAATGATATAATAAAGTAGCTTGTGACTTACAGCAGATGTTTGTTTATATCTCTGTTGATATGAGTTTTCAGAAACACTGCAGCCATGTTCACTGTGTTAGCGAATGACAAGTGTAACTAACAGTTACTCGACTCCTGTCCTAAAACAGCGCATTGATTTAATATATTTCATGGGTTTTACAGCTCCATTATCATAACATTCATGGATTATTTCCAAACATGTATACTCTGTCTAACTAATCCGTGTGAAATGGCATTAAAACGATCATATAGGCTAAGGGGTGCTAAGTGTAGCGGCAGCAATAACGAACACTTTAAGTTTGTCCTCTTTAAGTTACCGTACTTACAGCAGCCAATCAGAAGACAGAGATTGGAGGCGGGGACTGACGTATGTGTAGGGATTATGGGATATGAAGTCAAAACAAAAAGAGGTTTCACTTAACATAGGCCTACTTGACAGCATAATGAATTTATATTCTTGACAAATTTAAAGCCATAATATATATATTATAACATAATAGTGTGGCTTTAAATCTGTCGTGAATATAAATTCATATATATATATATATATATATATATATATATATATATATATATATATATATATATATATATATATATATATACACAAATTATTTATTTATTCTAATTTATTTATTTTATCCTCATCTCATCATAGATCTATACTTTTGCTACAAGACAAATTCTATATAATGTATTTCTTTAATAAAATATATGTGATATGATCTCACCTTATATGTGAAATGTGGAAGCAAAATGGCTAAACAAAAAAAAACTTATACAGCCATATTATATTTGCAAGCCTGTTTTTTGAGATGTATTATTAGCAAACAAACAATATAATTATTGTTCAGAGTAATAAACATACTGATAGAAGATTAAAAGATGAAATAAACTAAAAAATGATTGCACAACTGTCCAGTAGGTGGCGATACGCACTAAGAATGTAAATCACTACTAAACACGCAGGGACAAGTGACGTTTGTATGCAATTTCCCGCGAAATCCGTCCCGACATCTATGAAATATAAGGCTGCGTTGGTTTGGGTAAAGTATAGATATTACATTTTCTGTTTTGTTAAATAATAATGGGTAAATTAAGTTAGAAAGTATTTTTACTGTTTAGACACAAGCCTTAAAGTCTTACCTATGAAAAAGACAAAGACAAAGTTTGTTGAACACACAGAAGAGCATGTTGTCACACAATACATGTTGTCACTTTCAACAAGAGTTGTTGAAAATACTGGGATATATCCTGTCAATTAAGTCTTCTCCTGTAGGGACTTCATAATTAAGCAACATCAATTTTCTTACTGAAAAAATCTGCATTTTTTTTTTTTCCATGGCATTTTACAAAAAGTATTTTATATTCACATGCAATACCTGCATTTTGACATGGCCCAAAATCTTCAGACATCAGAATGAAAAAGCGACGTATGCATTACAATGAACTCATTGACAACAGCAGTTCGTGTCACTCGTATTTTAATTGTTTACTGAGATCATGTAAAACTGTAAAGCAATATCCACACACTATAAAACAATGAAATCTCTTGATTCATCTCCACATCTAGATCTGCTCGTAGCCTCGGCCCCGGCGCTCTCGCACCAGCACATACGTCAGGATTGCGATCAGGCAAATGGCTGCAGCGACGGCCCCCACAATAATCGGGATCATCCGTTTGTTGTAATCCGCCGAGCACTCAACCTCTGAAATTAAGTCATGATAAACCATCTTATTCTTGGGCAAACAGGTTGATAGATCATGTTTGATTTAAATGTGAATTATATTGACCTTTCCCGAACGCTCCACTGGCGAGGCCAAAGGCCTGAATCTGCAGCGGCACCAGTTTGAGGGTGAGGGTGCTGGACAGTTTCTCAATCGTCTCAGACTTGCATTTGAAGCTTAGGCCAGTTTTGGCTGAGAAAATCTTCTCATGATCCACGATTCCAATGTAGGTTTTATCTGTGGATTAAATGGTGGTAACAAAAAAAAGTAGTAATCAGCTCATAGTTTAAGAAAATTCTCCTAAGACAACAATGATTAATCTTATGGAAACTGACAAGAACGATACCTGAGTCACATTTAACCCCAAAATAAAAAATAAAAAGAAATGAGGCACATTATGATTTTTTACACTGTGACATTTTCATGAAAATTAAGTTTTTTTTTTTTTTTTACCAAATTCTTATTTTGTGTGTATATATATATGTTCTCAAACATACCAAAAAAAAAAAATATATATATATATCATTTTTTTATTATTATTATTTAATTTTGTTTTGGGTTGGTTTGGGTGTGAAATATATGGAAGCCACAAATATATTGTTTCCGCCACAAAATAAAGCATTTTAAAAGATAATTGAGACTTTTTATCTCACAATTGCGAGTTTACATCTCGCATTTCTGACTTTATTTCTCAGAATTGCGAGATATAAAGTCAGAATTGCGTGAAATAAAGTCGCAATTGCGTGTTATAAAGTCAGAATTCTGACTTTTTTCCTCGCAATTGTGACTTTATATCACGCAATTCTGACTTTATATCACATAATTGCGAGTTTATATCTCGCAATTCTGACATCTTTTCTCAGAATTGTGAGATATAAACTCAAGTCCAATTCTCTTTTTTTGTTTACCTCAGAATAGTTTATCTCACAATTCTGACTTTATAACACGCAATTGCGACTTTATATCTCCCAATTGCGACTTTATTTCTCAGAATTGCTACTTTATATCTCGCAATTGCGACTTTATTTCTCAGAATTGCTACTTTATATCTCGCAATTGTGACTTTATTTCTCAGAATTGCGACTTTTTTTCTCAGAATTGCGACTTTATTTCTCAGAATTGCTACTTTATATCTCGCAATTGCGACTTTATTTCTCAGAATTGCGACTTTATTTCTCAGAATTGCTACTTTATATCTCACAATTGCAACTTTATTTCTCAGAATTGCGACTTTATTTCTCAGAATTGCTACTTTATATCTCACAATTCTGACTTTATATTTCCCAATTGCGACTTTATTTCTCAGAATTGCTACTTTATATCTCGCAATTGCGACTTTATTTCTCAGAATTGCTACTTTATATCTCGCAATTGCGACTTTATTTCTCAGAATTGCTACTTTATATCTCGCAATTGCGACTTTATTTCTCAGAATTGCGACTTTATTTCTCAGAATTGCTACTTTATATCTCACAATTGCAACTTTATTTCTCAGAATTGCGACTTTATTTCTCAGAATTGCTACTTTATATCTCACAATTCTGACTTTATATTTCCCAATTGCGACTTTATTTCTCAGAATTGCTACTTTATATCTCGCAATTGCGACTTTATTTCTCAGAATTGCTACTTTATATCTCGCAATTGCGACTTTATTTCTCAGAATTGCGACTTTATTTCTCACAATTCTGACTTCATATCTCGCAATTGTGAGAAAAAAATTCAGAATTGTGAGATAAAAAGTCGCAATTATTATTATTTATTTATTATTCAGTGGCGGAAACAAGCTTCCATACAAATAATGACCTGACATGTTTTTGTAACATTCACTCTTGGGGTCCGTTTACACGACACTGTTTTCAACTAAAAACGTAAAAACTTTTTATATGTGTTTTGGTCGTTCATTTACACAACAACGCTGTTTTCGGGGCCTGAAAACACAAACTTTTGAAAACGAGTTTCAAAGTGCAAGTTTTGAAAACGATACCGTTATCGTCTCTGTGTAAACTACAAAAACATGAATCTGTAAAAATGCTGACGTCATGCGCATGTGTATTACGTGTTCAGTCTATAGTGTTTCTTTACAAAGTGACGTCGCCACCTACTGGCCTGGCAGGAATAATACAGCGTCTTTAGTCGTTTTCACGGATCCGTGTGAATGGGGATCGTTTTGACAACGTTGTCGTCTGTACGCAAAAAACGTGAAGGAAAAACATTTCCATTTTTAGTACATTGTTGTCATTTAAACGTTCCCGTGTAATGAATATAAATATTGCATGCTTAATTTCACGATAAGTGTGTGATTAAGCGCACAAAAAGGAGCCCAAATAAAAAGTTTTCTGTTTTTAATTGGAGAACAATGTTGTGTAAATGGCAGTATATCACAGGGTTCCTGATGTTTTCTATCAGTGATATCAGATTTATACTTACTCTGGCAATTTTTACAAGGAGGAGTAGGCATCAGAAGACCACTGATAGTCCTCACATAGGAGACATCGCCTTCCTGCAAGTGTGGCGAAATACTGAATTGCATGTTGATCAAGGCTAGATGTTGTGCGCATATTTAACCTCAAGAGAAACGTGTCATAAATGCAAACAGATAATACTGTAGGTACCTTGATGAAAGTGAACTGCAGATTTCCACCAACAAAATCCAATGAGAGAACAGACTTCTGGTCGCTACAGACTCCCGAGGCTTGTGTCGAGCCGGAATTCAGGTTGAAATAGTACTTTTTCTGGAATACAAGTTAAGCAAATGTGACTAATGGAGGCTGGAAATCAAAATCCTACTAAATGAACAATATCAAAACCATTGGGATGTAAAGAGCAAGACACACAATTTGGGTTTGACTGAGTCGATTTAGCAGAATTTGCAGCAGCAGAAAGTCATATTTTCAACATTGAACCCTTTGAGTTTATTGAATGCATGGACATAGTGAAAAAGATATTGGTTGAAAACTTGGTAAAAATAAATAATAGTGCAATTTGGCTGAAACTGGCGGACCCCAAACCTGGCAGTTACACGAACAAACACGATATACAACTGGAAGTAAATAAATGTAAGCTGATTAATAATATCCCAAAATTCAGTTCAATTGAAATGTATCTCTTGTGAAAAAATTACACTTTAGCACACTTTTAAAATCAGTAATTATTACACAAATAATATACTTTGAATATACTTAAGTGTGAACTAAGAGTAAAGTTAAATTAAAATGTTTAATATATTATGTATAATTTATATTAAATGTAATCAGCTGAACTTTAGAGTGTTTTTGACCCACTTAAGTACATCTTAAGTAATACACTTAAAACTTGTAATTTGTAATGATGAATCTGGAATTTAGTACAATTAAAGTATTAACTTGTAATATATATATATATATATATATATATATATATATATATATATATATATATATATATATATATATATATATATATTGTTGCTTTACCCCCAAATGCTATTACTCCCAAATGGTGCATATTCATACATTTACCTTATAACTTAATAGTATATTAATAATTAGCAATTATTTTTAAGTTGATTAATAATATCCCAAAATTCAGTTCATTTGAAAGGTATCTCTCATGAAAAAGAATTACACTTTAGCACAGTAATTATTACACCAAAAATATATACTTTAAAATAATATACTTAAGTGTGATCTGAAAGTTGTTAGATTAAAATATATTACAGTTTACATTGATATTATATGTAATTAGCTGAACTTTAGAGTGTCTTTGACCCACTTAAATACATCTTAAGTAATATACTTCAGTAATAATTTGTCATTTGTAATGATGAAGCTGGAATTTACTACATTTAAAGTATATTAACTTGTAATATATATATATATATATATATATATATATATATATATACACTGAAAAAAAAACAATTAGTAAATTTACTTAATATTTATTTGGCAGGTTTTTGCACACATATTTGTAAAGTAAATTTCACATATGGAATTAAGTAAACTCTACTTAACTAAGTTAAGCTTTACTTAGAAACATCTAAGTAATAAATACAATAGATATTGTGTGAGACACCATATCTTACATATCAGAAGTTATTCAATATGTGAACACAGAGACCTCAATACTTGGTAGACAATGACGGTAACATTTGATGGATCGTTTTTGTGTTTGAATGTGTCATTTTGAGTAGAAAATGAACTCCAGTTGTCAAAAAATGGCAAGTTACTAATCCTAACAACAAAAGCAATGATGAAACAGTGTAAATACAGCTGGAAAACAGTGAAAAATCAACCTCATTAATTACTCAAGGCCCAGTGCATGATGGGAACCCCAGTATCAGAAAAGTTGAATAAATTTACTTAATTTTATTTACTTTTGCTTTCATTTCTACAAGCCTGAATTGAGTACTAATATAGAGTTTTTCATTCTCAACTTTTTCATTCAACTTTTTTCAGTATTTACTTCACCGCAAAATCATTTTTATCAGTGTATTGTAAAGTCGTCAACATTTGAAGTGGATCAACAAAGTTCAAAGTTGTCCTAAGACAAGAACGGGTATTGTTCAAAATTCATGTATAACTTTGATGAAACTTTTGATCCGTGCACTTCAAATCTTGACTACTGTATATATAATAGAATATATTGTTGTTTATTACTCCCAAATGGTGCCTATTCATACGTTAAGCTCCAAAGTTGGACTCTTAATGAAACTGTCCCAGTTTAAAGCTGTTGTACCCAAAACCCTTTGTACCCTTTCTGCACACATCGCTTTCTGACAGTGAGCCGTTGCAGATGCTAGTGTTAAACCAAGTGAGTTCTCACCCCTAGAAGGAATATGCTGAGAGGTGGAATAAAAGTGCTGAGAGCATAACAAGCTTACTTTGTTCTCTCTCACCACATACTGCGCTCCCAAACTGGCCCGCACACACACTTGTCCTTTAAGGTTCTTGACGGTGTAGGTGACCTGAGGCGGGGCAGTTACTTTGGGCTGCAGGACGGGTCTCTTGGGAGCATCTCTACTGTTGATTGCAGGAACTTCATCACTGGAAGCTGTGGAGTCTGAAAGGTCAATAGAGTTTGAGGCTAGAGAATTTCCTGTTAGCACATTGCAACGGGGGGCTTCAAAAAGCACCACTCGCGAGGAAGTGTTAACCAACATGAGGTATCACAAGCAACTACGGATGCTGTTAAATGTGTTGCTTTGTGCTTCTGAACAATTAGACTACGGCTTGCTTTCTAAAAGTTGAATTTCTCTTTGTAAATCACAAGTTTGTGGAATAATCTGATTCAAATGAAAAGGCAAATTGACTCACCTAGCCAGTGCAGGGAAGACAGCATGAGAAACAGAGCGATGGGTCGACGCGCGCGAGTCATATTGAGAACGAGGTTGTTGGGTTGCAGAGCGTTAAACTAATGCCAGTGTGGTTGTGAAGGACGACCCTTATGCCTCAGTGCTGTCAGCAATTGTCTGACACCAGGAAGCATTTTAGCCAAGCCCACAATTAGTACACTAAGTAATGATATGAGTAATGACTCTATATCGGTTGTAGTTTTTTATATTTGAGTTTTGGGAAATCTAGACATCTGTGCGATGAGAAGCAGTGGCACAGTTGTAGAGTCGGGACTGGACATCCCTGGTGCCAATTTTGGAGACAAAACCAAAATTTAGGAGAAAATTTTGTCACTTTGTTGGAGAAAAGTGCATTTAATGCCTCAAATGGTTCAATGTCACAGCA
This sequence comes from Vimba vimba, assembly GCA_022828995.1. Taxonomy (NCBI): domain Eukaryota; kingdom Metazoa; phylum Chordata; class Actinopteri; order Cypriniformes; family Leuciscidae; genus Vimba; species Vimba vimba. The sequence continues at coordinate 8,449,564 of CM040825.1, read as the reverse complement.
AGCACCACTCACATTTCCTAAAGACTATTCAATATTGAGTTGTTTTCCATTCAATTACCAAAAACTTATCATTCAAATAAGTTGACTGTATGTGAGCATTTAAAAACTTACACAACATCGTCATCACAACTAACAACAACTTTATTAAAAGGATAGTTCACCCAAAAATGTTGTCATCATTTACTCAGCCTCAGGTTTCTTTCTTCTGTTGAACACAAAAGAAGATGTTTTGAAGAACGTCAGTAACCAGACAGTTGCTGATCCTCACTGACTTTCATAGAAGGAAAAAAAATACAATGGAAGTCAATGGGGTCCAATGGGGTCTGGTTACTGACATTCTTCAAAATATCTTCTTTTGTGTTCAACAGAAGAAAGAAACCTGAGGGTGAGTAAATGATGACAATTTTCATTTTTGGGGGGTGAAGTATCCCTTTAACTGTGTTCAACTATGCTTGTTTATCTGCAGTTAATTGAAAAACCCTGACAAAATAAGCACATTTCTTAAACACTGGAGATACAAATGTTTTGTCATTTTTGAATTTTGTAAGGTGTGAACGATGAGCAGATTACCCAGACTCGTCTGTTCACACTTTATGTGCTTTGTTCACTTTTTTACTTCCCTTCCGACTTTAGTTTTGGCTGCTCTCTTTTTTTTTTCTTTTTTTTTTTTGTCTCTTGTGTGTTCAAGTTTCTTGTGTTTTTTTATTTATTTTAAACATTTTAGAAAATACTGAAGATGAGAAGGTGCAATCCATGTTGTAGCATAATTTTGAAAAATGTGGATGACCAATAATTAATCTTACCAATAATTACTACATTTATGGATGAATGATGTGAAACTATTTTATTGTCAAGTTTATTACTCAAAACTACATTATAAATGCATATAATTCAAAAACCTTTTCAATTTCTGAACTAAAAGTTTAGAATTTATTTATTTATTTATTTTTGTGGCGCAATGTACTAACAAAATATGTTTGTAAAATTAAAAACTTACCATTTTGATGCCAGAAATGCATGGTTGAACCTTTTTAACCACTTGTTTTTATGTCAAGTCAAGTCACCTTTATGTATACTTGTATACTTGTATCAAAGCAGCTTCACAGTGATAACATGAAAATAATACAACAAAGTTTGTTTCTAGAAGAAAATTGTGTCATCGTCCACCTGTAGTAAGGCAGATCAATAATGTTGTTGAATATTAAATGTGCCCAACTAAGCAAGTCAAAAGCCAAGGCAACAGTGGCAGGAACCGAAACTCCATCAGTGACAGAATGGAGGAAAAAACCTTGGGAGAACCCAGGCTCAGTCGCTCAATTCTCCTCTGGCCAATGAGCGAACAGTGTATGATTATGATTCTGGCAGAATTACAGGTCAGAATTCAGATTGGATCAGAACATTCAGAATATTATCCAGTTCCATCTGGGTGGAAGTCGGAGTCATCACGCCGGTATGGAGACGAGTTTGTTGAGGATCAGTGCCGATGGCTGTCGTGTCGATGAGGCCTTCACAGGGCTGATGAGGCTGGCACCTCAGGGATGCGTCATGGATGGGTCCAGGCGCAGGTCCACCATCGGATGTGGATACGGCCGGGATCCGGCTGACTTCAGTAAACGGGAGGGACTGGTTGACACTTCAGGACTGCGTTGTCGTCGCGTCCAGGCACAGGTTCTTCATCAGATCTGGATACAGCCTGGATCCGGCGGACTGCGGTAAACCTCGGATAAACAGACAGACTAATATCAGCATAGATGCCATTCTTCTTATGATGCAACGAGTACATCAGGATTTATGGGAAGTGTTCCCGGTTCCGGCTGACCTAATCTATGCAGCCTAACATTGAATTATAGAAGTCTATAATGTGTTATGTGTATGCTAGGTCAAAGAGATGTGTCTTTAATCTGGCTTTGAACTGACAGAGTGTGTCTGCTTCCCGGACAATGTTAGGAAGACTGTTCCAAAGTTTTAAGAGCTCGCTCAAGTACTGCGGAGCTAAACCATTTAGTGCTTTGTAAGTAATCAGCAATATTTAAAAATGTATACAATGTTTAATAGGGAGCCAATGCAGTGTTGACAGAACCGGGCTAATATGGTCATACTTCCTGGTTCTGGTAAGAACTCGAGCTGCTGCGTTTTGGACCAGCTGTAATTTGTTTATTAAGCGTGCAGGGCAACCACCCAGTAGAGCATTACAATAATCTATCCTTGGGGTCATTAACACATGAACTAATTGTTCTGCATTTGTCAATGAGAGCATATGGCGTAATTTAGATATATTTTTAAGATGAAAAAATGCGATTTTACAGATACTAGACACGTGACTTTCAAATGAAAGATTGGTATCAAAGAGCACACACACACACACACACACACACACCCAGGTTCCTAACCGACGACGAGGACTTGACAGAGCAGCCATCAAGTGTTAGACAGTATTCTAGATTATTACGTGAGGAAGTTTTTTGTCCAATAATTAGAAACTCTGTTTTTTCAGAATTAAGTAGTAGGAAATTACTAGTCATCCAGTTTTTTATATCAGCTATGCATTCCGTTAATTTTGTGAATTGGTAAGTTTCGTCAGGGTGTGAAGAAATATAAAGCTGAGTATCATTGGCATAACAGTGAAAACTAATTCCATGTTTCCTAATGATATCTCCCAAGGGTAGCATGTACAGAGTGAACAGCAGCGGTCCTAGTACTGAGCCTTGTGGTACGCCATACTGAACTTGTGATCGATGAGACATCTCTTCATTTACTGCTACAAACTGATAACGGTCAGATAAGTATGATTTAAACCATGCTAGTGCAATTCCACTAATTCCAACATAATGTTCGAGTCTATTTAAAAGAATGTTGTGGTCGATAGTGTCAAATGCAGCACTAAGATCGAGTAACACTAATAGCGAGATACAACCACGATCGGATGATAAGAGCAAATCATTTGTAACTCTAATGAGAGCAGTCTCAGTACTATGGTACGGTCTAAATCCTGATTGGAAATCCTCACAGATTTCATTTCTTTCAAGAAAGGAACACAGTTGTGAGGATACTGCCTTTTCTAATATCTTTGACAGAAAAGGTAGATTCGAGATCAGCCTGTAATTGAGTAATTCTGTAGGATCAAGTTGCATTTTTTTAACCAGCGATTTAATCATAGCCAGCTTAAAAGTTTTTGGTACGTATCCTAATGACAAAGATGAATTAATGATATTAAGAAAGGCATTTATGCTAGGGCTTCACAATATTGAAATAAAACTGACATTGCAATGTTTTGTTTTTCAGCAATAAATTGCAATACGAAAGCAATTTCACCAGATGACTGAATAACTCTGCTTGGAAAGAATTAATCCTTCTAGAATGATTGGGGTGATTTTGTAAGGGAGTAAATATGCAAATAATAATAATAAAAATAGAAGCATAGATTAATACAACAGAACAAAGGTAAGTCTATCAGTATTCAGGTACAGAAATTGACACATCAAATATTAAATAACACTGCATAGTCTTCATTGTATACATTAATTGGCTATAATTAATCTTTGTTAAAACTACAAAAGTGATTTTCTTTTTTTCTTTTGTTGTTTGATCAACATTAATGACACACACAGCTTTGGGTATAAGGCTGCTGTCACTTTAAGAGCTAATACACAGATCCAGTAACGATTCGCCAGAGTTCCCTTTCAGTCGGTCATGTTCAACGTGCCGACATAATTGGGATCACTTCAGAGACATGGTGCTCAGTCACCTCAGCCAGTTGGGGCTTCGGGTCAAATGGGAGAAGAGAAGAGTAAACACGCAATGGATCACTTTTCTTGGTATGGAGTTGGAATCGGTCTGCCTAACAGCACGCCTCACAGAGGCACGTGTTCAGTCGGTGTTGAACTGCTTGAATTAGTTCAAACGCAGAACAGCGGCCCCACTGAAACACTTTCAGAGGCTCCTAGAGCATATGGCATCTGTGACGGATTGCTTCATATGAGGCCGAGCACTGGATTCACAGCCGAGTCCTGAGATGGGTGTGGCAGCACGGCTTGTACCGGATTTGTATCACCCTGTACTGCCGCCAAACCTTCAGCCCTTGGTCGTACCCTTCGTTTCTACGGGCAAGTGTTCCCCTAGATCAGGGGTCCCCAACCCTGCTCCTGCCGATCAACTGTCCTGCACAGTTTATCTCCAACCCTAATGAAACACACCTGAAGCAACCAATTAACGTCTTCAGGATCGCTTGAAAATTAAAGGCAGGTGTGTTTGATTAGGGTTGGAGATGAACTGTGCAGGACAGTCGATCGGCAGGAGCAGGGTTGGGCACCCCTGCACTAGAACAAGTGTCCAGGCATGCTGTAGTCTTCACGGATGCCTCTGCCACTGGCTGGGGGGCCACGTACAACGGGTATGCAGTGTCATGTCTGTGGACGAGGCCTCAACTGCAGTGGCACATCAACTGCCTCGAATTGCTAGCAGTACACCTTGCTCTGAGCCGCCTCAAGGGGCGGCTACGAGGCAAGCATTTACTGATCCATACGGACAACACTGCACTGTTGCGTACATCAACCATCAGGGTGGTCTACGCTCCCGCCACATGTCACAACTTGCCCGCCATCTTCTCCTATGGAGTCAGATGCATCTGAGGTCGCTTCGTGCCACTTATATCCCCGGCCTGCTCAACCGTGCCGCCGACGAGCTCTCACGACAGCAGGTGCTTCCGGGAGAATGGAGACTCCATCCCCAGCTGAATTGGAGGCGCTTCGGGACCGCACAGGTAGATCTGTTTGCCGCGTCTGACACGTCACACTGCCAGTTGTTTTATTCCCTGACCAAGGGCTCCCTCGGCATGGATGCGCTGGTACACAGTTGGCCCCGGAGCCTACACAAGTATTCGTTTTCCCCAGTGAGCCTTCTCACACAAACACTGTGCAAAGTCATGGAGTACGAGGAGCAGGTCTTGCTAGTTACACCTTTCTGGCCCAACCAGACCTGGTTCCCAGAACTGTGAAAATTACAGCGCTGTACTAAAGGAAGTTGCGTAGATCTGCAAAATATTGTTGAATGCAAAGAGCAAAACTCCTACCTTTGTATCCTCCAGGATTTCATAGAGAGCCAGTTGAGCCCCTTCGTGACAGCCCCTCCTTGGCCCATTCCTTTGAGAAAGGACCTGCTTTCTCAGAGACGGGGCACTCTATGGCACCCGCGTCCAGACATCTGGACACTCCATGTCTGGTCACTGGACGGGACGCGGAGGTTCTAGGTGACCTACCCCAGGCGGTGGTAGACACCATCATTTCCGCTAGAGCCCCCTCTACGAGGCGCCTCTATGTGTTGAACCTGAAGTGGAACCTGTTCGTTGAATGGTGTTTTTCTCACCAGGAGAACCCCCGAACTTGCTTGATCAGAGCAGTGCTTTCCTTCCTGCAAGATGGGTTGGGGTGAAGGCATTCTCCATCCACCCTCAAAGTGTACTATGTTGCCACTATCGCCGCACATCACGAAGGTTCCTGAGGGGGGCGAGAAGACTAAATCCTCCTCGCCCTCACTCGATACCCTCTTGGGACTTGTCTTTGGTGCTTACAGCCCTGCAGAGACCACCCTTCAAGTCCTTGCAGTAAGCGGTGCTAAAAATGCTGTCTTGGAAGACAGTACTCCTGGTTGCATTAGCCTCCATTAAGAGGGTAGGGGTCCTGCATGCATTTTTGGTCGACGAATCGTGCCTGGAATTCGTCCCGGCCAACTCTCACGTTATTCTGAGACCCCGGCCTGGATACGTGCCCAAGGTTCCTGACACTCACTCCCGGGACCTGATGGTGAACTTGCAAGTGCTGCTGCTCGTTATAATTAATTATAAATATACAGTGCTCGAGTTACAAATTGAGTTCTCTTTCGCGTCTTGAATAGTTTAAAATCGCATTAATGTTTAAACTGACAGGTTCCTAAAACACATTCACTCTATGATGGTTAAACTTTTCAATTAATCCGAGAATCACGTGGGCTTCGAACCGTGGTACCTGGTCTATACTGATCAACTACGATCCCTATTGGCATCGCTAAAACGATACGTTGTGCAGCCCTACTGTACGTCTCACACAATGAGAATTCCTCTGAAAAAGTCCTTAAAGACAACCTGTGGGCATCATTTTTAAGGGATATGTTTCATAATTTAGGGTATTATGCCAAGTATTCCTCACTGAGTGCTGATTTCTGCTTGGTTGCCATTTTGAGTGATACGCTTCAAGATGAGCAAAACAGATAAAGGACAAACACTTACAGCAAAAAACTACTATACAGCAGACATAGGCATATGGGATAGGTTTCGTTTCTGTATTAATGAGCACATAACTAAAAACAAAAGTAAGAGAAATATAACTATTAAAATATAACTAAATGTAATCTGGTGGCCATGCGTTTTTCACTGTAAATGAAGGTCATGCTATTTTACATAGAAAAACAATTTGAACACTTATTATATAAATATTTAATATGTATGGTAATGTAAAGTAAATGAACAATTAACATTACTGTAGCATTTTTACCAATTTTTTTAAAAACTATTTTAATAAATTATCTAGTTATTAGTAAATTCTCTTAAGTACATTCAAGTAGCAGCTCTGTAGAGACTGAATTCGATGTGAGATCATTTCTTTAATTTCATGAGAGGAAAACACAGCACAGGTCAAAGGTAGAGGGGACAAAGTATTCCCTTAAATACACACAGCTACTTTTGTCAATTTGCTTAGCTTAACTTTGCTTTCCACTGGTTAATGCTGCGTGTTTGTTTCTGTCATGGACATTTTTCTGTCATTCTGTTTTATTTTATTGCGTAACTCACGATAATATGAATACTTGAGATAAATACGTAAAAATATATCCAAAAAGCTGTATAATCAATAATCTCTTTGTAAGCAAACTGGGCGACTTGCAAACAAACAACTTTCTATTGGCTTGACAGCTAATGTTTGTGTCCAGAGCACATGGATTGATTTTTTTTGTTTTTGGAACAGATTGTCCACCATAATAAAATGTTTAAAACTGGGAACTGAAGTCAAATTGTGCACCATCATGCATAGGTCTCTGTGAAGGTCTCTTATCATTGCTTTGGAGTTGGACTAGTGATTCAGGGAATTCTGCATGTTGTCGAGAGCGTCTCAAATGAGTAAACATTTGCTTTACAGCTGCTGAATACCAGCTCACCATATTTGGACAGGTGGAGATAGAGACAGAATTGAGCGATAAAGCAGTGAGTAAATCATTACAGGGGCGGATAGAGTCCAGTGGGAACATTTCTGAACACTTTCAGTGGTTTCCAGACGAGCAGAGACGTTCATGACACCATGATGCGGGACAAGATCTTGGTGGTTCTTGCTTTAGCTTGGCTCTACTGTTCTTCGGGACATGGACAAACTGACACTAGCATCCCGTGTGACGATAAACGTGTGGAAGATGTTGTCAATTTAACTCTCTCCAAACACAACGAGATATTAACCGAAGGCGCAAAACTGGCTCTCTATGAAATCCTGGAGGCTACAAAGGTAGGAGTTTTGCTCTTTGCATTCAACAATATTTTGCAGATCTACGCAACTTCCTTAAGTACAACGCTGTAATTTCACACAGGCTCAGAATGAATCGGGGGACGTTCTGTTTGTGCGCTTCACAAGCAGAGAGAGCGACTGTCCCGCGGGAGGAGACAAGCTCTGGCATCAGTGCGACTACCTGCAGCGAGTAGATGCGGTAAGATCAAGTTATCTATGTGAACATGCACATCCATTATCGCAAAACATTTAGAAACAAGCTATGCAAGAAATCTAAAGAATATCAGTTATACAGGTTAGAATTAACTGTACAACATTTTGATTGCACAATGCCACTATTGACCAATCACGATCAATAATCTAGCCTGACAACAGCCTTTATCCATGACCCTAGTCACATTATATTAGGGGTGTAATGGTACACAGAAGTCACGGTTCGGTACGAACCACGGTTTTGGTGTAACAGTTCGATACGAGTTCGGTACAACAGGAAAAAGCAACAAATCCCCAATGCTAGGTTACTTTTTATTATTATTTTGAACAGACAGTAGAGCAAATTACAGTTTGTACCACCTAGCAGCATTCAGTCCCCTGAGGTAGTTGGTACATTACAGACTCCTATAGTGTAGTAGGCACTAAGCAATGAACAAAATGCACTCTTGCCAATTCCCTCCAGATTGCTGATTAATGAATAGGGATGCATAGGGGGCGCTAGTGAGCTATGGGTCGGTAGGACGCACTCCCCTGCAGCTCCTGCAAAATTATTATTAAATTGACTTTTTTTAACATTAATTTCTACATAAAGAGTTTTCCTTGCAAGTTGGATTAGTTTCGTTTATACTCATCGGCTACAAGATGAAAGCGAGTTTGAAGACACAGTCCTCAAAAAGGAATAGGGATGCACAATATATCGGCCGATATAAGCGCAAGTCTGTCATATAGGCAGCATAAAATTATAATGTGAACATCATTATAACTGTGTGTTTGGGACATGGCTTTTAATGGTGAGACTTTTGTAATCAGGCTCTCAAAAATTATTTAAAAATTTGGATTTAGATTTATCGGCCAATATATCGGTTATCAGCTTTCAAACATAAAGAGTTATCGGGATCGGCCAAAATGTTCATATCGGTGGATCTCTTTTAAGGAATAGTTGGTTTGAATAACGCGTTGTGTGTAGCCTACTCTTACGAACTGCTCTGAGACACAAAGGTTGAGATCAAAACGCAGCTTTTATTGAGTAATCCAGAACCGTAATCCAAACACAGGCAAAGGGTCAAGAAGGCAGTCCAAACAAACAAACAAACAAACAAACAGGCACAAGGGGAATCCAAGAAACAGGCAAAAATCGAAGAACCAAGAGACATGAAACCAAAGAATGCTCAGAAATGCAGAGTAACACTAGACAAGACTTCGCCATGAATGACTGAGATAACCAGGCTATTATAGGGTGAGATAATGAGCTAATGAGTCACACAGGTGGATGTAATCATGGCTGATTAGTCTGGGCAAAGGATTATGGGGAATGGAGTCCGTGATAATGTGGGGGTGTCCGGGGTGGAGTCAGAGTGCCCTCTGGTGGCCATCGAGGGCACTCCAGCTGGTGATCGTGGCATTTTCTTTGCGCACGAGGGTTCATTAACATGCGGTTGCAATGGCGGATGCACAGAGTTCAATATTAAGCTTTTTCAAGAAATCCCAAGCAAAACAATCCAAGAAAACAAACATGTTGCCGCTTTCTGCCGTCCCGGTTCCCTTTCCCTGAATTTTCTTGAGCGTGTCACAAAAATGAATCAAAACTCTTTTGCACGCCCTCTGAACTCTTGTTTTGGGTTGGTGCATAGATCGTCTTTCCTTCTGCTCTTTTTCCTATTGTGGTGGTTAGCAAAAAGCGTTGCATTACCGTGAGCGCCCCCTTCTGTATTGGAGTGTGGATCGCCTGAGACTGACTGTATTCGTATGCACTGAACCGTGACGTCCGTACTGTGGACGAATACATGTACCGCTACACCCCTAAATTATAGCATGGCTTCTTATTACTGAAATAACCGTCTTTCTTGTCTTGGGGTAACATACATTTTGTGGTTCCTCAGGCACACAGAATCTGTCATGCAAAAGTCCTGTTTACAGAAGCAGGTCAAGAGTTACTGGTGCATGACTGTTCAGGTATGTTGTATTATGGCTGCCAGCTGAATGTTATAATAATATCTCATGTCTCATTTCTTTTTTACTTTACAGCTAATGACACATAGTCATTTTTCCATATTTAAAGGAATTAATAGCACTTTTATGCCTTAAGCACAAAACAACTCTGGTGCTGTTCTTGTGTCTGTCAAAAAATACCTTTTTTTTAATTCTCAATGAAATGATTTTACTATATTTTAGTTCAATAATGTTTTTTATTTAATATTTTGTATTTTTAGGAGATTTTATTGTACTAAATTATATTTATGCAGTATTTATAATCCATTTATTCACTTTTTTGAGCATAAACCTGAAAATGAAATTTCCAACTTTAACTGTCATAAATCTTGAATGCTTTGGAGCGCAGGCTGAAGTCTGGTCCCTTTCTACAGACGACACTTGTCAGATTATTGCTGAAGTGAAAAAAGTTTGAAAAAGTGAACTTTATAAAGTTTTACATTTATTGTTATCAATTTTTATATGAAATACATTTTCCAAAAAATGTTTTACTCTAAAACCATAAATCTAAACAAGTTGTGTTCCAAATTTGAAATTGATATCTCAAAAAAAATAGCTTTTAGTTGGATTTTGTTTGTGCGCAGTACCAAACGCTTCCACTAGATGAAATTTGTCTCCCATTCATTTCAAATGCGCTTATTTTGACCGCATACAATAAAAGTGTGACTAATTTTTTCTTCAGGACCATTTAACCTTTTTGAATATGTCCATGATTTTTTTGTGTGTTCATACAGTAAGTGCCAGAACCTTTACCAAGTTTCACACCATTCCGATGAAGTAAAAAAACAAAACAAAACGTAAAATGTTTTGATCAAAAACGGACGAACAGCACCAGAGGGTTAATATGTCTTATGACAGACAAGATTTGCTCAACTATCCTCAGATTCATCCCGTACATCACAGCATCTGATTCAAAGTATTTAATCATGGAAAACAGAAGACAAATGTACAAGACTGTGTACTCTTCCCATAATGCACTGCGAATTATGAAATTGGGTTAAAAATGCTATTTATGTGTAGTCCTTACATAAAACATTTAAACATTTACAAATACTTATATCACTAGTTTGAAAATGTGATTTCCATTTTAATGGTGACACTGGCTTCTCTGATTGGTGGATCTGTGTTGAGGATTCTGGGTAGTGTAGTTTTTCCACTATGAATTGAACAGTATTTTTTAAAAGGAAGTTGAAATCACTCTGGATGGTGGAGTACATCAAATTTGACTCTCTCTTTCCTAAAATTCTCTGACAGCTGAGCCGGCTATTTCCTCTAAAGTTGCCCATTGTCTGGGCTGCCCTGAAAAGATTGACATACATCAAGAAGAACTGAGAGAACCGCTCATTCATTCTTTGACCAAAGCCAACGCTATGGTCAATCATATGCATTTCTTCATCTTTAAGGACTTGACCTTGGCAACAAAACAGGTACACTTTTTCTTTCCGTGATCCTGTAGCTCAGCTGGTAGAGCTTGGCACTAGAAAAAAAGGTTCAATGGGCTTCTGTATAGAACCCTGGGGTTCTGGACTCAATTTTAAAGAACACTTTAGGCCAAAAAAGTACAATATGAGGAAACATTTTTTAATCTTGTTATTAATAATTAAAACTAAATCCATAAAATGGTCCCATGATGGGAACCCCTATATATGAAGCGCCAGACAGAACCCAGAAGACAGAACCCCAAGGTTCTGTATAATAATTTTAATTCACTTAGAGACCTTTCTTTTAAGAGTGTGTATAAATATGAACGTAAAATCACCTCATTTAAACCATTGAGCTATTTTATTGTTGAATTGGGCTGCGATGTTAATGTTGTGGTTCTTCTCTATGTGTAGGTGGTTGCTGGATTCAGGTACAAATTGCAGTTTAAAATTGAGAAGAGCAACTGCACCAGGAAGGAATTCAAGTTCGTTACTGAGGAGTGTCACCCAATGCAGGAGAAAACCGTAAGATTCACACCACTTTTGTATTTTAGTGGAAACCTTAATACTCTTTTTCAAGATTCTTTGAATCTCATTTATTTGAAATAGAAATCCGTTATAACAATACAAATGTCTTTAATGCATCCTTGCTGAATGAAAGTATTAATTTCTTAATTTATTAAGAAAATTTATTTAAATTTATTTTTTTAAAAACTTACCCCAAACTTATAATATTAAACATTATTATCTATTAATTTAGTCTGAGATGGCAACAATGCACTTTAGTAACACTCAAAGATGTTCTTTGTCTGACAGAATGTTGAACATTTTTATATACATAAATGTATGTTATTACGAACCGTTCAAGGAAAGTTCTATGTAAAAATTAGTGAAAATATACTTAATAATAATTTCAAATGTAGTTGAAAAATGAAAAAGACAATTAACAATAAATAATTAGTTCTAACTTTTTTGTTGTATTTCCGAGTTTATATAACAATTCTGATGTTTTTCTTGCAATTACAAGTTTATATTTCACAATTCTGACAATTTTCTCACAATTGCTAGTTTATATCTTGCAATTCTGAAGCTTTTCTCGCAATTGTGAGTTTATATCTTGCAATTCTGAAGCTTTTCTCGCAATTGTGAGTTTATATCTCACAATTCTGTCGTTTTTCTCGCAATTGTGAGTTTATATCTCGCAATTCTGACTTTATATCTCGCAATTCTGCCGCTTTTCTCGCAATTGTGAGTTTATATAATGAAATTCTGATGTTTTTCTCCCAATTGTGAGTTTATATCTTGCAATTCGGACACTTTTCTCGCAATTTTTAGTTTATACCTCACAATTCTGACACTTTTCTCACAATTGCAAGTTTATTTTCCACAAGTCTGATGCTTTTCTCTCAATTGCTAGTTTATATCTCGCAATTCTGACTTTTTGCTCACAATTGTGAGTTTATATCTCGCAATTCTGACTTTATATCTCGCAATTCTGCCGCTTTTCTCGCAATTGTGAGTTTATATAATGAAATTCTGACGCTTTTCTCACAATTGCGAGTTTATATCTCACAACTCGGACGCTTTTCTCGCAATTTTTAGTTTATACCTCACAATTCGGACGCTTTTCTCTCAATTGTGAGTTTATATTCCGCAATTCTGACTTTTTGCTCACAATTGTGAGTTTATATCTTGCAATTCTGAAGCTTTTCTCGCGATTGTGAGTTTACATCTCGAAATTCTGAGTTTCTCGCAATTTTTTGTTTATATCGCAATACGTATGCTTATCTCGCACTTGTGAGTTTATATCTCGCAATTCTGACTTTTTTCTCACTATTATGTTTATCTTGAAATTCTGAAGAAAAATTGTCAGATCTGTGAGATGTAAACTCACAGATTCTCGTAAATTCTCTTGCGAGAAAAGAAGTCGCAATTCGCAATTCTAACTCTTTTTTTCAGAATTGTGAGATAAACTCGCAATTTCGTGACAATGTCAGAATTGTGAGATAAAAACTCACATTTACCTTTTGTATATCATTTTATTTATTTTGTGGCGGAAACAAACTTCCATAGTCATGTATAGAAACGAATTCAAAGAAAGTGTACTTGTAATGTGCACTTGTATCCTCACACGTACAGTTGTTGTTTAGGAGGTTTTGCAGTGTAACTCCACTGTGGATGTGGCTCCTTGGAGACACGAGGTCCCAGATGTGCATGTTGAATGTCAGCCAGGTGTCATGGGGGTGAGCTACCCATCAATATATTTACACATAAATGATATATATTCAATTATATAGATCATTTTCACCACATAAAGTGTTGCGATCGATTTTCAATGAGCCCGTTTGTGCCCAACATCTTGCTTTCAGGAGTTAACAAGATTCAAACGGCCACCAGGCTGGTCTCCTCTAAGGGGCGTGAAACTTCCTCCTACTCCTCCTCCTACTCCTCCTCCTACTCCCAAATCCAAAGAATCCTCAGAGGAATCCAAGGAGCGCATTAGTGCAACCCAAAGCACACCGCTGAACTGTCCTACCAAACCCTGGAAAGAGTTCAAGCCCGTCACTGACAGCATTGCTCCAAACACTACAGAGTCGGCCACAGCAGACACTGCTCTCAGCGATCTGGATTTGATGTGATGAGCAGCCCGTGTTTGTTTGTCTTTATGCGCTCTGTGGTTAAATGATTATCTAAAATAAAAAAAAGAAGGCAAGGATGAAAGAAAATGCAACTAACATTCTTATAATGTGTTTTATGGAGTTTTGTCAGTCATTTATTTGTGGATTAGAATAATTCACAGTTGTCTCATATTTCACAATAAAGAGGAATTTACAAATATGCTATTTGTTATGGAAATGTATTGCTTGTCTATACAACGTAATAATTTTTTTTTTTTTTGTTCCAAGAAGATTTGTTTGAAAAAAAAAACTGCAACTAGTAACAGCGACTTTATCTCACATTTTTGAAAAATCACCGTAATTCTGACATTTTTATCACAATTGCGTGTTTATATCTTGTAATACTGACTTTTTTCTCCAAATTGTGAGATAAAATACTTCCTCCAGGGGTCAAACCACTTCATGCTTGTATGCTCAGGCACTATAAAACTTTATTAATCATAACTTTTATTTACACAATGACAAGAAAATGCACAAGAGGATGGACAAGAAAATAAAGAGCTAAAGCGTATTAGCTATGCTTCCATCCACCTATTTGTATGTGCATATTGGGATATCGTATAAAAAATGCTGGATGCATCTCGAATGTTGGTTTGGTGGTTCTGAAATGCAATTATTTTTAAGCTCGTGTGGTTGTAAAAGCAGTAAGCAAAAAAGCAAATAAACTCATTAAATTTCGAGAAAAAAGTTGAAACCACGATGAATCGCGCGACTTTATTCTCGAAAATAAATGAGTTTTTTCTCGAAACACAATGACTTTATTCTCGAAATGTAATGAGTTTATTCTCAAGATTGTATTTCGACTTTTTTCTCGAAATTTAACGAGTTTTTTCTCGAAACACAACTTTATTCTCGAAATGTAATGAGTTTATTCTCAAGATTGTATTTCGACTTTTTTCTCGAAATTTAACGAGTTTATTCTCAAGATTGTATTTCGACATTTTTCTCAAAATTTAACGAGTTTATTCTCAAGATTGTATTTCGACTTTTTTCTCGAAATTTAACGAGTTTATTCTCAAGATATTATTTCGACTTTTTTCTCGAAATTGTACGAGTTTTTTCTCGAAACACAATGACTTTATTCTCGAAATGTAATGAGTTTATTCTCAAGATTGTATTTCGACTTTTTTCTCGAAACACAACGACTTTATTCTCGAAATGTAATGAGTTTATTCTCAAGATTGTATTTCGACTTTTTTCTCGAAATTTAACGAGTTTTTTCTCGAAACACGACTTTATTCTCTATATTTAATGAGTTTATTCTCAAGATTGTATTTCGACTTTTTTTCTCTCGAAATTTAACGAGTTTAATTTCGCATTATAATGACTTTAATCTCGAGATGGTTTTATTTTTTTATTATTGCTTGGCCATAATCCTCTTCCGTACAAATTTGACACGTCGCGGCAGGGTTGACATCAAATACGATAAAAAAAAATGCCAGTGTTTCTCTCATATAACACGTATCTGAATGTGATGAACTCATAGCTGTTGTGTGTATGTCTTCAGTGCATTAATCAGTCTGCTTATATGATCCTAACTTATTTTCTCTACTTTCATAGTATGGAAAAGAGCAGCATGAACATTCTTTTAAAGTTCTCTTTTAGTGTTCCACAGATTTTCAAACAGGTTTGGACCTAATCAGAGACGATCTTCTGTGTATTAAAGTCACGGTGAACCATTAGCGTAATTTTGTCTTTAAAAAGTTGATGCTTTTTCAATGTTGTAATCGACTTTAGTGATCTAATTGTTCAGTTATTCATCAACGCTGAGATGTTTTCTTTTGTTTGCAATTCCCTAAAATGGCTATTTCTTGTCACGGATGTTCCGGTGATGAAATGATGGTCTGCGGAAATAAAAGCGGTTGGTAATTGTAGTCAAAGATGAGGTTAGGTGTACATGAATGGTTTGATGTTTGCGGTTCACGGGTCAGAGGTATGAATCATCTTGCTGACGTTCTTCGGTAGTTTGCATTGCCTTCGAAGGTGCTGTGAGGTCGCGACCCGTGTCAAACACCGCGTTTCATGTAGATGCGTTTAGAAACGTGTGTGAGAGCATATAAACGCTTGAGATGGTCCTCCGTCTGTCACATGAGAAGAGTCGCTCACAACAGACGTCTGTCTCAAATCAATCCTGCCACTCGACACGATGGTTAGAGACCGGATCTTCCTTCTAACCGTAACCTGCTCCGTCTTGATGTTACTCGTCCGCTGCGATGATTTCCTAGAGATCCGCTCGCCAGGAGATAACATGAAGGCTCAAGAGGAGAAGGAACTGGTGAGACATCTTTTCTTAGTCAGGAAATCATTCACTCATTATAGCATTGACAGTTAAACTATAAAGGGTAAAAAAAAAAATTTACAAATTTTTTTTACAGATCGAGGCTCTTCAAGAAGTTCTTGAAAAACTGAGAAACAAACAGATTCCCACCGTGGAGAAGAAGTTTGGCTGGGTTCCGTCGGTAAGTCTAGTCATTTTTACACATTAATATAATTAATTACATAGGCAATAACAATGTGTAATTGGCACTATAAAACTTTATTAATTTATAACTTGATTATTTACACAATGACATGAAAATTAACAGGATGGAAATAAAGAGCTTAAGTTTTTGTTAAGTGAGGAATTTGTTTTTTACATATTTTTAATGCTATCATACCAATTTCTTTAATTTTATCAGACTTTCTTTTCTTTATCAACTTTTAAAGGGGAACAAACCAACTAATACCTCAAAACATCAATAATTGATCAAAGCCATTTCCAATCCTGTTGTTTAAACATTAAGGAACTTGTTTTTCCGAGCTGAAGGGATCGACTAAAGCCGCGAGCGCGGTCACGTGAAAGCGAAAGCGATGAAAGCGAACACTTGAACTTTCATTAGCGTGATAAAAACTACCTAAAATGACAGAAACCATCTTTGGAAAAAACTTATTTGAGGTGTAATTTTATGTTTTAATTTTGCTTGTGTCCCATTAGATTACATGGAGAGGGCGGGGTTTAAGACCTGTACCGCAGCCAGACACCAGGGGGCGATAGAAATATCTTAGTTTACTTTACTTTTCAGGATTTGTGGCATGAGTAGGACACAAGTGTGCTGCACAAGTCCTGCCAAAATATTTCGATCGTCATACATGTCATACACCGATTTTTTTTTTACTATTAAAGTCAATGGCTACCGTCAACTGTTTAATTACCAATCAAATATCAAATTTTTAATTTTATTTTTTTATTTTTTTTGGTGAACTATCCCTTTAACAGAATGGGAAGCAACATTGTGAACAGGGGGCGATAGAAATATCTTGGTTCACTTTACTTTTCAGGATTTGTGGCACGAGTCGGACACAAGTGTGCTGCACAAGTCCTGAAAAGTGAAGCCAAAACATGTCGATCGCCCCCTGGTGTCTGGCTGCGGTACAGGTCATTTGTATGCATTTGCAAACACAGTACACTTCAGGAAACTTTCTTCACAGACACTGCAATGGTTGTGATATGACATAACATGTCTGTTTTTATAAACATAAACATCAACATGTAACAAATTAAATCCAGAAAGTAAAAATATACAATCTACTTCACTTTAATGAAAAAATTGCGTTCTTTTAATTCATGTCATGAATGTCATACACCAATTTTTTCTACTATTAAAGTCAATGGCTACCGTCAACTGTTTAATTATCAATCAAATATCAAATTTAGATTTTTTTTTTTTGGGGGGGGGTGAACTATCCCTTTAACAGAATGGGAAGCAATATTGTGAACATAAGAAGATGGTTGAATCATTTTGTTTAGAGAAAGGACAAAAAAGAGGAAGATACTGTGATTATATTTCAAAAATAAATTGCTTAATAAAGAGATTGCTCAAGTTGTATTCAGCACACACTATTATAATTACAATGTATTGTAAAAACAGTGATGAATTGATCAAGTGTGTGTCAGTGTGATGCAGGCGAGCAGTGTGCGGTGCGGAAGGGCTCTCGCTTCGGGAAGCTGTGCAGTTGTCCAGGAGGAACCAGCTGCAGTTTCTCCATCCTCAAGTGCTTGTGAAAACATATTCTGTCATAACCAGCCGTTTATTGTGCACATGCTGTTTGTTGTTTCCAGTCACAGTTGTAACATGTTTTATCAAACTGACGCATAAAATAAATGCATGCATTTTTGTATAAATCTCTATTTTTATTCAAAGTCTGATTACTCTGAGAACTTGTAAAACATTAAATGTCGTACTACTGTTTCATATTCTTGTTGACTTTTATAGGAGCTTGCACAATCATGACCGGCCACAAGGTGGCGCTAAGGGTATGTGTATTCCCTGATGAATATGAAACCTATATAAATCAGGAGTTGGTGTCATATCAGAGGGAGCTATAAAATATATTTAAATTGGTTAGTAGAAGGGGACATGTTTAAGGTCAGGATCTTTGTAACTCCTATTAATTAAGAGTCTACATAAAATATTTTAACTTTAAATAAAAATATTTGCCACACTGCAACAAGGTTATTTACACGCAATTTTAGCAAGAAATTGCGACCAGCCAAACTTTAACCTAATTTTTAATGCCAATTTGCATGCATTTCATTGCATTGAATATTAAATGCTCTCTTTTTTATTCAACGCCAAAGAACAGGAGTTATTACATAGTAATATTAAAGTTGTCAAGACAGAACAAGAATCGTTAACTCTTTTATGGTTGTTAATTTTGTATTACATTCTGGAAAGTACAATAACAATTGAAGGGAAACAGATTATTACCTATTTTGATTGTAAAGATAGAAATGTATGGAATTTTGTAAATCTCTTTATTTTACTAGGTAAGTTCCATATTCATAAAGCAAAATTTTCCAAATCAAGACCATGCTTTAAATTATTCCAAATTGAAACTGATATTCTGAGTCTCTTAAATTGGTAAAAAAATAAGAAAGCTATGTTAATAACTGATATATAGGCTACTCAAAACTTTTCAATAAAAAAAGGGAAAAAATCATTTTATCCTTATAATTATTGAAGTTTTTAAGTCTGTTGTTTTTTATTGTATTTTTTATTGTATTTTTTATATATATATATATATATATATATATATATATATATATATATATATATAT
This sequence comes from Vimba vimba, assembly GCA_022828995.1. Taxonomy (NCBI): domain Eukaryota; kingdom Metazoa; phylum Chordata; class Actinopteri; order Cypriniformes; family Leuciscidae; genus Vimba; species Vimba vimba. The sequence continues at coordinate 8,430,645 of CM040825.1, read as the reverse complement.
ATATATATATATATATATATATATATTATTCTTTGTTTATGGACTGTGATGACTGAATGTTTGTAAATTGATTTCTAAATAATAATAATAATAAAATGTGGGCGGGGCTTGATTTTATCTGTGGGGAATTGATTGGATGGTGGTGGTTTGTTATTGGTGGATCTCATCTGATTGACAGGTTGCCCCGCCTTGTCGGAGAAGAGAAGAGATGAGCTGCGGAGGGGAAGTTATTCTGATTTAAGATTATGAGGAACATGAATTTAAAATGATAATGATGTGCACTGATAAATCATTTATAATAAATACAGCAATATTCCATAACATAACAGTGACATGTTTTCAGCTGTTTTTTGTTTTTAGTTTGTTAAAAGGATTTATATATATCTTAAAATCATTTCTAAAATAAGAAATTTGGTTAAAAAGTGCCCACTTCTTCTAATGCATATGGCATTTTCCTTATAAAATAAATAACTTCACAATGTATTGTTTTTTTGTTTTTTGTTTTCATTTTTTACATTTTTCAGATGTCATTCTAAAAAAAGCACATCAAATGCACAAGTTTTCATTTTAATATGGTTCCAAAATACCAATTTTCAATCTCTTTATCAGCTGATAGGACACAAATGACGTCAGGCACTATTCCCCGCCCCTCACATGCAAATTGTGGGTGTTTCCCTGAGCGCATCGCTTGTAGTACCATTGGGTAGTCAGATTCATTAGAGGGAACCGGTTCGTTCGAACGAATCAGTTCAATAAACCGGTTCTTTCGAGTCTAAATTGTTACCAGAAGTCAACACGCAGCATTTCGCGTTTCTTTGTTTATATTAATATATGGCTGTTATCACCATATTTTCGATTAAGCTATATAGTGTGAGTTATTGGTTGTATTCAATGTAAATGTGTACCAGATTAATTTGCTCTAACTGAGTCCCTGGTTTGGCTTATCAGTTATTCAACCTTTTTACATATTAAAAAAAAGAAATCATCTTTGCGTCAAATTCAGTGTTGTTTGTGTTTTCCTCTCACAGCAAGTTCCCCGTAATGGATCTGGAGAGAATCGATTCGACTGAATCATTAAAAAGAGCCGATTCAAATGAACAATTCGTTTGCGAATCGGACATCGTGAGTGTGATCAACTTTGCAACATGGCGGCGGACCACATCGGCGAGTTGGCAAGCATGGAGAACTCCAACCGAAGCGCTCGTCTCGGTTTCTGCAGCGATAAATACTCTCTGCTCGCCATTGTCGGACAGCCCGGTCCGGCTGGATTTGTGGATGTACTAGTGTCCGAGATTGAAAGAGGTAAACATTTGTCTTACTGTGGGATGGTGAGTGAATGAGATCCAGCGCGCGCTTCCCTCGCCCATCACTCCGAGTCTACGTCATGAAGAGAAAAATCGCTGAAAACAAACTAGTTTATCACTGCAGCGTCTTCAGAAAACGACGGCAGTCTCTTTTTTTTTAGCTCTTATTGCTGGAACATTATTATTATTATTATTAAAAATGTTGGAATATAACGAGGAAGAACTAATTATGTAGTTTCATTACATTTCTGCTGCCAGTTTAATCCTATTTTAACTTTGAAATGTGCCTCAGTATTGAGGACTGGCTAATATAAAAGGCTGGGTGATATAAATGGGGATGTTTGCTGAATTTTCATTGAAAGTCTCTTGAAAGCTGTCACATGGCATGGATGTAACCATATACTAAACTCCAGAGACTCCCTTTTGTTATTATGACCTTGACCTCCTTTCATTTTGTCTGCTGAGTAGGAGCTAAACGAGATGAATGCCCACAGAGGGCTCATATATACGCGTATTTACTGTTGAACTGGGCTCTCAGCTTTCAGCAATGCCATAGTCCTGTAAACACAGCGAGCAAGATGTGCTCTAAGAACGTGTTGCGAACATTCCCTTTACGTTCTAAAAACGTTATTTTGGAATGTTCTCTGAACGTTTAAACCGTTTAAAAAATGTTTTACAAACGTTTTATTATTGGTTATGAAAAAGTTAAGTGAGCATTTAATTTGATCCTTTTGCAAACATTTTGGTAATGTTACTTCTGAATGTTATGCGAATGCACCCCTAAAAGGTGCATAATAGTAGCTTAGAGTAGCAATGTGTACCTTTGAACAATTCAGGGGTAAATGAGGTACAAAGATGCCCCTTTATAGGGTTACTTCACCCAAAAATGAAACTTACCCCTTGATTTATTTATTTATTTTAATTTTATCTTAAGCCATCCTAGGTGTATATGACACCTATTCTTTCAGACGAATACAATCGGAGTTATATAAAAAAATATCCTGACTCTTCCAAGCTTTATAATGGTAGTGAATGTAGGATGAGATTTTTTTTCTTACACGACCCCCACAGAGCCGTGTGGAGCACTTTTATGATGGATAGATGCACTTTTATGATGGATAGATGCACTTTTATGATGGATAGATGCACTTTTATGATGGATAGATGCACTTTTATCATGGATAGATGCACTTTTATGATGGATAGATGCACTTTTATGATGGATAGATGCACTTTTATGATGACAGATGCACTTTTATGATGATAGATGCACTTTTATGATGACAGATGCACTTTTATGATGACAGATGCACTTTTATGATGGATAGATGCACTTTTATCATGGATAGATGCACTTTTATCATGATAGATGCACTTTTATCATGGATAGATGCACTTTTATGATGACAGATGCACTTTTATGATGGATAGATGCACTTTTATCATGGATAGATGCACTTTTATCATGATAGATGCACTTTTATGATGATAGATGCACTTTTATCATGGATAGATGCACTTTTATGATGACAGATGCACTTTTATGATGGAAAGATGCACTTTTATCATGCATAGATGCACTTTTATGATGGATAGATGCACTTTTATGATGGATAGATGCACTTTTATCATAGATAGATGCACTTTTATGATGGATAGATGCACTTTTATCATGGATAGATGCACTTTTATGATGGATAGATGCACTTTTATCATGGATAGATGCACTTTTATGATGGATAGATGCACTTTTATCATGGATAGATGCACTTTTATGATGGATAGATGCACTTTTATCATGGATAGATGCACTTTTATGATGGATAGATGCACTTGGATAGAAACCAGGACATTTTTTTAATATATTCGTCTGAAAGAAGAAAGTCATATACACCTAGGATGGTTTGAGGGTGAGTAAATCATGGGCTAATTTTCATTTTTGGTTGAACTATTAACCTTTAAGGGGACTGCCCCAGTGAAAAGCTGTGGTGCCGATAAGAGGTGCAATTTTTGCACTTTTTTTTTCTTCTCTGAGAGCAAATGTCTAAATAACAGTATGACAACAGACTAAATAACAGTGTGCTGTGGCATTTCAAGCCTTCGCTTCATGTCCATTTAGAGCCTTGCCTGTCTTGTGCAACAATATATTTTTCTTCTAGCCTCACTGAGGTGGGAATTATGCTATTGGTTTCCCAGTATTTTCATTTTTTTTTTGTGCCAGATTCTTGGCCTCTGGATCCCAAAGCACATAAACAGACCCATGCAGCTCTGCAGAACATAAATAATGCAGCTCATTTACTTCAGCATGGCTTCCCTGTCTGCTAGAGATCTCTGCGGGCCTGCAATCCCCAAATCTGAACGCACACTCCTATCAAAGATAAGCGCAATCGCGTCGCAGCAGATGTGCGCCGATGACTTGTTTTCTCTCGGTTGAAAGTCCCTGAAAAGGCGAAGCAATTCTTTTGTCGATGGACAGCAGGGTTATATATAGCGAGTCTTGTGTTTGCAGACTCTCCTTCCTCATTGTGCTGGTTTGCGCAGCTCAAAGTTCATCTTTAGTAAGTGTGAGGTGCATCTGCTGCGTTGAGAGACAGCCGTTTCAACACTGTTTGGTTGGTTAGACCGGGAGAAAACACTGGTTAGACATGATCAAGTTATTTTCCTTTTATCATCTGCTTTCCTTTGATTTTCAGTCTCTTTATCTGTGGCTATACACAAGGGCCGTGTGACTGATACACACACATCCTCTTTCTGACTGTTGCCAGCGTTTCCTTCTCTTCCTGGTCAGACGTTGCCGCTTCCACCACAGTGATCTGACAGGAATAAGATGTGTTCTGGTTTAGATGCTGTCAGCACCTTCGGGGAGAAACTGTTGAAGCTGGTTGAAACTCTTCTGTTGGTTTAAATCGCCATCGCCCCAGTTTGGCCCAATTTTTCTGCACCACTCTCATTAAAACACGGCCTTCTTTATTCTCCTAAAAGACACCAGTCCGCAAAATTAAGTGTGCTTGAGGCCGTTTGTTCAACAAACACTCTAGATCAACACCTAGGCTATAGCAACCAGTGTTGGACAAGCTACTTTGTAAAGTTGTTAAAGTCCGTCTGTAGTCAATCATTTTATAACTCATCTTTAATCACCAAGTGTTTTTTTTTTCCTTTAAATAAATTCTTCATGTCTTAAAATATCTTGAATGTAACTCGACACCCTTGCCTCATTTATTATGCGCAGTTCTATGAATATGCAAATGAGCCCCGCCTCCACTCACTCACTCAGCTCAGAGATCCACTCGTTGACGATCACACGTTGATCTGATTGGTTACAAGGTAGTTTGTGACGTCAGAAACACCAGCGATTTCAAAGCGTGTTTTTGAGACTGTCTTTGGTTCACTGCAGTTTTAAGGAGAAAATACTCAGCAATGGCGTCGACTTATGAATTTACACATGGTTTGTCTTAAAGCACATTAAAAACACCACATAGACACATAAACAACATTAAAAGCTGGATTTTCACAAGGGGACTTTAAAATAAATTTGACTTTTGAATGCAAACGAGAGACTTTCCTTAAGAGGGTGAATGTTTTCTGAGCTCACATGGTTGTAACGCTGCAGAATAAAGTAAAATTATAATAGAAATGCTGTGTCTTTTCATGCTATATAGCTAATCAGAGGCTTGAAACAGCGCTGACACCAAGACACAGTCTGACCGCGCGCATATAGCAAAATGAGTTGTCTTTTAATGCTTACTGTGCTTAAACAGTTTAAAATCACTTGTTTTAAACCGCAATAGGTAAAAACACATGCAAAAGATAATATTTTGTGACCGCGCAGCACATTAACGTCACATGAGCGTATCCGCGATAGAGGCAATAGTCCAAAATCTCTAATAGTGTCTCCCGGTATATCGCCCCCCCCTGGTCATGGTCCACCACTGCTGGAAACTCCACAATTGGTGTGTCTTACTAAACCCGAGCTGGTGTTTGGCAGTACATGAGAAACCTGAAGTCATTGCAGTCGTAGGGTTCTTCTTAAACGAGTCAGTGCTGGAAAGAGGTCATCTTATTTTGGCTCGGGGGAAAAAAAAAAAACTTTTTCCAGTTTCTTTTGAATTCTGTATTGTGGCTCTTTGTCTTTGGGTTATTTCTGTCCAAAGATCAAAATCTCAAACAAAGTTTGACTTCAACCTCATTTTATAACTTTATTTATATATCCGGAGAAGAAAACATGAGACCTAGCAGCTTTCACAGAACCTGTGAAGTCTGTGGTTGACCTACTCATTTATTTCACGACAGACACAGAAAATCTCACCACAGGGTTTCCATTAAAAGTCATTAAATTGATTTTGTGAAAATTAAGGCCTTAAATAGCATCAAAAAGCATACAATTTTAATCCTACAGGCATTAAAAATTTAGATATAATTTTGAAGAAAATTGTCTACTATCAATTTATTTGAATATAGCCTTCATAATTAATAATTTTTATTTGCTGTCGCAAAATATGCGCGTTAGTGTGATTTACACAGAACCGGTTTGGTGATTGCTTCCGGCCGGAGGAGACAGCGGTGGACGGGAATAAAACTAGACCAGGAAAATGTGAAAGTGCAAATTACATTAGAAGTGGATATTTAACGCAATTAAAGCAGCATCCGTTAATTTTTGTTATCCTTTGGCAAGCTTTACATTATATGATCCCGCTCTTATTCATGCTTTGAACTGAACTTGCCTTGAACAAACAGTAACACCTTCATTCATTCATAAGAAAGATGCCATTAAACAAGTATTTGAAATATTGTGTTTATGTTGTTTCTACATTGATTTGGAGATTAACTGTGAAACTATTACATTATAAAATATATAAACTAGATATAAACCTACAAAAGTGCAGAAAAAAATTGTGATTGAGTTATTTATTTTTTTTATCGATTGACAGCACATATATACGTGTGTGTGTGTATATATATTATATATATACACGAAGAGTTCAGATACAAAAGCCTCTAAGTGCCATCAGAAATTTTCTTCTAGAATGATCATTTTTATCAAGCTCGTATATTTAAGTTCATTAATTTCACTTAAATGACAATTCATAGGTAATTTGCATTGCCATTTAAGTGAAATTGCTGAACTTAAATATACAAGCTTGATAAAAATGATCATTCTAGAAGAAAATTTCTGATGGCACTTAGAGGCTTTTGTATCTGAACTCTTCATATATGGTTAGTGTCATGTATGGCATTAAACATTTTTAAAATGGCATTAAAAAAGGCATTAAAAAGCGTTAAATTTAATTTGAAGATGCCTGCAGAAACCCTGCACCAGGAGGGTTATAAATAGTCTGTGTCACTGTCTCTTGTCCATGGACCACAGGACGATGTGGACGTTGAATGTGGTCGATGAATAATTGAGCTTCCGCATGTGTTGACTGAAGTCTGACTGGGCTGGATTTGTCTCTGCACAGGTGTTCGCTCGTGGGACGTCGACCTGACCGCCTGCAACATAGACGAACAGCTCAAACTGTTTATTTCAAGACACTCCGCTTGCTTCTCTGAGGACCTCAAAGGTAAGAAGCTAACAATATATGAAATATCCACCCTTGTGTTGTTTTGGCATTTTCATTTTGGGGGGATATCTGGAAAGAAATAATTAGTGGTCGACCGATATATCGGCCAATATTTGGCATTTTTGAAATATCGGCATCGGCCGATACATTTTTCTGATTGGCCGATGTGTTGGAAGCGGGACTTTTATTTTGACGGGCGGCGCTGAGAGAACACCAGCGCCAGAAGAGATCGGCAACGGCAGCTCCTCAGATCACACAGCGCTCACTCACATTCTCAGTCTTCATTAGTTTACGATCTCTGTCAGTCATATATAATAGTTTGTTAGACAGAACTGGTAAAAAAAGAAAGTTAATGGTATGCGAAGTAAGTAAAGTAAAGCGTTTGCTTTTATATTATTTGTAACAGAAAAGGCAATCAGGCTAAAATACTTTCTCATTTGCCGTCAACATTCAGCAAATGCGCATCTACGTCATTTAAACAAATCTCTGAATATCTAATAAACATTTAATTTCACAAACCTAGCAGATTTAATCGAATCCAGCTGTGATATCTTGTGAAGTGTGCATTACTGTCTGCAAGTGACGGTCGGCCCGTGCGAAGTGAGTGAATGCGAACAGAAGATCAGCTTCACAGGAGACGCGATCGAAACACTTTAAATCCTTCATTTTAAAATATGCTGATATATAACCAGTTGCCAACTGTGTCATATCCAGATCGTTTTCACTGTGCTGTATGTAAAATTAGTGTTACCTTGTCTTTATTTGAAAAAATATGATTACCAGCATGAAATTACCAGATTACTGAGTGCAATGTTACAGTGTTTACCTTCTTTTTATTCACATTCATATATTTCTAAACAATTAATTTGTGAAAAATACTGTAATAGGATTGCAGATTTAAGAAGTTGCCATCTAAAGTATAAAAGCATGTATTGTAAAAGATTTGTTTTCTAATTTATTTCTAATTTATTAAATATTGATTTAAATAAATATATATAAAAATATCAGCTTTATATCGGCCATCGGCCACCCTGCTCTCTAAGATATCGGCATCGGCCATCAAAAAAACAATATCGGTCGACCACTAGAAATAATATTCCAATGATTTTGTGGTCTTTGTTTTAGTTTTTTTCACTGCCCTAAGAAACTTTGCGTTCTGACAAAAATTCTCGGGGCAATGCAAAAGATTTGCAAGCAGAGTTTCATGGGGGAACTAAAAACTTTCTGCAAATGAACACAGTTTCATGGTGAACGCAAACGTTTTTGCGAGAGAATGCAAAGTTTCAGTTTTTGTCAGCGAACGCAAAGTTTCATTCGGGAACGCAAAAGTTTTTGTGAGCGAACGCAAAGTTTCGTGGGGGAACTAAACACTTTCTGCAAATGAACGCAACATTTCATGGTGAACGCAAAGGTTTTCGTGAACGAAAGCAAAGTTTCATGGGGGAACAAACAGTTTTTGTGAGCAAAGTTTCATTGGGGACCGCAAAAGTTTTTACAAGAGAATGGAAAGTTTCAGTTTTTGTGAGCAAACGCAAAGTTTCCTTGGAAACAATCAGTTTTTTTGCGAGAGAACCCAAAGTTTCATGTGGGAACGCAAAAGTTTTTGCAAGAGAGTATGTATAAAAATAATTATATGAATGTAATTATATTATTCCTCCTTTTTTGATCAGTAGTGAATAGAAGTTTGTAAAGAGAGAACAGATATTATTGGCCTGAAACATTTTATCCTGAATCAGCGAAAATGAGGAAACCAACATGTCCTTGCACAGACTGTGTAAAAGATCCTTCCAGTCCGGTTGAAGACTGACCAACAGCTGACCGAACAGCTGAAATTCTCCAGGCCCAAGTCATCTTTAATACTTCATATCAAGCTGTGCTGCTCAAGGGAATCCTTTATAACCCTGTTTAGTGTGTGCTGTGTGTTCTTCCTGGGCCCTGAATCATTCATCTCAAGGCGTGGTGATGTGATTCTGCATCACTGATGCCGAGTGCGAGTGATCGTTCCTGGCGTCTGATGATTGCTGCTTTTGCTTTGACTTCAGCAATGAAATCTGACTTCCTATTCTTCCTCATGGATGTATATAAATGTCCAGTGGATTTTCAGCCCTGTCTTGATTTTCAGATCCTGTCATGAGCATTTAATTATCTTGTGTTAGTGAAATGTGGTTAACGCACAGATGAAACAGTCAAGCCAGTTTGCATTTCTCCTGTCACCTGCATGTTTGACAGCTTTGCTGAAGTAGGTCAGGATGGACAATGATTGTCTTTTAAGCACGGTCATACAGTGAGGATTAAATCAGCAATGTCACAAATTTAGTGACCAGCTGCCACCATCATCCTGGCTGTGAGCCGTTGGTTGTTGTTACTAAAAAGTCAGTCTGTACTGGTTACACTGGGAGGGGAAATGGTGTAGAGACTCGGAAATTGCTAGTAAATGCCACAAATATTTAAAAATAATTGGTAAGTTGAATTAAATGAGATTTTTAAGTAGAAAGATGGCATTAGTGTTTTCTTGTTAAACGTATTCCAGTAATCTGGTTTATTTACAAATTAGATTTTTTTATTTTTCTGTGTAGTGTCTTGGTTGAGGTTACAGCACAATGTTTGATTGAGATATTCCTCATTCCTCACTTATGTTATGATGAATCTAGTTTGGGCTTGGCTGAGCGATGCGTGACTGTTTATAGTGTGTAATGGAGAAAACTGCTTTACTCTTTTAAACTGCAGATGGCCAGTGTTCACACAGCTGTCGATGCGCTTAATTAATACATGCTTATAATAGTACAATAAATAAAAAAATGGGTGCACTGTGTCCTTTCACATGTAATGTAAACCAGTCCTGACATGTGAAAGGACACAGTGCACCATTTTTTTATTGTACTATTATAGCATGTATTAATATTTTACATTTTATATTTTCAGCTTTCATTTTAATTTTAGCTTTGTTTTAATTTTGTTTTTTTGTGTGTGTGTGAAAAATTCATGTATTATAATTTGAATAATAAAATGTTATATATAATTTATGTAGTAAAATATTTTAGTTTTAGTAATTTATTTGTTTGCGAAGACAACATTTCTATTTTTCGTTTAAGATTTTCGCTCTAATATTTATTTTATTTCAGCTTTTAATTTACAAAAATGCAATGAAACTAAAAACAACAAAACATTATAAACGGTGATTCTGTCTACACTGATCTCAGACGGTAAACTGATGCTTTGTTTGATTTATGACGTACTGACATGAAGGACAAATGCTTTTCATCGGGCGTTTGTCGCATCCAGTGTAGACATGTCCGGTGTAGAGTTAGGGTTACAGACCCAAATAAAGGCAAGAAAACGAGTCTTTCTATGAAACTGTTCTTGCACATATAGCTTAATAACTTCGATAACCGATGATTAAATTTAATGATTTAAGATTAAATGATTAAATAAACCGATACTTTAAAATTTTTACCTTTTTAACTCAGGATTTACTAGATTGAATAATTCTGAGGATTATTCTGTCATTATGTGATCTTGCCTTTTTCATATTACAAAATGTAGTTAAAGGTAAAGATTTTTTAGTAACTTCAATTTGTTCACATTAGTTAGTGCAAGTGTTATGGACAATTTTAGCAGCATTTAATAATCTTAATGTTGATTTATAAATATACTGTTGTTTATTGTTCATGCATGTTTGTTCGTAATACATTAATTTATAACAATGGTAATATATAATAATGTTTGGGTCACACTTTATATTAGGTGGCCTCAACCTACTAGGTACTTAACCATTTGATACAATTTACTTATTGTGTACTGTATGCATATTGGTGTGTTGTAATTACATTCTAAGTAATTGACTTTAACTAACTTTACCCTTAACAATGATCTAACCGTAGTTTAGGCCAGCTAATATAAAGTGTGACCAAAATTTATATGTATATATAAATAACATCACGCAACTTAAGGTGTGCATTTAATTTACTGGTTTATTTATTCACAGGCTCTACTTACTATAATTCCAGCAAAATACCATTACTTTGTTGTCGTGTAAACATACCTTAGCCTTATTTTACATCTATGTACTAAAAATGGGAACGTCTCTCCTTTGCATTTTTCACGTAGGCTACAGACGACAACATCGTCAAAATGATCCCCGTTCACACGGATCTGTGAAAACGCTGTATTATTCATGCCTGGCCAGTAGGTGGCGATGTTACTTTGTAAAGAAACACTAAGCGCCTATAGGCTGAACACGTAATACACATGCGCATGACGTCAGCGTTTTCACAGATTCATGTTTTTGTAGTTTACACAGAGACGATAAAACGGTATCGTTTTCAAAAACTTACACTTTGAAACTCGTTTTCAAAGTTTGCTGGTTCAGGCCTCCTGTCGTGTAAATGAACGACTCACCAAAGCGACCGTTTTTGTTGAAAACGGTGTTGTGTAAACAGCCCCTAAGATAAGACGTTTGTTCGTACTTCTACCCTGTTTTGGATGTTATGCCGAATGTAAAAGAGTCTCCCTGATCTGAACTTCCCCTCCGGCTCAAAGTGTTCTTCTCGTGGACGTCACCTCTCAGAGGAATCCGCTCGAAGGACCCGTCTATATCTGTAAACCTCTCTGTGCCCAGAACAACACAGCCTTTCACTGCAGCACAAATAGACTGAAACATTTTTCTTTGTGTCGTTTAAGAATTAATAATTCGTTTGTGCCTTTTAGATCACAGGGAGCTCAAGCTTTCGGTGTTTTGATTTGTCTTGTACAATGAAGGCACTGTGTTGAAGCGTCAGGGACCAGCAGGGGGAAAACTTCATTACCTCCGTCTCCTGTCCCTGAAGACATTGGCAGCATCTTTCACACAATGTTTTTTAGGCTTGCGTCCGGCTGAATGAGACGGGTATATACACTGTCCCAGTCATTTCCAGGCACATATGCTGACTAATCCTGACTAATCATTGAGCAGCTGTTCGGGAATGTCAGTCTATCTCTTGTCAAGCTGTTTCATCCTTTTTTTATCCTGTACCTGGACACTGATTTATATCCACAGTGCATCTATAATGTTATTGTAAGGTATAATCAAACGCTTTTGAATTATAAAACCCCATTAGTGAGTCTTTTTGTCCCTCATGAGTTCCCAGCTTTCCCATCTGATAGATATTTGGGTTATACTTTTTAGCAGTAGTGACTCTTTTGCCCAAGACCAAAGAGACTCTGTTTCTGGAGATCTGCCTCAGTCTAGAGAAAAGATTCATTTTCAAGTTGTATGTTTATTAACTAAGTAACATTTAACAAAGATCAATATACTTTAATAGTGCTCAAAGTCCGATTGTAGCATTTTATTGTCTTTACTTTATGGTATTGTGTTCATATTTGCTCCAATTTGTCTTTGCATAAAAATAAACAGCTGTTTTTTGTTTTGTTTTTTGTATGTAGGTTGTGTTTTTAATTGTATTAGTTTGTGTTCAAGTTTAATGCTGCCATGCTGATTGAGATCTTCCTTCAACTATATTTGATTGTCTAAAAGACAAGTTTGGGGACACCTGATGATTACAGCAACAGGGCATTGCATTCAAAATACACAGGCATTTATATGGAGCTGTTCCCCCTTTTTAGCTATAACAGCTCCCACTCTTCTGGGAAGGCTTTCCACAAGATTTTTCTTTTTCTTTTTCCATTTAATCCAGTAGAGCATTTGTGAGGTCAGGCACTGATGTCGGCCTGTCTCGTAATCTCCGTTGCAGTTCATCCCAAAGCTGCTGGACGGGGTTGAGGTCAGGGTTCAGCGCAGGCCAGTCAGTTCCTCCACACCAAACTCATCCAAACATGTCTTTATGGACCTTCTTGTGCACTGGAGCGCATGCTGGAATAGAAAATGGCCTTCCCCAAGTTGTTCCCAAAAAGTTGGAAGCATAGCATTATCCAAAATGTCTTGGGTATGCTGAAGGATTACGTTATCATTTCACTGGAAGTAAGGAGCCAAGCCCCTGAAAAACAACCCCACCCCATGATCCCCCCTCCATCAGACATTACAGTTGGCCCAAAGCAGTCAAGCTGGTACCGTTCTCCCACCAAACCCAGACTCGCCCATCAGACTGTCAAACAGAGACGCATTACTCGTCACTCTACAGAATGGGTTTTCACTGCTAGAGTCCAGAAGCGCTGTGCTTTACACCACTGCATCCCACGCTTGGGGAAGTGAGGCTTGCTTGCAGCTGCTCAGCCATAGAAACCCACTCCGTGACGCTCCCGCCGCACAGGTCATGTGCTGATATTAATGCCAGTGGAAGTGTGTAACACTTCAGCTGTGGAATCAGCAGAGCGCTGGCGACTTTTACACACTATGGCCTCGTTTACACTGCAGGTCTTGATGCCCAATTCTGATTTGTTGCCCAGATCCGAATTTTTTATTTTATTTTTTTTGACTGTCCGTTAATGCCTGGTTCAGAGTCAAAATCTTGTAATCTGACAGTGACTATCGTAACAGACAAAAAAATCGTGTAATCTGACAGTGACTATCGTAACAGACAAAAAAATCGTGTAATCTGACACAGTGACTATCGTAACAGACAAAAAAATTGCGTAATCTGACAGTGACTATCGTAACAGACAAAAAAATCGCGTAATCTGACAGTGACTATCGTAACAGACAAAAAAATTTTGTAATCTGACAGTGACTATCGTAACAGACAAAAAAATCGTGTAATCTGACAGTGACTATCGTAACAGACAAAAAAATCGTGTAATCTGACACAGTGACTATCGTAACAGACAAAAAAATTGCGTAATCTGACAGTGACTATCGTAACAGACAAAAAAATCGCGTAATCTGACAGTGACTATCGTAACAGACAAAAAAATCGCGTAATCTGACAGTCACTATCGTAACAGACAAAAAATCTTTTAATCGGACAGTGACCATCGTAACAGACAAAAAAATCGTGTCATCTGACACAGTGACTATCGTTACAGACAAAAAAAATGCGTAATCTGACAGTGACTATCGTAACAGACAAAAAAATCGTGTCATCTGACACAGTGACTATCGTTACAGACAAAAAAAATGCGTAATCTGACAGTGACTATCGTAACAGACAAAAAAATTGCGTAATCTGACAGTCACTATCGTAACAGACAAAAAAATTGCGTAATCTGACAGTCACTATCGTAACAGACAAAAAAATGTGTTATCTGACAGTGACTATCGTAACAGACAAAAAAATCGCGAAATCTGACAGTCACAATCGTAACAGACAAAAAAATTGTGTCATCTGACACAGTGACTATCGTAACAGACAAAAAAATCGCGTAATCTGACACAGTGACTATCGTAACAGACAAAAAAATGCGTAATCTGACAGTGACTTTATTAACAGACAAAAAAATCGCGGAATCTGACAGTGACTATCGTAACAGACAAAAAAATCGTGTCATCTGACACAGTGACTATCGTAACAGACAAACAAATCGCGTAATCTGACAGTCACTTTTGTAACAGACAAAAAAATCACGTAATCTGACAGTGACTATCGTAACAGACAAAAAAATCGCGTAATCTGACAGTGACTATCGTAACAGACAAAAAAATCACGTAATCTGACAGTCACTATCGTAACAGACAAAAAAATTGCGTAATCTGACAGTGACTATCGTAACAGACAAAAAAATTGCGTAATCTGACAGTGACTATCGTAACAGACAAAAAAATCACGTAATCTGACAGTCACTATCGTAACAGACAAAAAAATCGCGTAATCTGACAGTGACTATCGTAACAGACAAAAAAATAGTGTAATCTGACAGTGACTATCGTAACAAACAAAAAAATCGTGTAATCTGACACAGTGACTATCGTAACAGACAAAAAAATTGCGTAATCTGACAGTGACTATCGTAACAGACAAAAAAATCGCGTAATCTGACAGTGACTATCGTAACAGACAAAAAAATCGCGTAATCTGACAGTGACTATCGTAACAGACAAAAAAATCACGTAATCTGACAGTCACTATCGTAACAGACAAAAAAATCGCGTAATCTGACAGTGACTATCGTAACAGACAAAAAAATCACGTAATCTGACAGTCACTATCGTAACAGACAAAAAAATCGCGTAATCTGACAGTGACTATCGTAACAGACAAAAAATTGGTGTAATCTGACAGTGACTATCGTTACAGACAAAAAAATCGTGTAATCTGACACAGTGACTATCGTAACAGACAAAAATCGCGTAATCTGACAGTCACTATCGTAACAGACAAAAAAATCGCGTAATCTGACAGTCACTATCGTAACAGACAAAAAAATGTGTTATCTGACAGTGACTATCGTAACAGACAAAAAAATGCGTAATCTGACAGTGACTTTATTAACAGACAAAAAAATCGCGGAATCTGACAGTGACTATCGTAACAGACAAAAAAATCGTGTCATCTGACACAGTGACTATCGTAACAGACCAAAAAAATGCGTAATCTGACAGTGACTATCGTAACAGACAAAAAAATCGCGTAATCTGACAGTCACTATCGTAACAGACAAACAAATCGCGTAATCTGACAGTCACTTTTGTAACAGACAAAAAAATCACGTAATCTGACAGTGACTATCGTAACAGACAAAAAAATCGCGTAATCTGACAGTGACTATCGTAACAGACAAAAAAATCACGTAATCTGACAGTCACTATCGTAACAGACAAAAAAATTGCGTAATCTGACAGTGACTATCGTAACAGACAAAAAAATTGCGTAATCTGACAGTGACTATCGTAACAGACAAAAAAATCACGTAATCTGACAGTCACTATCGTAACAGACAAAAAAATCACGTAATCTGACAGTCACTATCGTAACAGACAAAAAAATTGCGTAATCTGACAGTGACTATCGTAACAGACAAAAAAATTGCGTAATCTGACAGTGACTATCGTAACAGACAAAAAAATCACGTAATCTGACAGTCACTATCGTAACAGACAAAAAAATTGCGTAATCTGACAGTGACTATCGTAACAGACAAAAAAATAGTGTAATCTGACAGTGACTATCGTAACAGACAAAAAAATCGTGTAATCTGACAGTGACTATCGTAACAGACAAAAAAATCACGTAATCTGACAGTCACTATCGTAACAGACAAAAAAATTGCGTAATCTGACACAGTGACTATCGTAACAGACAAAAAATTGCGTAATCTGACAGTGACTTTATTAACAGACAAAAAAATCGCGGAATCTGACTGACTATCGTAACAGACAAAAAAATCGTGTCATCTGACACAGTGACTATCGTAACAGACAAACAAATCGCGTAATCTGACAGTCACTTTTGTAACAGACAAAAAAATCACGTAATCTGACAGTGAGTATCGTAACAGACAAAAAAATCGCGTAATCTGACAGTGACTATCGTAACAGACAAAAAAATCACGTAATCTGACAGTCACTATCGTAACAGACAAAAAAATTGCGTAATCTGACAGTGACTATCGTAACAGACAAAAAAATTGCGTAATCTGACAGTGACTATCGTAACAGACAAAAAAATCACGTAATCTGACAGTCACTATCGTAACAGACAAAAAAATCGCGTAATCTGACAGTGACTATCGTAACAGACAAAAAAATAGTGTAATCTGACAGTGACTATCGTAACAGACAAAAAAATCGTGTAATCTGACAGTGACTATCGTAACAGACAAAAAAATCGCGTAATCTGACAGTGACTATCGTAACAGACAAAAAAATAGCGTAATCTGACAGTGACTATCGTAACAGACAAAAAAATCGCGTAATCTGACAGTGACTATCGTAACAGACAAAAAAATCACGTAATCTGACAGTCACTATCGTAACAGACAAAAAAATCGCGTAATCTGACAGTGACTATCGTAACAGACAAAAAATTTGTGTAATCTGACAGTGACTATCGTTACAGACAAAAAAATCGTGTAATCTGACACAGTGACTATCGTAACAGACAAAAATCGCGTAATCTGACAGTCACTATCGTAACAGACAAAAAAATCGCGTAATCTGACAGTCACTATCGTAACAGACAAAAAAATGTGTTATCTGACAGTGACTATCGTAACAGACAAAAAAATCGCGAAATCTGACAGTCACAATCGTAACAGACAAAAAAATTGCGTAATCTGACACAGTGACTATCGTAACAGACAAAAAAAATGCGTAATCTGACAGTGACTTTATTAACAGACAAAAAAATCGCGGAATCTGACAGTGACTATCGTAACAGACAAAAAAATCGTGTCATCTGACACAGTGACTATCGTAACAGACCAAAAAAATGCGTAATCTGACAGTGACTATCGTAACAGACAAAAAAATCGCGTAATCTGACAGTCACTATCGTAACAGACAAACAAATCGCGTAATCTGACAGTCACTTTTGTAACAGACAAAAAAATCACGTAATCTGACAGTGACTATCGTAACAGACAAAAAAATCGCGTAATCTGACAGTGACTATCGTAACAGACAAAAAAATCACGTAATCTGACAGTCACTATCGTAACAGACAAAAAAATTGCGTAATCTGACAGTGACTATCGTAACAGACAAAAAAATTGCGTAATCTGACAGTGACTATCGTAACAGACAAAAAAATCACGTAATCTGACAGTCACTATCGTAACAGACAAAAAAATCGCGTAATCTGACAGTGACTATCGTAACAGACAAAAAAATAGTGTAATCTGACAGTGACTATCGTAACAGACAAAAAAATCGTGTAATCTGACAGTGACTATCGTAACAGACAAAAAAATCACGTAATCTGACAGTCACTATCGTAACAGACAAAAAAATAGTGTAATCTGACAGCGACTATCGTAACAGACAAAAAAATCGTGTAATCTGACAGTGACTATAGTAACAGACAAAAAAATCGCGTAATCTGACAGTGACTATCGTAACAGACAAAAAAATAGCGTAATCTGACAGTGACTATCGTAACAGACAAAAAAATCGCGTAATCTGACAGTGACTATCGTAACAGACAAAAAAATCACGTAATCTGACAGTCACTATCGTAACAGACAAAAAAATCGTGTAATCTGACAGTGACTATCGTAACAGACAAAAAAATAGTGTAATCTGACAGTGACTATCGTTACAGACAAAAAAATCGTGTAATCTGACACAGTGACTATCGTAACAGACAAAAATCGCGTAATCTGACAGTCACTATCGTAACAGACAAAAAAATTGCGTAATCTGACAGTCACTATCGTAACAGACAAAAAAATTGTGTAATCTGAACCAGGCATTACACGTTCTTTCAATTGTGACCCATATCCGAATCATGCGTTTACACTTGGCTTACTACTGTATCTGAAACATCGCGCATGCTTAAAGGGGGATCTTGCACAGATGGACGAACGAGAACTATGCTTGATGCTAGCTTTGCGATATATGCGAAGTTCGCCAAACATCACCATGATTTTGAGAAGGAAAAGGGCCATCATCAATGCATTGCATATTGTGGTGGGCCTTAACAAGGAGCAGTGGGTCTGAAATGTTAGTATGAGCAAGCCAACCTTTGATATGTTGTGGCAACGTGTGGCAACGTTTGTCCACATTCCTCTCATCAGAGCGACACAACGTTTCGTCAGGCTATCCGTCAGTTTGCAGATCCGCGTCGGGGTTTCTCTCGTCATTAAACCGCGGAGACGTAGCCTAACGCCTCAGAAAATCCGATCAGTCACATTGGCACAAATCTGATTTATTTCCACATATGAATGAGGCCTGAAACCGATCTGGAAATATCCGAATGCATGCGTTTATTTCCTGTTTACTCGGTCATAGAACACCAAAAATCTGAATTGGGTCACATTTCACTGACAGTGTAAACGAGACCTAGCGCTCTTTACATGAGTGACTTTACATGGTCTTCTGCATTGTGGCCGAGTTGCTGCTGTTCTTAAACACTTCCACTTTCCAATAAAACCCCTCACAGTTGAGCGAGACATTTCTAGCAGGGATGACATTTCAAGAGCTGACTAATCACAGTATCACGCGTTGAGTTCACTGAGCTCTTCAGAACGACACATTGTTTTCACTAATGTGTGTAAATGCAGACTGCATGGCTAGGTGTTTGATTTACAGACCTGAAACACATGAAGTCAATAATTAAGAGGTGTGTCCCAATACTTTTGTCCATATAGTGTATTTACATCCCCATTAGTAACTTTTTCCTCAATAGTGTGACTAGTTCAGCTGTAGAGCAGCCGGTCCCGCCGGTATGTTCTGCAAGCTAGCACCAGATAGATCAGATTAAACCCCTCACGCCCATTTACAAAAATGACGGGAGAACAGGACCAGCTGGGAGCATGTGCTTATCTGAGCCCCAATAATGTCCCATACACAACATGAGTTCTGTTATTTCCATATGCTGTTGTGTTTCTGTCGTCGGCACATGTCTCTGCTCTGAGAGCTGTCGCAGTTTCAGATGCGCTGCGGTTGTTTGTATGTTAAGGGAAGGGCAGCCACAGCATAATCGCTGTTAGATAAGATCATCAGAGATACGCTGAAGGGAGTCGAGGAAAGCTTCGCTGGAGTTTATCATTCTGGTAAACAACAACAGTACTGGGACACGGTTTCTGCAGATGCTGTATTCATGCCCTTGATTTCTAACTGAAGTATGGATTTGCTTTGGCACTTTGCACCAGAATTCAAACACTGAATAAGCCTTTAAGAATAAGTTTTAATATTTTAAAATTGAAGCTATCAAACAAATTTTGCACTGTAAAAACATTATATGATCAAACATATTAGGGCTGTGAAACGATTAGCCTATTATATATTGTGTGATAATATAATATATATTTTATTATATTATTTATTTATTTATTTATTTATATATATATATATACACACACACACACATGCACACATGCATGCATATTTAAGAAAAAAATATTTATATATATACCTGTGTGTGTGTGTGTGTTAGGAATAAAATAATAAAGGGAAATTTTTAATAATTCAATAGGAATAGACTAAACTTTTAAAAATAGTTTATAATTTGTGTGCTAAGTTCTTAGAAATGAACTCTGTATTTATGTTGGTTTCATAGGATTTTGCAAAAAAAAAAAAAAAAAAAAAAAAAAAAAATATATATATATATATAAAATTTACAATAGGTTTAAATTTTTATTTTATGTCATTAAAATATCGTGTGATGTTGCCATCAAATGAAAAGTAATAAAATATTTCTTAAAAGTAATAAAGTGTAAACTTTGACAACATACGAATGTAGACATCTTGAACAACACTTTTTAAATATTCATACATTTTTAGACTGTTTCTCCACATGACATTTTACAAACTAAAATAATCTTGCCTTTTCATGGAAAATTTATTCATTTTTTTCTGATATTCTAAAAGACCACATGACCTTCTGCCAGAGTCCCTCTCTATGATATCATTTCCTGTTTTGTCTCAAGTTTCTTCTCTTTGAATGAATTGATCCCATTAAAGGCTAGATGTATGTCCTGCATGTATTGATGCAGTATGTTGACTATATATGACTATTATTGGTTGTGTTCAGTGTTAATTTACTTTTGTTGTAGATTTTTCATATTTCAAAAATATAGAGACTTAAGTTTAGTTTTAGTCATTTCGCTATGGGCTTTTGTCATTGTATATAATTTTGCTATTTGGGATCCATTTATTTTTATTTCGGTTTTAGTTAGTTTTAGTTCATTTATTTCCAGGTAATAATTTTAGTGCTTCATCTTAAACTTATTTCAGTTTATTGCCAAGGCAACTTTTCCAAGGCAACATTATTTATATTTAACTTTTAATTTAAAGGACCCACACCTGTACAGTTGAGCGGCTCCAGTGCCTCCACTTTCATTTGCTATTCTGGAGGCCTAGATATTGTTTCTCAATTTGTCTGTTGACTGATAGAGGCTGCAAAGATGTTGTCATAGCTCAGAGCCTGCTACAGGAAGGAAGGAGAGGCTTCCTACCATGTGTTTTCGACTCGTCATGGTGCCGAGCAGAAGGCTAGAGTTACCTTCGGCTCACGTTTGCTCATTGTTTGTGGAGAAGACAGGAACATGTCACGCAGCTAGTCTTCTTAAACATCCTTTTTCTGACCCCTTTAACGTCCTGTACTTCCTAATCCACAGCTTGAAATGATTTTGTTGGCATGAAAATATAAGTTTGAGGAAGTAAAGTAGAACCTTTCATCTAGAGCAATAAACCCACATGATGATATATGCTGTGGTTTTGGACTTCACACCATTCAGATCAGGAAATCTTCAAACTTATGTAACCTGCGCCAGCGCCATAGCTCAATGTGAGCTCATAGACTGTCTGTTGTTTCCATTATTTCCATTTGTCACTGTGCTGTGGCCACTGTGTGTATCTGTACATACTCAATAAAAATAATCATGGTCAAATGTTTTTAAAAGATCTCCCCCTCTGTCTCCATCCGCAGGCCAGAAGACACTGCAGCACAGCGGGGATGTGCTAGAGACCCAGGTGATCGTTAACCCATCTCATGATTTGGTTTGTTCAGAGGTGAGTGTGTGGTGGTTTGCAACACACTAATATCATCACATCCTTAGCATAACTAGTAGGGTTGTCAAAGTGGCCGAAAAGCTAAATTCATATGTCTTTCTTAAATATTAGCAAAATTCGAATTATATTCACATTCTAAAGACAATATTAAGAGGAAAAAGTACTGTATCGTCTCCTATGCCCACAAGAGGATACAAGGGAGCGCAATAAGCAAAAATAAACCAAATCAAGACAAGATCGCATCTTTTATTGAAATTAAATGACATTCACTTTCTAAAGTGCCTTAACTTTTGAAACATATAATTTCCTTAATGTGCATGCAAGGGAAATTAGGTTACAATAGTGCATAAAACTGTGTATGTGCATCAGTAACCTGAGGAAACACGCTTCAATAGACTGGGTAATGTAACGTTACTACATTCAGAAACAATCCACATCTACTCTCTACACATCTACATATTGTTCTGTCTTTGAAATCCCCCTTAAGATGAATTGCTTGTTGTATTCCTCATTTGATAATCTCTTTGGATAAAATCGTTTGCTTAGTAAATAAATGTAAGTGCAAATAAGCTAAATTACCCAACCCTAAATCAAAGACAGAGTAATGTTTCGCTTTTATGATCCAATTGATTTTCTTGTTTAAACGGTTAAATATTGGTTTTGCTGTATAAATCCACACTTGCACCCTCAGTTCCTGTCCACTGGCCACTGCAGTTATTTCCTGATAAATGTATGAAAGCTATTTGAATGGTGTTTACCCAACTGTGTTTGACTGTGTAAACACAGGGAGATGTTGATGCATTTCTTGAAGTACCTTGTCCAGTTATATTTGCTCTTGATATTTGCTATCCAGAGCAGCAGCCAAGTGTCTTCTTTTAATCCCTCTTAAAATGTAGTTAGGGTCTTGATTTGAGGGCTTGAATACCTGTTTGTATAGTTCCACATTAGCTTGCTTATACTCTCCAATAATATTTAAGTGTAACCCATACTTGTTGCACATTTTAATGCTGGTCTTTATTTTCATAGGTCCGTCGGCTCATTTCTGATACGTCTCTTCATAAGCTGCTAATTCTTGCTGGACAATGTGTTGAAGATACTGGAGACCTTGAGTTGCAGATTGGGTCTTTTTCACTAAATGACTTTATCCAGATATTTACAGATGAAGAGGTCAGTCACCTGTTTGTCAAACAAGTTAATTATGTAGTAATTCTACTCTTTTGATATTAAAATACACAAAAACAAATGAATTACCTCCAGTTAATGAAAGTTTTCATTTTCCTGCACAGATTGGAGATCTTCTGAGCTCTGCAGACCCTACTCAGAAAGCCAGCCTAACCCTGAGCTGTCCAGAATCTGGGATGTGGAAAAATTCTCAATTAGAAAAGCATAATTTGCAAGATTATATAGAAATAAAAACCAACCCTCCATTAGTGCTGCCAGAGATGGAGGGCCTTCAGGAGTTCACAGAGTATCTGTCAGAGTCTCTTGAAGCTCAGTCGCCTTTTGATCTCCTTGTGCCACCCAGTACAGTGGGCTTCCTGAAACTGTCCCGTCCCTGCTGCTATGTGTTTCCTGGAGGAAGAGGTGACTGTGCCTTCTTTGCTGTGAATGGTTTCAATGTCTTGGTCAATGGGGGGTCTGACACTCGATCCTGTTTTTGGAAACTGGTGAGACATTTAGACCGAGTCGACTCAGTATTGCTCACCCATGTTGGCGTGGATAATCTACCTGGTATGAACAGCCTACTTCACAGAAAAGTGGCTGAACAACAAGAAGAGGAGTCCGCTGGATCGCAGAGCAATGAAGACTGGCAGAAGAATCTAATATCGCCAGAACTAGGAGTTGTATTTTTCAATGCTTCTGAAAGACTCAAAACATTGCAGACTGACCCCAGGGTCCTTCGAAGTTGTGATCAAGTTGCCCTAACGTTGCAGCATTTAGAAAGGTTGTCAATTTTTCCAGAGCAGCTCAGTCGCTCTGCTGGGCCGGCTATCGAGCCGGTGATTCTTTTCCAGAAGATGGGTGTAGGTCGCCTAGATCTTTATGTACTCAATCCAGTCAAAGGTAGCAAAGAACTTGAAGCTTTCTTGCAAACTTGGCCTGCTAGCACTCCAAACATAAAAACCTCAGAAATCCCTCTAGACTGTATGGTCTCCATATGTGCCCTGTTGGTTTGGCATCCAGCGAATCCTCGAGAAAAGATAATTCGGGTTCTGTTTCCTGGGTGCACTCCAGAATCCAAGATCTTTGAAGGTTTAGAGAGACTAAAGCATCTAGAGTTTCTCAAACACCCAGTAGTTAGTTTGAAGGACCTTGAGACATCAAAGTTGGATAAACAGCCAAAGCATGCTGGGAGCAAGGAAAGTCTTAAGAGTATTTCCAAAGAATCTCGACCTGGTAGTGCCTTACTCAAAGACAAGGTAAGCAAAGTAGAGTTGAAAAAGCAAGACACTAAAACAAAGACCAAATCCACTAATGAAACCGTTCCAAAAGAAGGGAAAGAGGGTGAGGAAAAAGCAAAGCCAAAAGATGATGTGAAACAAAGACCATCTAAGCCTGAAAAGCATGTGACTAAGAAAGAACCTGCTAAAGATGAAAAGAGGGAAGTTAGAAAGAAAGAGGAACGGCCACCGACAAGTATTGCAAAGAAGGATGAGATTGTAGAGAAAAAGAAAGAACCCTTGAAAAAAGATCTCAGTGCAAAGCCCAAGAAAGATATTAAACCTGATGTGAAAAAAGAGGTTAAGAAAGAGGTCAAACCAGAAGACAAAAAAACAACTACAAAAACTCTTGGTAAGGATGTTAAGAAAGTCACCGGACATTTGCCAGGCAGTGCAGAGTCTAGAAAGTCAGTTATCAAGAATGGCTCACTAAAGAAAGATTTGATGGTCCCTAAAAAGGATCCTTTACCCAAAGGGAAGCCAAAGCCAGACAAAAAAGAGCCTGACAATCTGAAATCCTCAAGTGGAGCAAGTGCAGACCGGCCAAAGACATCTACGCCTGAGTATGTTACTGCACAAATGGAAAAGTTGAAAATGGAGAATGAACAATTGCAGGATACTGAAGGCAATAATTTAAGCTCAAGAACTGAATGTGCCTCTGGCAACAACGATGTGCAAGTGAATGGCTCTAAAAAAGGTACTGACGAAAGTCCAGAGAAGTTTCGGAGTATGGATGGGAACCCTGGCTCAAACATTACTATTGGACCCTCCTCCCCACTTGCACAGACTCCAAAGAGTGAGAGAAGTGTAAACTTTGATCTCACTCCAACAGAGCTGAATGGATGCCCCAAAGAGGATGTCTGTACAAGCTTGGACGAAAAAACCCTTGAGTTAGTTTCTCCCACGGACTCTGTGAAGAATAATGCTTCTCTGGTCTCTGGCGAAGATTGTAAGGCAGGCATCAGGGCTTCTGGTACCGGTTTTGAAGACAGTCAGATGGTATTCTGCAAGAACTCGATGGCAGGTTGCTCGAGAAGCAATCTAGAGAACAGCTCCATATCATCACAAGATAGACAACCAAGCTTTCTCTCCTCTACTTCACTTAAAGATACTCTACCCGACGCCTCTCCTAGCCTCACTTCCTTTCCTGCGGAAGTTGGCTCTCCACATTCCACTGAAGTAGATGATTCGTTATCCTATGAACAAGTGCCTGTTTGTCATTCACAGGAGGAGATTGGTAATTTGGCATACACTAATGGACATTTAGCAGACCGCGACCCAAAAACGGATTTAAAAACATCTCATAATAGTCAAAACACATATGATGAATCTGAGAATCACCTCTTTGGACCACAGATTGACATCCTTCCACATGATGTCGATCTATGTCTGGTTTCACCTTGTGAGTTTCAGCATCACAAATCTCCAGAGAACCAGCAGGGACTGTCCTGTGAGGTTGTTGCCCCAAGTCCTGACCTCTCTCAAGAGCCAAACCAGTGCAGTAGTAGTGATCATCAGTCAGTGGAAGGTCAGGAGACAACGTCCTCTGTTAGCGTCTCCCTCATCTCGGTTTCTGATTCTGAGGCGCCACCAGCCACTGAAGAGTGTCCCTCCATTACTGAGGACTTGGACTCTGATGAGGAAGCTAGTGATATCTTTCCACCCCACCATCCTCATGACCATCCTAGCACTCATTCGATACACCACAATTCCCAGCGTGTCTCCGAAGACCCTCCACCTGCCCCGATGAAGGATTTACCACCGCTGCCGCCCCAGCCTGGTGCCTGCATGACCGACCCAGAGGCTGATGCTCAGGGGAGATCTTCCAAGAATGTAACGTCGAAGACCAAAAAAATAGCAACTGTGTCCTCAAAGACTGCATCTGCAAACATAACGCAAAGTGGGAAGGCAAAGACTGGTGCTCCCGTGTCTACCAGTGGAACTTTGCGGGCTATGTCCAGTCTGGACACCAGGCCTACATCCCGCAATGCTACCAGTGGATCTAGACCAGGGCTTTCAAAGTCCTCATCCAGTGAGTGCTCATGGTTTCTTCCAGAAATATATGAATTGCACATCTATTGGGGATTGGGCATTTGACTAGTCCGGGGATTCTCGACTCTGGCCATCGAGGTCCACTTTCCTGCAGTTTAGCTCCAACCTTAAAGGGATACTCCACTTTTTTTTGGAAATAGGCTTATTTTACAACTCCCCCAGAGTTAAACAGTTGAGTTTTACCGTTCCATTCAACCAAACTCCGGGTCTGGCGGTACCACTTTTAGCAGCAAAGTTTCTTGATTATTACGCAGGAATGAGAGTATAGTTCCTAGCCATATCAGCCTAGAAAATCGCAACTTTTCATTTTCCGTCGGTCTTGGTACACGATGCAACTACAGCAGAGTCAAGTTTTAAATAGGAAAAATATCGAAACTCTTTGGTCATTTTTTTGAGAGAGATGCTAATGGTCCTGTCCGATTCAATGATCTATGCTAAGCTATGCTAAAAGTGGTACCGCCAGACCCGGAGATCGGCTGAATGGATTCGAAAACGGTAAAACTCAACTGTTTAACTCTGGGGGAGTTGTAAAATAAGCCTATTTCCAAAAAAAAGTGGAGTATCCCTTTAATCAAACACACCTGAACAGGCTTATCAAGGTCTTCAGGATTAGTAGAACATTGCATGTTTTGAGTTTGATCAAGTATGGAGCTAGACTCTGCCAGAAAGTGGATATTGAGGGGCTAGAGTTGAGAACCCCTGGATTAGTCAATTAGTGAGGGATGAATTTCTATCTGAGAGGATTTTAGCATGCTAACAGTAATCCTTGGATTCCCTAAAAGGCTGTGTCTCTAAATTCATTCACTGCCGCAACCAAACAGTAATAAAAGTCCAATTGTGCATAATGTTATTGCCTCTCTTTGCAGGTTCTGTCAGTGCAGTCTGTTTGGACTTGGCATATTTGCCCTCTGGCTCGGCAGCTTCCACTGTCGATGTGGAGTTTTTCCGGCGCCTCCGCTCATCCTGCTATATAATTAGTGGAGATGAGCCGCACAAGAAAACAGTCATGAGATCTATTCTCGACTCTCTTTTAGAGGGCAAAGCATCCTGGCCAGATGTTCAGGTAACTAGATGTTTTATTTATTCATAGCCTTTCCCAAGCTCAAGGTGCTTTACAAAAGGTGTAGAATATATAGAAATATTACACAAAAAGCAGAACCTTCTGAATAATCTCCAGCATTGTTTATACGGTTGTATGGATGGTTTAAACTTAAAGGAATAGTTTTGACAAGGTTCACTCACCCTGATCGTGTCAGGTCTCTGCACAGGTTGACGGTCAGATAGTTACTTTACTGTTTTACTGATCAATTGTTTAATAGTTTTTCCGTTCACTTCCAGGTGACTTTGATCCCCACCTTTGATTCAGTGACTATGCACAACTGGTACCAGGAGACCCATGAACGGCAGCGAGATCTGTCAATCACAGTACTTGGAAGCAACAGCACTGTCGCCATGCAGGATGAGACCTTCCCAGCATGCAAAGTGGAGTTTTAAAGACACCTGAAGAATCACACCCCTGCCTGTCACTAGAGCACTTCTGTTCACTTTCAAATGTGCAAAATGATGCCTCTGTTTCTTCACACATTTTACCTTGTTTACCATGAAGCATTTCGGTTAAATTCATCAGCAATGACGTTTTATCTGTAATTTAACATGTACACTTGCTGCTTATTAAAGTGTTATGGATTCTGTGTGAACAGGGTAGATAATATTGCCATTTCTTTTTTTTTATGGCTATTTTTAGCAGTTTGGTTATGTTATTTTATATAATTCATTGCATCTAGTTGATGTCTAGCATGTTGATATCTAGATGTTACCAGCTCATGGTCCTACATTACTTTCACATATATTTTGCACAGTTTAGATGCCCCTTGGAAAACTATAGTAGAATAGAGTTAAATATCCAGGTTAACACTTGATATGTCTGTAAATGGCGTTTCACTGTACAGATCCTGCGCTGAATCTTGCACAGCAGGGCCAATGTGTATCAGTGGGACCTTTTAACAAGTTTGGGCAATTAAAATCTGTTTTGTTTAACAAAACCGAACCACCTTCCTCAATAAATGAACAAAAATTAAGCTATACCATCTCGATAAGATAATTGAGGTTGTACTTTGAACCAAATGACGATTTTCAGATTAAAACATTCAACGGAAAGTGTGGTTTCAAAATGTCAGGGTCTATTTTATTGCAAACACTATGTAGGAAAGTAGAGATTATTTTCGTGGAACATATATGTAGTGCAAGCCATGTGACATATTAGTTCTGCATTTATTGATAATACTCTGCTTTTTTGTCCCTTTGGTCCCTTGTCTTGGCTCCTTTTGGAGGAGAAACATATGTATACAAAGACGAATGCCTTATTGTTCTCCCATCATCGACTAACACTAAAGCAGCATGTCATTTGAATCGTGAATACTTTTTGCTGATCTCCTTGTTTTTGTTGAATGTCATGTAGTAGACAGCTCAACTAATGTGCACATTGTCACAGCAATGGCTGCAATACTTAATGAGAAATAAAATGTTTTATGGAAAGGGCCTCACCAGACCACAATTAAAACATGTTTTTCTTTGTTTGGTCCTTTATTACGCCGTTAGTGGGACAATTTATGCGTTACTTTTTTAAAATTGCACTTTGATTGTTTTCCTTCCTGAGCCGATAAAACGATTTTTATGAGGTACAAGTACTATGTTTTAGATTTTTTTTTTTTCTTAAAAGGAAAAAAAAAAACAGCCAAAAAAGAAAATAAATATAGCAAGTGTGTGCTAATGTCACTAACAGGCTTAAATATATCAGTACGAGATTCCAAAATGTAAGCATATTTTCAAATGTCAAATAAAGTTGATAAATTAAGAATGACAGTACTTTGTGTGTGTTTCTTTTCTTTCTTTCTTTCTTTGCAGTGATGTGAGGGCTCACAAAAAAATCCTCCAGAAAACTATGACAAACAAAAAGTTCAATCTTTCAAATTGATACAAATGAAATACAAGTGTGTATTGTGGCAATATAATGACAGTCATATCAGATGGCACCTGAATGATTATATTCATGCAATATATCATGCCAATAAATTGTACTTAAAAGAATACCATGGCACATGATTAGATACAGTTGTATTTTATGGTACTTATTACTGTGTCAAGCGTGTGGGGGGTGGGGGGGTAATTATAAAAATATTGACAAAAATGAATCCTTATGTTCGTGTAAGTGCAGCTTAATGGAAAGATATTCATCATCAAGATAATAATCAATGACCAAAAATACATTTGTGCACGCTTAGGTTTCGAGGTCATGCAAAACTGAGTAGAGACAAAAACATATTTATATTTATATTTAATCAAGGATCTTTTAAAGAAAGTGTTTGACCGCGTTATTTGTGTATCTGAGTTATTTGAATATATTGGTTTTCCCTGCAACAATAATGCATGAAATGTGTGCCCTCTGCTGGCCAGCAGTAAAACACACCACATGCACTTTCGTTTTCTCGATATCGAGAACAACATTGCACTTGGATCCTCGGCTCTCTTTCACTTCAGTTTTGTAAGTATGTTTTAATTTGGTTTGCATTGACATACTGAGTTATATGTTCCTCACAAAAATAACCTGGTAAAGCTCTACTGAAAGGTTTTGAAAGTTTGAGAGGTCTGACATTTATTCAGCGATGCAAACTATCACATCTTTAATATGTGTTTCATTAACACGGCTCATTGTTCATGTGTCCGTGTCAAACTGAAGCAGTGCTGGAGTTTATTAGATTATCAAGTCAAGTCACCTTTATTTATACAGCGCTTTTTACGAAAAACAGATTATTTCAAAGCAGCTTTACAGAGATAACAGGAAAATAACGCAATAAAGTTTGTTTCTAGAAGGAAATAGCATCATAGTCCAGCTTAAGTAAGTTCATTGATGGTTCATTTCTGTTAAAAGTAATTAATCTAGTATATATATATATATATATATATATATATATATATATATATATATATATGTTCTCATATAATGTCAATGCAGGAGATCAATAATATTGTTGAATATTAAGTGTCTCCAACTAAGCAAGAACTCAAGCCAATATTAAATGATGAACACGTATTGTGAGCAGGAAGTTATTAACTAGTGTAATTTAGACACTCACATAACAATCGGCATATGAAACACAACAATGGTGACATGTTTCATGCCAGCATACAAAAACGTATTCATGGCTCCCAGCATGCATTGCAGAAAGAATAATTGTCACCATTGTTGAGATTTGGATAATGAGTGCTGATGTGTAAGTGCGTCTCAACATAACAGAGGTTGTAGTGTTTTTGGAAGATCTCACACAGATCCCAACAGTATTACAAATGATCTTTCTGTCACAACAGCTGAATTTATAACTTCATCAATGCTTCAACTTCATAACTATTTAAATCTGTCAAAAAAAACAGCCTTTTTTATCTTCGTTTCTGAGCAATGCACAAATGTTCACTGGAAACATTATTGTAATTGCTGAAAGAGAAATGAGGTAAAAGTCAAGGCTCAAGAGCACATCTAAAGCAAACAATGATCACCATAATGGTGACTTAAAAACCCTATTTTCAACATCTAAACCTCTGTTAATCGCATTAAAAACTTTTGTACATGAATGAAATAAAATTAAGACAAACTGGACTGTAATAAGTGAAGATGCAACGCTGTGAGTTGTTTAAAGTCCCCCTGTAGTCAATAATTGTATCCCTTAAAACTAATCTTTGCTCACCAAAATTACATATTTAAACGTATTTTCCTTGAAAAAAAAAATTTCGTCATGCCTTA
Source organism: Vimba vimba (assembly GCA_022828995.1). Taxonomy (NCBI): domain Eukaryota; kingdom Metazoa; phylum Chordata; class Actinopteri; order Cypriniformes; family Leuciscidae; genus Vimba; species Vimba vimba. The sequence continues at coordinate 8,399,953 of CM040825.1, read as the reverse complement.
AAGCTCCTAGATCACTTACAATTTTCAACCGCTCTAATTGTCTGGGTTTTTTGTCTTCTGAAATTCCTTGGAAAGATATTTTTGCAGTGATTCGTCAGCAGAACAATCCAAAAACACAAGAGATGTGTGTCTATCCCTCACAGCCTCACTTTCATTCCTGTTAAACATCAAAGATGGCACTGCTGGGAGTAAGATCTATACTTCTGGTGTTATGGATGATTGTCAGGGCGTATGTGTGTGTACTGAGTAATCTTAGATCTTGTACTGCTGTCTATGATTCTAGGCACATCAGCAAACATTCCCTTCTCTGATCAAGAATGTCATTCAGTTTTGGAGGCACATCTTTAGGCACCACTTCCAGAAACAAAAAATTCAATTTTGGTCAAGCCACAACTTCAGACATTTCCAGCAGCTCAATTGTTAGTGATACAGCACCGTCTCCAGAGACCAAATCTGCTTGCAAAACTGAAAAAGCAACAATACCTCAGTTCCAACCTCCTCTAGGTAAAATAACACAGTTATTCAAACAACCTCTCAAATAACTTTAATGAGAAGTCTCGCTGTCTACTTCAGAACTATTGATTTTTTTATACCTTTACAGATTTTTTTCCCTTGCTGGAAAACCAGTGGAGAAATATGGACTGGAGTGAAGAGTAAGTGGAACCACAGCTTGGAAACTGGATGTTTGTATGTCATGAGATTGAGGTATCTGACAGCATTAATGTGTTTAGAGCGAAGGAGACCCTGATGGAGTCGGTCAGGTCGTTTAAACCAGCCAGTGAGAGCGTGACCAAAGCCAGGGTTCTGCTGATCGGCCCAGTCGGCGCCGGGAAGTCCAGCTTCATCAGTTCTGTCCAGTCTGTGTTCTCCGGACGGGTCATTAACAGAGCCATGGTGGGATCATCATCCTCTACCAGCTTCACCAAGAAGGTAAACATGACTAGAACTGGAAGCTTTGAAATCAAAGTGAATCCGTGGTTGACGATACACATATTGACATAGTTTTAAGCTAACAAAAATATGTTCTAAGAATGTTTTATGTTATAAAATTTTTATAAAAATGTTGTTTCTGAATGTTCTCGGAACGGTCAAAACTTACAGATTTTTTAAATGTTTTTTTTTCTTGGTTATGCGAACATTAAAGGCGTAGTTCACTTCAGAATTAAAATTTCCTGATAATTTACTCCCCCTCCACGTCATCCAAGATGTTCATGTCTTTCTTTCTTTAGTCGAAAAGAAATTAAGGTTTTTGAGGAAAACGTTCCAGGATGTTTCTCCATATAGTGTCTTCAATGGGGTCCAACGGGTCGAAGGTCCAGATGTGAGTTTCAGTGCAGCTTCAAAGTCTCGACACGATCCAGCCGAGGAATAAGAGCCTTATCTAGACAAACCAGCGGACATTTTATATATATTTATACTTTTTAACCACAAATGCTGGTCTTGCACTAGCTGTGATGCGCCACACATTACGTAATCAGGTTGAAAGGTCAAGCGTGACGTAGGCGGAAGAACAGACCTGGGTTTATAAAGCAAACGTGCAAAGACTAAGTCAAACGCCATTTACAAAAACAAACAAATAAAAGTTAAAACTACGATATCTGTCATTTTTTGAAGTTGGAGGAGAAAATGAGATGAGATGAGATGAGTTTTTCGCCCTACATTTTTGGACCGGAACACACGTGACCTTTCAACCTGATTACGTAATGTGTGGCACATCACATCTAGTGCAAGACGACCTTTTGTGGTTAAAAAGTATATATATATATATATATATGTAAAATGACCAATGGTTTCACTAGATAAGACTCTTATTCCGCGGCTGGATCGCATCGAGACTTTGAAGCTGCACTGAAACTCACATCTGGACCTTCGACCCGTTGGACCCCATTGAAGTCCATTATATGGAGAACAATCCTGGAATGTTTTCCTCAAAAACCTTCATTTCTTTTCAACTGAAGAAAGAAAGACACGAACATCTTGGATGACGTGAGGGAGAGTAAATTTAATGTTAATTCTGAAGTGAACTAGTCCTTTAAGGGAACATTACCATTAATCATTCTTCAAACATTATGGCGTTAGGCAAACATCCAACTAAACGTTTCATGAACGATTCATACGTAATGTTTTTGTGCTAACATTATTAAAGACCAGATCACTTTGAATGAATGTTAGCATTACTGGAAGAAGGTTTGTTCATAACTTTGAGAGAACCTTGCCAGAACATTAGCTGCAGTTCTGAGAACGTTAGTTGGGTTCAATCTATATTTTTCCCAGTTTTTGCAGAAAGTAGTGGTTTATTTTGGTTGGTGTTTCTCAGCTTCGGTCGTTCAGCATCAGAGGGGCGGGAGAGAAGTCGGACGAGCCCACAGCTCTGGTCATGTGTGACGTCATGGGGGTCGGCGAGGGAGAAACCACTGGACTGACTCTTCACGATGCGCTGTCGGTCATTAAAGGACACGCTCCAGAGGGACACCAGGTACATCTCAGTTGGTTAATACCACTTTCATGTCTTTCAAAAAAAATGTTTATATATATATATATTGTGAACCTTAGTGTTAAAAATACAGTGACAAAACTTAAAGCATCACATTAGTATGTCTATATATTTTACAGTTTATAAATGTATATATGGTTATGTTATATTAATATTTAAAATGACTTAAATACGCTTGGTACTTTTTAAATGCAAAGGTAACATCCATAATTACACAGGTGATACAATGAAAGACCACATTATGACTACACAACATTTAAATTATGTAAGAAATATTATTTAAATCAGGGGTTTTCAAACTTTTTGACCACCAAATATGATGACTCCTTTATAAAGGACCCCAATGTTAAAAAAAGGCAGCTATATATATATATATATATTTTTTTTTTTTTTTTTTTTTTTTTTTAAGTATAAAAACATTTTTTAAGTATAAAAACTTTTGTAAAAAGTAAAAAATTAAGTTAAAAAAAATATGAATTGTAATATAATAAGACAACCAATACGTTTTTTTTTTTTTTTTTTAAATTAAAGAATTGACTTTTACATTGTCATTATGCTAAAAACAATTTGTTAAAATATTATCTCACATAAGTAAACAGTGTATCATTTCTTCACCCCACACAAAGATTTTTATTTTAGAAAAATATTTAGAAAAGTGAACAAATTGTGACAAAAAAATTATATATATTAAAAAAAATAATTGCAATTAATATCTTGATTTCTGACCAGTCTTTAGAAAGCAATATTATACTACTAAATTTAGTAAATGTGAATGTTATAAATAATTATAAACATATTTCACTAATATCTTAAGTGCACACTAACTTTGACACTCCTAACAATAAAGTTGTTAAATTGTTATTATTATTTATTTTTTTATTCAGGCTGTAGTGAAGCCTTGAAGAAGGCTTAAAGAAGGACATTAATAACAAAAACAGTCTTTGTTTAGATCCACACGGGACACTCAGGAGATCGTAGGAGATCAAACAAACACAACCAAGCTAACATGAATGATAACGGACAAAGAACTGAACAAAACACAGGGCTTAAATACTGAAATCAAGCGTAAAACAGAACAGGTGTGTGAACTGATTAACAACCAGGGAAACTAACTAGAGAACTGTTCATACAACACCATTTTCAGCTAAACACACAAAAAAAATTATGCGTTTTGGCCGTTCGTTCACGTTGTAAACGTACCCTTAAGCAGGCAAAACAGGAACAGAATGAAAACGAACCTAAAACAGACTACATGTTACTGGGGGTCCTCAGTTTAACAAAAAACCCAAACTAAAAAAACGTAAAATGTAACGTTAAATAACGTTTAATGTAACGTTTAATAACCATGTAACCGGTTTCACAGACAGGGCTTAGATTAAGCCAGGATTAGGCCTGTGTTAAATTAGGACATTTAAGTAGCTTTTATAAACGTGCCTTAGGAAACAAACATTACTGGTGTGCATCTTGAGACAAAACAATGGCAGTGACATATCTGAAGATTTATCAGCTCAAACATGCATTTTGAATTCTGCTTTTTAAATATGAGGTGATTTATACTTCTGAAACAATATTTTAGCGTAAAAAGAATGGTTCTTTCTTGGGAAATAAATTAACTGTAAATTGAGGTAATTCTTTCTACATTTACATTATTATACAGTAAATTTTCATTATCATTCAAAATGTGGTATTTACTACAGTTTAGTTTACTGTACTGTACGATTTTACATTATTTACATGAAAAATTCAAGTATTTTTACTGTGAACTCTTTACTTCAAACTCACATAACTCAGTGTCGACGAAGTGTGTGTTTGTCAACAGTTATTGCTGTTCTCCAGTGAAACATGGCTTTGTGTGTGCAGTTTAGTCCCGAGCAGCCAGTCGGAGCTGATACTGTGGGCTACGTGAGGAAGCCCAGCATCACAGATAAAGTGCACTGTGTGGTGTTTGTGGTAGACGCCTCAAAGGTCGCCTCATACGCCAAGAGCTTCGGCACAACCTTCCAGCAGCTAAGAGAACACATCAGCAACTTAGGTGAGTCGGGTTTGTTTGAGGCATAAGCGTTCACAGTTCACACACTGAAAAGTGTTATAAGCCATGAACCAAACCAACTAGCAACGAGGAGAATCACAACATTACAAACTTTGATTTGAAGCAAAAAAGGTACAAAAAGACAAAGGTACAAGACTGTGAACTTGACGGCTTTAGTGAGGGAAAGAACTACAATCCCATGAAGCATTGCGGGCGGCATAACCGATGGAGAAATATAAAAATACTGTTGATTATGTTTACATTTTGACCCGAAACCCATTTTTTTTTTAAAAATGTTAGAAAATTGAGTGTTCATCGGAGGGGTCCAAGACCCCAGGACTTTTGTCGCACATGAACCACGAATACACACAAAAAAAATATTGAATGGATTTGAGGAGTTTTGTGGTTGAAATTTAAAAAAGTAACAAATCCTTCCCTCACGGGTCAATTTGACCCCCATAGGAATGAATGGAATGCGAGGAATGCTTCAGTTCACATAGAAAAACATGAAAATGCTCAAAATTCAAACTAAAAATACTTAAACTTTACCAAAAAAGTATTTTATAATGTCTACATGTGTATCTGAACGCATACTGAATGAACTGGCTTTAGGACCCAGCGGAACCGCTCATTTGCTCCATATAGAGATATAAGGCCATCTAGTGGCAAGAGTCATGAAATATCATGTTATTTTATTATTTTCCCACAAGAGGTCGGCAAAGACACCCGATGTAAGATATGTTGAGCTGAATTAAAAGGGTTATGCATGAAATTGTGAGTTATTTTGAATTTAAGTTGTAAGAATGTGCGGAATGTGCTTAAATTACTATTTATTTATTATTTATTGATCAAATCTAGTAATTTAAAGATAAATAAAAAGAAATTAAAAAAAAAATCTATAAAAAAATTGCATTAAAAATAGAAAAAAATATGATCAAAATGAAATAAATAAGCTTTCTGGACAAAAAAAATAAATTAATTAAGTACACTGAACAAAATTATAAAGGCAACTCTTTTGTTTTTGCCCCCATTTTTCATGAGCTGAACTCAAAGATCTAATGATTTTATGTACACAAAAGGCCTATATTTCTCTCAAATATTGTTCACAAATCTGTCTAAATCTGTGTTAGTGAGCACTTCTCCTTTGCCGAGATAATCCATCCACTTCACAGGTGTGGCGTATCAAGATGCTGATTCGACAGCATGATTATTGCACGGGTGTGCCTTAGGCTGCCCACAATAAAAGGCCACTCTAACATGCTCTTGCTTTTTGCGGCTTTCTGATTGGTGGAATTTCTGTACAGCATCATGGGTAATGTAGTTTTTCACCACGAATTCCGCTGTTTTATTTTAAAAAATAAGCTGAAATAGTTGATTTTTGCATACGAGTGGTTTCAGTCGTTCCTGCATTTATTTATTTTTTGTATATTTAGAATAAATTTCAGAAGGAAAGTTATTGATGAATCATGATTAGTTCATGAAAACGTTCTTGTACAGATTTCACATACAGATTCGTGCGTACACGTGCTTAGTGAATGAGATCCAATGTGTTTTTTGAACATTCAAGCACGAAAACTTATTCTAGAAGAGCCAAAAAACAACATCAAGACTTTGTTAAAGGGCATAATATGGCCTCTTTAAGAAACTATGATAAATCTAAAACCCTTCTAATTTGCAGGCGTACACCAAGTGGCATTACTGACCCACGTGGACCAAGTTTGTAAATCCACCGGAAGCGACATCACCCAGGTTTACAGGAGCCAGCCCGTTCAGCAGGCAGTATGTCATGCTTGATGGTTTAACTTTATCACCTGCTGTCTGCCATGAGCTTCCCATGATTCCCTCTGTCTCTCTGTAGATGGCGAAGGCCGGAGCGCTGCTGGGAATGGCCACCTCCTACATTGTCCCAGTGAAGAACTACTGCTCAGAGCTGGATCTGGACGAAAACGTAGATATTCTACTGCTCAAAGCTGTCGATCATATCTTACAATATGTCAATCTGTATTTCCAAGACAACAGCGATTAAAGCACTTCAGTAAGAAAAACGTCACATTGCAAATTCCCCACATTCCCCAAAATGAGTTCATCTCAGATTTGTCCCTTTGAAATGTTGATGCCAAAGCTTGTAATTATTTCATAAAATGCTGTGGTGATCTGAAGTTTATACAAATTTAACTTTCTTTACAGTATTTATGCGTTTGAATTGTCTGTGAAATATCAGTGTGCTTTGACCAAAGCTTTGGGTTGGTTGTGAGGATATTCAGATATATATGAGGGTCACGTGTGTTTTAGTCTTAGTCCAGAATTGTGAGATTAAAAGTCACAATTATTTTTTATATCTGTGGCAGAAACTAATTTCCGCTAAAAAAAAATAATAATAATTTCTAGACATTTCTATTTTTGTTTTGTTTTTCAAAAACGCTTACTGTGTGAATGGTTCCCAAGACCTATGAATAAAAAACATTTCCAACAAATGCGCCATTATAGGTTTGCTTTTTCATCCGTAAAAACTTACAGTACTAATAAAAAAAGATTATATGTATTAGGAATCTCTGGTTGTCAGGTGACTGCTGACATCAGCAAATAAAAACACCTAATACATGAGATGGCATATAAGCCATTGTCCTGACTGTAATATTTTTGCCCAGTTGTACATTGAAATCTTCCATATTTTACACGTTCAGAAAGTTGTTTAACGAACGAAAAATGATCTTGCGTTGGCCGGGAATCGAACCCGGGTCAACTGCTTGGAAGGCAGCTATGCTCACCACTATACCACCAACGCTTGCTGTCTTGGTCGCGCAGCACACCTTACTTATTCAGCGTCAACGTTCACTGAGGAAATTATAGTGCTTTTAAAGGATTTAATTTCATTCACTGCTCTGGTCCTCAGCTTGGCTCCCTTTAGCCAGTGTATTTTGAACGCAACTTAAAAAAAAATAAAAAAAATAGTTTCCACCTTTTTGGCGAAATTTGCTTTTTTAACTCAGAAAACTTTGAATCCAGTAAGTGATTCGTTTTACAAATAACCTGTGTATTTCTTTGTTAGGCTAATCACTTATGCACTTAGGTAATCAGTTAACATGATATATATGCGCAGCACAGAAATCTGCTGCAGCAATACGTAGTAACATTATTGTTAAGAGAAAAGAAGTGTTTGCACATATTGTACACTGTGTATCGCATGATATATACCATATGGAGTCTCTTCTTCTGTATAATTGTTTTTGTCACACTTTGTCAAGGTTGTGGTTCATTCACACCTTACGCAGGTATATATGCTATAGGCTTTCAATAAAGATTTGACATTGAGTGAACTACACTTCTGTGCAGTGCGTCATTCTTGGTCCCTGATATCAGTGTCACTCTCTGTGTTTTTAATTCGAAAAGGAAGATCCATAGTTATTTATCTAACAATTATTAGAAGCAACAATCACAAACGTCCTGTAAAGCGACGAGAAAAGAAACAAGTAACATGTGATAAGTCTGCTGTCTGCGTAGTGGTGGACATTTTCTCTGTAGGTCACGTGATGGTTGTTGCACCAGAAGGTGGCGGCAAATGACCGTGTTTTTGAGCGAGTCCGAATCATTTACTGAACCGATTCGTTCAAACACGCTGATTCATTCAGTGAAGTAACTGCGAATTATGCGCAAAAACTGTGTGGTTTTCGCTCGTGTGGAGCCACAACTCTACTCAAGAACACACAGATCAGTTCATGAGCTCGTATATAATATTATTATTATTATTACAGTACTTATTATAACAAGCTGATAGTCTAAACTGTGTTAAATAAAGGAGACACGGTGCAAGTGCTGGTCCAAAATCACTGATTTAACCTATGAAACAAATTCGTGATTTTTTTACGTAACATAATCAAAATTTCAATAGAAAGAACAATGGGTAATTTGAAACTTGCAAGCAGAGTAATTGTATAACAAAAACCTTAAAATATTGTGTGGTTCTTAGGGGAAGTTGTTGTGATTTATCTCTGAGCTTGGCGTTTTATCAGGACTCTCTATAATAAGTTTTGAAATTCATGGGAATTTCATTTTGATCAGAAAGACAAACATTACTGTACATCATCTGAACACCAAAACGCTAGCCTGCGACGTGCGCGTGCGCGTTCATACAGCAACGTAACGTAACGTATATGTAGTCCGACGTCATCACGCTGGACTCTGAGCCTGTTATTTGTCATGATCGAGTAAAATAATAAGTAAAGACCCGAGTTCAGCAGAGCACCCTGGAGCAAAGGTAAGTCAGAAGTTACCTTCGGATATAACTTATCTGTTACGGAAGAAGACAGACTCTGTGAAGCTGTTCTTAACTGATTAAGACACAAATCAACTGCGAGCTCGAGCTAAAGCAGGTGAGTCGATGTATAGATGTATTATTAAACACAGGACAGGCAATAGAAATGCGTACTGATTTGAAACAGGCTGCATTTGTTGCGCAGTGATAATAATCGAGCTCTTTTGCTGCCCTCTTGTTTTGACACTTGTGTTTACTGTATTAGTTTACACGTCTCGTGACGTTATTAGAAGAGAGTTATGTCTCAACAACAACGTAGTTACATGCTTTTGAATGCTTTTTTGTGAATGTGTTTATGGCTGGTGTAAAGCCAACACTTGAGAACTAACCAGAAGTAACCAGTGCGACAGTTTGAATAAAAACATCTGCTTAATTAGTATTTGTATTGAGTGTAAACATGAATATCTGAACCTGTGTAAAATGTGTGGTGTAAATAGGGAAGTTGAGTGAATCTCATAAAACCTGTCAAGAACATGTCTGCGTCCTATTTAACCCCCAAAATGAAAATAATTATATTTTGCTTAAACAAAATTAGCCTTTTTAAACCCCGAAAAAAAAAGTACTGTACTGTAAAAATAATAAATGCATATTTTAAAGGGGACCTATTATGCAAAATTTACTTTTACATGGTGTTTGAAAACAAATGTGTTTGAAGTGTGTACACAACCACCCTATAATGGGAAAAATCAACCCAATCCTCTTTTTAATCCTAATAAATCATAAGCAGCATCTCAGAACAAGCTGTTTGCAGATTGTAGCTTTTGTGACGTCACGTTGTATAGGCCCCGCCCACGACTGCTGACGGATTAGCATAGACCCCGCCGTCAGTGAGCTGTACACAGTCCACCATGTTTATCTCGTCGCCAAAGCATTTAACAGCAGCATTCAAGTAAGAAATGTAATCTTATTAAAGCTACTGAAGTTATTCAGTCAAGAGCAGTGAGTGGTTTTCTGTTTTTCTTTTGTTATTTGGTTCATATTAACAGCATATTTAGCAGTAGGTACTGTATATGACGCTGCTGTTATTTTAATACATGATGTTTTATTAACAAAGTTCGGGAGGAGCAGGTTCAGATAATTAACCAAATTATGCACAGCTGGAGATTAATCAGTAATCAACTCAATGACAGAGTATAAATTCACAGCAGTCCTATCTCTGTTCATTGAACGTTTGTCAGCATCCCTCCTCCACCCCATCTCCTCACTTCCAGTTCCATCTACACTTACCAACTGGGGGGAGTACTCTGGGTTCGGGCCTAACTCCGAGCTCGGAGCCCTCCCCCCGGACAGCACGCCAAATACGCATAAACTTATTGTACTAATTATATGTAGATGTAAACTCATGAAACAGATCTAATATACGCATGCAATTTCTTTACTTGCTGTTTACGTTCACAGACATTAAAGACTGTGTGTTTTTGACATAACCTTGTGTGCATTTGACAGTTTAAGCGCAATAAGATGTGAAAGAGAACTTAGTTTAATACTCACGGGACGCTCCGTCTGACATCCAGCTTTCTGAAGAACTGCAATGAGCGTGGGCATGATAGAGATAATGGTAACACTAGGGATGCACCGATCCACATTTTTTCACTTCCGATCCGATCACGATACCTGAATTTGGATATCGGCCGATACCGATACTATTCCGATACCAGAGCTGTGTTTGCTTTAATATTGTTGTTATCATTATAGTTTATTTTATATGATGCTGAAATAAACTTCTCTAAACAGGCAAGTATGATAAATTTAATGTAGCTGCTACGTATGTATGCATGTATGTCCCAAAAGGCAACTTGAGGTAAGTATAAGGTCAGAAAAGTCAGTCAGAAAAACAGGAAATCCTGTTAACAGGAAAAATCCCATTCTGGAAACAAGTATGCAACTGTAAGGGTTTCAAATTGATTGTCATTTCAATATTTATTACATTCCCAAAATGTCAAATACTTGAGTCTTGAATATAAGAAAAGTGAAAGTGTAAACATCTTACACACACACTATCTGAAGGGTGATCCTCGCTCCGATGCGGTAACTCTCTCTCGATGAATGCTCGATCAACATCAGCATCTTGCAAACAGACAAGCGGATTTCACCTCAGACGCGCGTCAATTTCGCACTGGACACACGAATGGATTCAAAATATTAATTTTAAGACCCTATAAGCGTCCAACTAGACGCGGTAGACGCAAATTTGACGCGCTATTCGCGTTTGATGTGAACACACAGTAACGTGGTGCTTTTTTAAATGTTTGATTGTGTTCGTTGTATTGTACTATGCGAGGGAGCTTCAAAGAGCTCTGAATTACGGCTTTGCAAACATTGCATTTAGCTGTCTTGCTCTGACTGCGGTGTTTCCAGTGTGAAGTATTTACACCAAGCGGACATGTTGGCTAGCCGCAAACTGCGGAATGGATTTCCTGAGCGGGGGCGTGTCTCATAACTCTGTGTCTCATTGAGCCGCGTCTCTGTTCAGGAAATCCATTCCGCTGTTTGCAGCCAGCTAACAGACTCGCCGGCGGGAATCACTTTTGGAGTCATTTCAGCAGACAACGTTAAAGCGCAGACATGACTCATGGATATTGGATATATCTCCGCAGATTGGATCGGGAAAATCCGATACGTGAATTATGCTGGTATCGGTCCCGATACCGATACTGGATCGGATCGGCCCCATCCCTAGGTAACACATTACAATAAGGTTTATTAGTTAATGTATTAACTAACATGAACTAACCATTGTCACGGTGACACAGCCATCTATCAGCCCATCGTCACCAGATCAGCACGCTCCGCCCACTCGTTCACTCTCCCCGGACTACTGATTCAATGCACTTGCACCTCCTCATCATTTGTTCCCTGCATCCTATTAATAAACTTTGTTTATACGATCACATGTCTGTTCTCTTCAGTTGTGTGACAGAAGACCAGACCACCAACGATGCAGAGTTCAACAAACCCCAGTTTTTGTTCGAGATCCGAAACGAGACTTTTCAGATCTCGAACAAGCAGTTCGCCAGTCACTTCCTATATTTTGAAATGCAATCTCATCAGTTCACTAATGATCGCGCTCACGTGGCGTTTGTCAGATCTCTTCTATCCGGTCCTGCGCTTCAGTGGGCGCAATCCCTGTGGCAATCCAACGCGCAGATCACCTCTTCACTCACCGCCTTCATCGACCACTTCAAGGAAGTTTTCGGCCAAACTGCCTTTGAGTTCTCCATCCATGATCAGCTTTCTAACCTGCGCCGAGGAAAGCTGTCAGTGAGCACTCTCGCCGCCTCGTGGTTGGGATGAGATGGCCCTTCTGACAGCCTTTCACCAAGGACTCAACATTGATATTCGCCAACTCATGGTCGTGATGACGACTCGATGGGGTTGGAGAACTTCATTCAGGAGGCCACCCGTGTCTCCCAACGATTATCAGCCTGCACTCCATCACAACCTGTCTCGCATCCTCTGGCCACCTCATCATCTGTCGTCCTTCCAGCACCTGAACCCATGCAGATCGACACGTATCATCTCATTTATGCGGAGCGTCAAAGAAGAATACTTAATAAGCTATGCCTGTATTGTGGGGGAGAAGGTCACATCCTCACCACCTGTCCAGTTTGACCACAACGCCCGACGATGAGTACTCTTCAACTTCCTTCCAAAATCGCTCCGTTAACCCGTACTACTGTACATATTATAACTCCATGCCTCTGTCTTCCAGCGCAAGCCCTCATCGACTCCGGCTCAGCGAGGAACTTCATCTCCCACCAACTTCTCCAGAAACTCAGCGTCAAGAGGAAACGTTGCTCCCAGGGAATAACCATCCAAGGAAAGCCGCTGGGCCGTGTTCGCATCAACCACTTCTCCCCCACCATGACGCTCCGCATTGGCTGCTTGCATTAAGAGAAGATCACGTTCATGGTTCTGGAAGGTTCCACTGCTAAAATCATCCTGGGACGCCCCTGAATGTCTCAACATCATCTACAAGTTAACTGGAACACTGGTAAAATCCTCAAGTGAGGTGATTCCTGTCATGCCAACTGTCTGTCTGTTGTCCACAAACCATCTACCAGTCCCGTCCAGCCCCGGCCGAGCTGGCAGCCGTGCATCGATTACTGTCATCTGAACTCCTAAACAGTTAAATACAGCTATCCCCTTCCTCTGGTCCCGGCAGCCCTGGAAGAACTACGTGGAGTTTGTGTCTTCTCAAAGCTAGACCTGAGGAGTGCATATAATCTTATCCGCATTCGTCGAGGTGGCGAATGGAAGACGGCCTCTACCACTGGGGTCGGAGCTGTACTATCGCAGCGGAAGGGCAATCCTCCACGCCTCCATCCATGTGCCGCCTTCTCCAAAAAGCTATCCCCGGCGGAGCAAAATTACGACATTGGCAATCACGAGTCCTTGCCATCAAGCTGGCACTGGAAGAATGGAGACACTGGCTGGAGGGAGCAAATCACCGGTTTGAGGTAATAACCGATCATCAGAAACTTGAGTATCTGCACAAGGCAAAGCACTTGAATCCCCGTCAAGCTAGATGGGCAATCGAAATGGTAGAGCGGATGCTCTATCTCGCCTTCACCAGCCAGATTCTGAACCCTCGGATCCAGAATTCTCCCTCCAGCCATGATCATAAGCCCTATCCAGTAGTGGTCCATCGACGATCAAATCTCTCAAGCTACCCGCTCCGAACTTGCTCCGCCGGGAGGTCTTGAGGGGCTTTGTTATGTTCCACCATCCCTTCGTCAGCCCCTCATGGACTTCTCCAGGCTCTGGACATCCAGGTAGTCAACATACCCTCTCGCTCTCACGTCATCGCTACTGTTGACTGTTTCTCGAAGGCTTGCAAGTTGATCCCTCTGAAGGGCCTGCCTACTGCATTCGAGGCCTCCGTTATTCCCCTGGTCAGGCAAGCCATCGGAGGTTCCAGCTGTCAACCATTGGTTCCAGCAGAGCGAGAGGGTGTGGGACTCAGCACACGTGCGTCTCCAACGGGCAGTGCGGAGACACAAGAGAAATGCTGACGGCTGCAGAACTGCAACCCCGCAGTACCAGCCTGGCCAGAAGGTATGGCTCTCGACAAGGGACATCCGTTTCTGCCTGCCCTGCCGTAAGCCGAGTCCCCGTTTTGAGGTTCATTTACGGTGCAGAGGGAGCTCAACGAGTCACATACAGGCTGAACCTGCCACCCACCTACAAAAGTTCACCATCATTTCATGTGTCACTCCTCAAACTCTTCACTGAACCTTTGTCTTCTCCCCTCACAGGATCTGGTGGCGATGAGGAACCTCCTCCTCCTGAATTGGCTGATGAAGAGGGCATCTACCAGGTCCGTGCCATCATCGATTTGCGGCGATGGGATAACAAGCTCGAGTACCTCATAGACTGGGAAGGCTATGGGCCGGAAGAACGATCCTGGGTTGTTCGCGATGATGTACTAGATCCATCCCTTCTCACCCAGTTTCATTCAGAACACCCGAATCGTCCAGAGACAGAGGTAGACCCCGTCGCCGCACATTCCGGATGTCAGGAGCCGCCCGTGGAGGAGGGGGTTCTGTCACGGTGACACAACCATCTATCAGCCCATCGTCACCAGATCAGACTCGTTCAATTTCCCAGGACTACTGATTCAACACACCTGCACCTCCTCATCAACCTGCACTATAGATACCACACACAACCTGCACACCTTTTTCTGGTCTCGTTTAACCACGTACAGACTCCTCTCTTGCTACAACTCCCGTTACCAGCCTGAGACTTACCCTGCCTGACTACCCGTCTTCGGATGCCCGTCTTCTGTCTTCTGTCGTCTGATCAGAGCTGTTGTGTGTGTTCATTCTGTACCATCCTTCAACCACCTGCACCTGTGATCATCATATTCCACCCAGCTCAGTCACAGTGCAACTGCTTGAACTTCACATCCACCCTTCCGTCGACCAGTGTTTGTTCCCTGCATCCTATTAATAAACTTTGTTTATACGATCACCTTCTCTTTCGTCGTGTGACAACCATGAGCAATACATTTGTTTCTGTATTTGTATCTTTGTTAATGTTAGTTAATAAAAATACAGCTGTTCATTGTTTGTTCATGTGCATTATCTAATGTTAACAAGATTTTAATAAAGTATTTGTAAATGTTGAAATTAACATTAACAATGATTAAATGCTGTATAAGTGCAGTTCCTTATTAGTTCATGCTAACTAATGTAGTTAACTAATTAAGGGTGTCACGATTCTCCAAATCCTCGATTCGATTACATTTTCGATTCTAAAGTCACGGTTCGATTCGATTCTCGATTAAAAAAATAAATAATTGAAAGCACAAGCTATGCCATTTTTAGACTTTTATGCAATATAATAATATCTGACCTTTGTTCGCAATGTACCACACACTACATCGTCAAATTTAAAACGTTTATTAACAACATAATGTAACAATAACTTATATCTTCAGTCAATTGGAAACTTAAACAATATAACCTATTACCTATTATAGTCCGGGGCTCCCTGGACTCCTCAGAGCAGTCACAGGCGAATAGCACAGCGTTTTAAATTGGGCTCCCACAGCGTTTGCAACGCAGTACGAGAGAACGTTCTCGTAAGGGAACGTACTTGGTTACTATAACCTCGGGTCCCTTAGAGATGAGGTTCCCTTAGAGATAAGGGAACGAGTACTGCGTTGCCTTGCCGTGCTATTTCGCTCATATCTGGTACTTCGCTTCAGTCGATTTAAACCTAAAGTCCTTTGGTGAGTTTTCTCTGAAATTATACACTTCAGCTGCGTCCAAATTGGCGCGCTCGAGGTTAGCAGGGCGCCAAGCGCTCTCATTGAACCGCACGCCACTGCTAACTCGCCATAGGTTCGTGCAGTTGCCGCAGCACAGAATCAGCTCGCTCAGACGAGCTATGATGCTCTCGCTGTGCAGCTGCAATGCGTTTTAAAATAAAGGCTTCAATATTCTCGAGAAAAGGAGTTTTACCTATTACAGGCAAGCCGAGGTGACGTGACATATGGGGCGTGGCAGCATCGACGATTCCATTTTTTGATTCGATAATCGAGATTGAGCATTAATTTCGATCGATTTCGATTTAAAATCGAAATCGTGACACCCTTATAACTAATGAACCTTATTGTAAGGTGTTACTGAGATAATTATCAAAACCAAACAGTTTTTGGCAGAGTATCCGAGGCACAAGCTGTAAAGGCCCCGCCCTCTTCTGGAAAAGGGGCGGGGAGCAGCAACTCATTTGCATTTAAAGATACATGCACGAAAACAGCGTGTTTTTCCTTCCACTCAAAAATGACTTTTACAACATGGTATAATAAATGAAACTTAACAGACACATTTTGGGGAACCAGAAACTTATATTAAAACTTGTAAAAAGGGGCATAATAGGTCCGCTTAAAGTGTGAATGATTTATTCAAGGTAATATTTGTGTTGATTTTAATTTCATTCAGGGATGCATGATATATCGGCCACCAAATCGGTATTGGCCGATATATGTTCGTTTTTAATGTTATCGTTAGCGGACTGATAAGAAAATTTAGCCAATATATTAAAGCCGAAAAATTATGGATTATTTCCTCCAGTTAAGACACTTCAGATGTACACTGTTCAACATGATGGTTTTGAATTGCTTGAAATTTAATTGAAATCACTTTAGAAAAGAAAATACAGTTAAGTGCAACATGCTGTCATATAGGCTACATACATTTATAATGAGATATTATATATACAGGTCCTTCTCAATAAATTAGCATATTGTGATAAAGTTCGTTATTTTCCATAATGTAATGATAAAAATTAAACTTTCATATATTTTAGATTCATTGCACACCAACTGAAATATTTCAGGTCTTTTATTGTTTTAATACTGATGATTTTGGCATACAGCTCATGAAAACCCAAAATTCCTATCTCAATAAATTAGCATATCATGAAAAGGTTCTCTAAACGAGCTATTAACCTAATCATCTGAATCAACTAATGAACTCTAAACACCTGCAAAAGATTCCTGAGGCTTTTAAAAACTCCCAGCCTGGTTCATATCTCAAAACCGCAATCATGGGTAAGACTGCTGACCAGAAGGCCATCATTGACACCCTCAAGCAAGAGGGTAAGACACAGAAAGAAATTTCTGAACGAATAGGCTGTTCCCAGAGTGCTGTATCAAGGCACCTCAGTGGGAAGTCTGTGGGAAGGAAAAAGTGTGGCAAAAAACGCTGCACAATGAGAAGAGGTGACCGGACCCTGAGGAAGATTGTGGAGAAGGACCGATTCCAGACCTTGGGGGACCTGCGGAAGCAGTGGACTGAGCCTGGAGTAGAAGCATCCAGAGCCACCGTGCACAGGTGTGTGCAGGAAATGGGCTACAGGTGCTGCATTCCCCAGGTCAAGCCACTTTTGAACCAGAAACAGCGGCAGAAGCGCCTGACCTGGGCTACAGAGAAGCAGCACTGGACTTTTGGACAAATTTTGCATGTCATTCGGAAATCAAGGTGCCAGAGTCTGGAGGAAGACTGGGGAGAAGGAAATGCCAAAATGCCTGAAGTCCAGTGTCAAGTACCCACAGTCAGTGATGGTCTGGGGTGCCATGTCAGCTGCTGGTGTTGGTCCACTGTGTTTTATCAAGGGCAGGGTCAATGCAGCTAGCTATCAGGAGATTTTGGAGCACTTCATGCTTCCATCTGCTGAAAAGCTTTATGGAGATGAAGATTTCATTTTTCAGCACGACCTGGCACCTGCTCACAGTGCCAAAACCACTGGTAAATGGTTTACTGACCATGGTATTACTGTGCTCAATTGGCCTGCCAACTCTCCTGACCTGAACCCCATAGAGAATCTGTGGGATATTGTGAAGAGAAAGTTGAGAGACGCAAGACCCAACACTCTGGATGAGCTTAAGGCCGCTATCGAAGCATCCTGGGCCTCCATAACACCTCAGCAGTGCCACAGGCTGATTGCCTCCATGCCACGCCGCATTGAAGCAGTCATTTCTGCAAAAGGATTCCCGACCAAGTATTGAGTGCATAACTGAACATAATTATTTGAAGGTTGACTTTTTTTGTATTAAAAACACTTTTCTTTTATTGGTCGGATGAAATATGCTAATTTATTGAGAAGGACCTGTAATTGTGTGCTTGGGTCATGGATTTTAATGGTGAGACTTTTGTTTTTGTAATCAGTCTCTCAAAAATTATATAAAAATTTTGATTTATCGGCAAAAATATCGGTTATCAGCTTTCAAATATTAAGAATTATCGGTTATCGGTATCGGCCAAAATGTTCATACCGGTGCATCCCTAATTTCATTACAGTAACGAGAATCTAATGAATCGTCTTTGAGAATAATGGGAAGAATTACACACAAATCCAAAAGCATTGTGAACATGAGCATTTGTATTATAATACATTTAATTTAATATAGTGTAATAAGTAATGTTTACACATTCAAAAGTTTGAGGTTGGTACGATTTTTTAAATGTTTTTAAAATATTGCAGCATTTATTTGATCAAAAACAGTAAAAACTGTAATATTGTGAAATATTATTACAATTAAAAATAGTAAAAAGTAATTTAAAACGTATATTTAAGAAGATTTAACATATATTTTTGTGGAAAATTATACTTTTTTTCAGAAATAGAAATGTATTTAAAATTGAAATATTTAGTTAGCCTACATTATAAATCTCTTTACTGCACCTTTTGGTCAATTTAATGCATCTTTGCTATATAAAAGTATTAATTTCAATCACACAAACAAACCTAACTGACCCCACCATTTTTATTCATTACTTTTTCATGAATCATCAAAATAATGTTAGAAAAACGGCCCTTCAACAGGCTTCATTTTCTTTCAGTACTTTGATTTCTGGGGTGAAATATGACCAGAACATGTGTGTAAATATTAATAACAAGCGGTCTGGTCCTTTAGCCCAGTGGAGCGGGATGTTGCCTGATAAAGATGGACCGAATGGAGGCGGAGGAGTCCGGGTCGGGCCCGGGACAGAAGACCCTTCAGTGACCCTGTTCAGAGAGTACCTGCGGCTGAAGACCGTCCACCCCGAGCCCGACTACGGTACCTGAGCAGAGACCTTCTCACTTTCTCCTAAAAATAAACCGGAGATTAATAGTTTCACCATCTAGGTTTATGACTACAGTTAACCTTTGCCCAGGAATTGTGCTGACCCTAGAAATGTTGTCTAGGTAGGCACATAACTAGCTTTAAGACAGGCCGCTTTGCCTTGAAAGGTGTTGTAACGCATTACTAATGACATCCATCCAAAGTGCATTAGTTGATCTCTGACCTCGGTCTCAAAGTGCTGAATATTTATAAACTAGTATTCACTGCTTAACCGAAATTGTTTGTTATGCTGAAATACAGAAGAGTGTTAAAGGGAAAGTTCAGCAAATAATGAAAGAATGTCATCTTCCTAAAGTCATTCCAAACCTGTATTGTTTTTCCCTCTATTGAACATAAAAGAAGATATTAAAACAATGTTGTAGATATTGAACTGTGTTGGTGACCAAGCAGTTTTGGTACCCATTGACTTCCATTGTATGGATGAAAAACCCTAAAGAAAACAGACAATTCTCAAAATATCTTTTATGTTCTACAGAAGAAAGAAAGGCACATGGGTTTGGACATGAGCAACAAATCCCTGCGTTTTGTCAGATGAAATATAACGTATATTTATAACACATTAATCATTTAAAGTCCCTCTGTAGCCAATAATTGTAACTCTTTTTGATCAGCAAAATGGCCAATTTAAAAGATGTTTCCTTGAAAATAATATGTCTTTATGCCTTAAAATAGCTTGAATGTATCTCTACATCAGTATATTGCCACTTATTAATCATAAAAACTAATACAATCAACTGTAAAAATGTATTAATTTTACATTTATTTTAAGGTAACGTCGTTACACGTCACATGTACTATAGTAATAACTGTAAATTTTGCATAATTAAGCAACTAACTCTAAACCAAGCCCTATATTAAGTACATGTAATTAATGAATATTACTCAGTACTTGTGTAATTAAACTGTAACAACATCACCTTAAAATAAAGTGTAATTTGTGTTTTTTTGTGCTATTTAATTCCAGCTACTGCGGCTTTTGTAAATATTTTGTTTATACATAGTTACATTTTGACTAAATTTAACAATTTTCACTATTTACTAACTATTAACTATGACTTTTCCTTCAATAAATTTCTAATCACTGCTTATTAATAGTAATAGTTAGTAAGGTAGTCGTTAAGTTTAGGTATCGGGTGGATTAAGGGATGTAGAATATGATCATGCAGAATAAGGCATTAATATGTGCTTTATAAGTACTAATAAACAGCCAATATCCCAGTAATATGCATGATAATAAACAGAGAATTGGACCCTAAACTAAAGTAATTTGGTGCCCATTTACGCAACCAACTTTAACCTGTCCTGACGTGAAATTCCCATTCTCATGGATTCCTATTGAAATGACTGGATTTCACCCACAAATATCCGCAGAACCACCGTAAATATGACCGTACCTTAATGTGTTTTTCACAGCATGAGAGCAGAATTAAAAGAAAAAACTTTATTTTTGTTCTTTGTCAAGTGGTGCAATATTTTACTGTCGAATGTAAAGAGAAGATGATAATAAGTTAAGTCTCTGAAAGCGATGGATAATGATTAAAAGAAGCACAACCTTTGGTTATGATCACAAATGAGAAGTTGCTGAGCATCATGTAAAAGTGAGCTGTGAAGTAAATCTTTACCATGTGCATCGATCATTGTCAGATGGTGCTTTAAGGTTCCTGGAGCGGGTGGCGGACGAGCTCGGGTTACCCATGAAGAAAGTGGAGGTAATGATCTATGTGATACTGATATGCTCCCGCTGGATCTGTGTGACTTTCCTCATCGTGCACACCTCTCTGACTCTCAGGTGTGTCCCGGTCGGGTCGTGGCCATCATCACATGGGTCGGCACCAGGCCCGAGCTGAAGTCTGTGGTGCTGAACTCACACACTGATGTTGTCCCTGTGTATGAGGTACGTCCGTAACACACATCCATCACCACACGCATCAGACCATCTCACTCATTGACTGTGTGTCTGTGCTTCAGGAGCACTGGAAACATGACCCGTTTGCTGCCGTGAAAGATGCGGAGGGCAACATCTATGGCAGAGGGTCTCAGGATATGAAAAGTGTCACGATACAGTGAGTTTGAATCCAACTTAAAGAGCATCCATTATGCTTTTTTCCCCTGTTCATCTTTAGTGTGTAATGTTGCTGTTTGAGCATGAAAACGTCCCTCCAGTGGGAGTTATTCTCTATATCAGTGTCACTAGGCGCGTTACAGATTTGCGCAAAACGTTTGCGATTTTTTTTACATGTCGACAAAAAACTATTGCGAATTCATTAACCGATGTTATGCAACTAAAACTTAATTTTTTCCTCTCATGATAAGTAAAATCATTCCAAAAATCATGGCGACGGACGTTGGTAGGTTTCTGTACTGTATCCCAGCCACTGCACTGGCCATTATTATTAATGGAAGGAGATGTATGTGTGTTTTCCAAGCATTAATGGTAAGGAACGACCCTTATTATACTGAGAGCGGCACATACTGTATGAGGAGTTTCTGGGTGTTTCTCCCTCATTTCTGCTCTGAGGTCTTGATTGTGGCATTTATTTGAGGTTTAGAATCCATTATTCCTGTAATTCTTTCGTCTTATATGAATTTAATAAAGAACTCAGTCTCGTATTCTGTCCAATCACACCACGTCATCTACGTCAGGTGACCTGTCAATGCGCAAAAACTGTTTCCATTGCAGTTTTGCGAAATATTTCTTTTTCGAATTGCCTGAAAAACCTCCTCATGCGAGCGTAAAAACTTTTTTGCGATAAATGAGAGTTTTTGCGAAATTGACGTGTTTACATTGGATGTACTTTCAATTCGCAATTTCAATTTGCGCAATTTGAAGAGTAATGGAAACGCGGCTACTGTTTCTGAGCTCTATTGTAGTCTTGAGTTTCTTCCAGGAACGAACATGTCACAATTTTCCTCATTTTAATAATTAATACGCCGAATAAAGGGGCGGGGCCTGTTTGAGTTAGTTAGTAGTGTGTTAAACTGGTGGTTATGGTAAGAGGCGGGACAATCACAACACACTGATCCAGCCGACCAATCAGAGCACAGTGTGCTTTTCAGAAGGAGGGGCTTCATAGAGACAGGAACTAAACAGAGCGTTACTGACAGACTGGGAAGAGAGGAGCCGCAACAATGGAGAATATGGGAAAATAATCAACAGGAAAACCTGTTCTAGTAGAGCCCAAAAACAAAATCTTTGAAAAAGGGAATAATATGTAAGGGATAATGTACATCCAGCCTCTTATCATCTCAGAATAAACCCCCGACAGGGTGATGAGGACCCCAAAGCGAAGCGGAGCCACATGAATAATTATGGAGATTAGAGATATTAATTTCAGATTAAACTGTTTTAAAAATGTTTGTATCTTATAATCCAACAGTGTACAAAACAATAGTCACAAAATGGCAGCAGCTGCGTTTAACTGTACACAAAATATTGATTCGACTGCGTTTTAATATTTTATTAGCTCACCAAATGCAAAACTTCCACCAAAAAACTTCCTGCATTATCAGTTTTGAGCGGTTGTTATCTGGGAATAACATGTCGCCGGATGGCGCGATTGACCAATCAGAATCAAGTGTTCCCCAGAGCCGTGTAATAAGGCCACTTAAAAATTTGTTACAAGCGTTGTCTGAAAGTTTAGGATAGTGTAAAAGCATGGGCGTTTGAAGAGTGTACAGGCCATATTTCTCTCCATCTTCTTTGACTTCTGTCTTTGGTCTATACAGCTTCAAGAGTTGTGGTCACATTAGCAAAATTTCAATGAAATTTCCTCAGCAAAAATGGTCTGTTGTCAATAGTGAAGCAAAATCTGGAATTCCCGATCATCGCCCTTAAAATTGTGCAAAACACTGATAAATATGAGCGCACGTTCAGACAGAAAGACGGACAGATCGATACATTTTGGTTGAAATCATGACCGATCTGAGATGGAGTGAGAACATTCTGTCAGTGTAAATCAGTGGCGTTTATATCTGCAAATCCGACCAATCACTTAAAAAAACAAAGCCTGCTGAGTGTGAACTGCCAAATCTGACGCCCGATTAGCTTAAAAGCTTAGCTTCGTCAGAAACATTTGATGATCATCTGCTATGTTTTAATTAGATAATAAAAAAGAATAATAATTTGTTCTGTAATTTGCATATAGAGTTGATTGTGTCCTGATTTTGCCCTCAGGTACATTGAAGCGATTCGCAGACTGAAGGCATCTGGGAAGAGGTTTTCCCGCACTATCCATTTAACGTTTGTCCCAGGTCAGACCTCCCCGACGTGCTCTGAGAAACTGAGTGATCAAACTACACTTTTTAATTTTACACACTAAATACTAAAATACCTAAATACTATTTTAATATCATATTTCCTTCATGGAACCAAAGATGCCAATAAAGAACCTTCATTGTTTAATAGTGCATATGTATGTAATACCAATTCCTCATTGGCTGATCGACTCCAAAACGCACAACAACACAATCTTATCTACCAGAATGTGTGTTTATCCCTCACATACTCATTTTCATTAAAGGAACATGCCGACTTTTTGGGACTTTAGCTTATTCACCGTATCCCCCAGAGTTAAATAAGTCCACACACACCCTTCTCATCTCCGTGCGTGCCGTAACTCTGTCTGACGCACCCACCACTAGCCTAGCTTAGCACAAAGACTGGAGGTAAATGGCTCCAGCTAGCATACTGCTCCCAATAAGTGATTCATATTTACATGTTGTGATTTATATAGTCACAGCGTGTACAAAATAGCAAGGTCACATGAGACACAGCCATCTTCTAACCGTATACATACTGGGAACTATACACTTAATGGGAGCAGTATGCTAGCTGGAGCCGTTTACCTCCAGTCTTTGTGCTAAGCTAGGCTAGCGGTGGGTGCGTCAGACAGAGTTACGGCACGCACGGAGATGAGAAGGGTATGTGTGGACTTATCTAACGGCGTGTTCCTTTAAACATGGCATCGGTCCTGACTGGTGCTGCAATTGAAGCCACTTTCCCCACAATCCTGTGGTGTTTTTCACATGTTCTCAACAGACGAGGAGGTCGGCGGTCACAAGGGAATGGAGACGTTTGTGAAGCAGCCTGAATTTGAGGAGTTGAACATCGGTTTTGCCCTTGATGAAGGTAAACAGTGCTGTGGATTCAGTCTTCTAGTTCCTGTAGTCACTCTGACATGTAGATAGCGAGGGGTGAGCTACTTATATACAGTTACACTGCTTTAGCTCTGACACAACCTCATGCTCATCTCTAGAAACAGTGACGACAGTGCTATACCAGTGTGTGCAATTCAGTCTGCATACAGTTCACTGTATAAACTACATTTAAACAACAACGCACCAACATTAAGGAGACTTTCTGCCTGTCTGATTTGTTCACAGGTTTGGCAAACCCAACTAATGCGTATACTGTCTTCTACGGAGAGAGAAACCCCTGGTGTGAGTATTGTGAGTGAGTGAGTGTGTGTGAGCGTGTGTGTGTGTGTGTGTGTGTGCGTGCGTGCGAGCGCGTGAGTGTGTGAGTGAGTGAGTGTGTGTGTGTGTGTGTGTGTGTGCGTGCGTGCGAGCGCGTGAGTGTGTGAGTGAGTGAGTGAGTGTGTGTGTGTGTGTGTGTGTGTGTGTGTCAGTAAACATGCGCTCTGTGCTGCAGGGATCACAGTTCGCTGTCCAGGAAGTCCAGGTCACGGCTCCAGGTTTGTGGAGAACACAGCAGCAGAGAAACTAGTGAGTGTGTTCAGAGTGTCATGTGACCAAACACCGGAGGCTCTAGTTGCACTGCATGTGAAGTGCGATTGAACAGAAAAATGCCAATCATCAATTTTCTCTTTTACTTTTTAAGAAGAATGAAAAAAAGAAAATAAAAAAACTTTTAAATGACAGTATATAAATGTGTGTGTATATATATATATACTATGATTTAAAAAGTTTTTTTCTTTTTATATATATTTTTTCTTTTCATATGTATGTATATATATATATATATATATATATATATATATATATATATATATATATATATATATATAAAAGTTTGGGGTCAGTAAGATTTTTCTTGAAAGAAATTAATACTTTTATTCAGCAAGGATGTTTTAAGTTGGAAAAACTTTGTGACAAAAGATTTGCATTTAAAGTAAATGCTGTTCTTTTGACCTTTCTGTTTATTAATGCATCACTGTTTCCTCAAAAATATGAAGCAGCTCAACTGTTTTCAACACTGATAATAATCATAAATGTTTCTTGATCATCAAATCATCATATTAGAATGATTTCTGAAGGATCATGTGACACTGAAGACTGGAGTAATGATTGATCACAGGAATAAATTACACTTTACTATATATTCACATAGAAAACAGCTGTTTTAAACTGTAATAATATTTTACAATATTGCTGTTCTTACTGTATTTTTGATCCAATAAATGCAGCCTTGGTGAGCAGAAGAGACTTCTTTCAAAAATATTTTTTAACTCTTAAGGCCCGTTCACACCAAGAATGACAGCTATACTGATAACGATAAAGATATGCTTCTAAATATAGAAATATAGCAGAGTTCACATCACAGCTATAACAATAACTGTATAGAGGAACCATATCGTCAGAATCACTTTCAGATTTTAGGGGCTTATCGTTATACTTGGTGTGAACGGGCCTTTACAGACCCCAAACTTTTGTAACTCATTCTTTAAATTACCCATAAACACACAGTAAAATGAAGATTTTTGCATCAATAAGCATAAAATAAGTGATATCTGCATCAAATGGATGTTGAATATTGGAAACAAATGTCATTTTATATTCTGTCTAAAACTACTTTAAACAACACGTTCAGGATGTGTAATAGTTGCGGATGTTCAGAACTCATAGCAACTGAGAAACTACACAAAATATCTTCACTTTTAAGAAATCGGCAGGATTTATGAACGAATGAAGGCATAAAGTTGTTTAAAATTGTGAGAAACTACACAAATGAGCTAAAATCATGAATTTGTTCCTGTTTGTGATGGATGTGTCTCTGCTGTGTCACAGCGGCGAGTTATTAACTCCTTCCTGGAGTTCAGAGAGAAAGAGAAACAGCGGTGAGCTTTATTCACAGGTTGACTTTTCAGCAGATGCTTACAGGAGAGCTGGTAAATGTGGAAATACACCCGTCTGTGTGGTTTGCAGGCTGGACACCAGCGAGTGCTTCACTCTGGGAGACGTCACCACCATCAACATGACCATGGTGAAAGGGGGCGTGGCCTATAACGTGGTTCCTGCAGAGATGGACGTGAGCTTTGACTTGAGGATCCCGCCCACCGTGAACCTGCCGGTGTGTATCTGGACCGGTGCATAAGTTGATTTGCTTTGAACTGATTGTCACTCGTGGTTCTGGTCATTCTGCAGGAGTTTGAAGAGAAGATAAAAGCCTGGTGCAGAGAAGCTGGGGAAGACGTCACGTATGATTTTGCACAGGTCTGATTTATTTTTACACACAACATGAAACAGATTCAACTGGCCTTTCATGTGTCCGCCTGGAGACTAAGAGGGCGACACGTTTTAAACTAAAAACGTGAAACTTTGTATGCGCTTTGGCCGTTTATTTACCCGACAACTGCGTTTTGAGGGCCTGAAAAAGTGCGTTTCAAGTTTTTGAAAACGATACCGTTTTATCGTCTCTTTGTAAACTACAAAAACTAGGTTTTGTGAATACGGTGACTTCATGCGCATGTGTATTACGTGTTCAGTCTATTGTGTTTCTTTACAAAGTGATGTCGCCACCTACTGGCCTGGCATGAATAATACAGCGTTTTTGACAATGTTGTCGTCTGTGAGCGAAAAACGCAAAGGAAAAACGTTTCAGTTTTTATTACATGGGGCCCTATTTTAACGATCTGAAACGCAAGTATCAAACGCGAAACGCAAGTAACTTTGTGGGCGGATCTCAGGCGCTGTTGCTATTATACCGGTGGGATAAATGACTCTTGCGCCCGACGCAAATCTAAAATGTGTTGGTCTGAAGCAGCTACATTACTCATAGGTGTGGTTTGGGCGTGACGTGAAATAAACCAATCAGAGCGACATCTCACATTCCCTTTAAGAGCAGGCGCGCTTGTTCCATGGCGGATTGCTATTATAATGGCGGATTTGCCAGGAGCGGTTCACAGCCGAGGAGACCGACGTTCTCGTCAGGGGTGTAAAAGACAGAGAAGTGACATTGGGGATGGAGAAACACACCCAAATTAGCTTCGGTTAAACAGGCATTTGATAATTCGGGTAAATGTGTAAGTTAGATTTATGCCTATTTTTTCACATCTTCATGGACACCACAATGATTTCCCTCGTGTGGTAATATTTTTCCTTGTAATTATGTATGATTTGCAAAAATGAAAACTACTGCGTCTGTGTAGATGAGAGAAGCAAAGTGTATGTGCGTTGTGCACACGCTACATTATGGCCAAGCATGCGCCCTTAAAATAGCATATGAATAACGCGCCACTGACTTTAGACGAGGTTTTTCCTGGTCTGTGGCGGAATTGTTTTCTGAAACTGCAAAATAGCACCAGGGAACGTTTGCGCCGGATCACGCCTCCTCTTTTCGCTGAACCGCCCCCGGGAGCGCAAGTTCATTCCCTAATTTACCGACGTGCGTCTGTGGAGGGAAAAGTCTGCTGTGCGTCGGGTGCAAAATAGGAATGATACATGCGTCGGTGTACAAAGTCAGTTGCGCTGGGTGCAAGATAGAGCCCATGGTTCTCATGTAAACGTATCGTAGAACCGTTGGATAATTTACCTTTGACATTAGCCGGAATGATGTTATTACATAAACTTGCATTAAAAAAAAATCAGTGAACACAAATATCTCATCAAATGCAACACAAGTGAAGACACTTCAAATGTTGGCTTGACAAAGCCTTGTCAAAAGTTGAAATATTAATATAAGCACGATGGTTTGATTGGTGATTTGAGAAGTTGTGGCCATAAATATTTCTTAATGCCCATGAAACTGTATTTTTCATTATTTTAATATTTTTGAAATAATTCATTTATTTAATGTATATAGATAAATAAATATATTTTATAATAACATATAATATTAATCGCAAATTTATCGCACATCAAATTTGGCTGAGAAATTCCCTCTAAAAGATCATTTAAAGTCATTATTGTGTTAATCTCAAATAGACTACAAAAAGTATCTTGGTAAATGAAATGTATATATTTTTTAATGAAATGATACTCTAAATAAGACACTAAAACTGTCAGTAGGTGGCGGTGATAAATGTTTAAAGCAAGTTATTTATTCATTCATTCAAACAAACAGCTGATTCGTTCAGTAATGACGTAAATGGCTCTCTTTATGAACGAGTCATTGAATCATTGGTTCACCCGATTGATTCGCTCAACCCAGATTCATTCAGAAACGAAACACCGCTGTGTTGCTCGGAGACGCACAACACTTCTGCACTGGCTTTATAGGTCATATTTTCATTGGAAAAATTTTGCAAAAGCAGACAATATTATGTCTGTAAAATATAACACAATATTAACATCTTTATTTATTGAACTGTTGTATAAAATCAATATCACATTTGCACTCGTGCTATTCGGGACAAAAACATCACTTGTGTGATATTGCGCTTGTTACTCGTGTGATATTGCTTAACTATGATATAAATATGAAACAAAAACTCATACAAGGTCATTTTTGCCCTGATTTCTTGTATTTTAGGGGCATTATAACTTAATATTATAGGCTCCATCACACAGTGAGCTGTTGCCCTGCTTCATGTTCATCACCAATCAACTGTATCAAATGTTAGAGGACCTATGTAGGTCTAAATGCGTTCATTTCAACTTTATTTTTTCTTATAACTAATTAATTAAATTATCGCGTCAAATCGACAGCCCTATTTTTGATATATATAATAATATATATGTGTAAATGTATTTATGTATATATGCATGAAGAAAAAAGCTGTTTGTCCACATTTCATATCTGTTGTTTTGTGCTTCTAATCTTCAGAAACACATGGATCAGAACTTCACGTCGACGGAGGAGAGCGACCCCTGGTGGCACGCATTCAGCTCCACCTGCACAGCCATGTGAGCGAGACACACTGACGCTTGTGAGCTTGTGTGTTTTTAGTTGAGCATGTGTATGTGACTCTGTCCGTCTCGTGACAGGAACGTGACTCTGAAAAAGGAAATCTTCCCTGCTGCCACAGACAGTCGCTTCATGAGGGAAGTAAGTGTTTCACTTCTGTCTGCAAGAACGAAGAACCCGGCCCATAATCTAAAATATACCTAAATATATGTGCAATTGTGTGTTTTGTAGGTGGGTCTTCCTGCCATCGGTTTCTCTCCGATGAACCTCACCCCCATCCTGCTTCACGATCACAACGAGTACTTGAACGAGCAGGTGTTTCTGCGGGGCGTCCAGGTGTACGAGCGTCTGGTGCCCGCCCTCGCCAGCGTGGCTCCTCTGAGCGGAGAAGTGTAGATCACACACACACAGCTGCTTCACACATATCGACAAACACATCTGCCGCCGTAACACCAAAGATCAGGGCTGATCCCATATAATGAACTCTCTTTAATTAACTCAGGAGTTCCTTCCCTTCATTAATGTCTTAGATATGATTTTAAGTCTTAATTGTCTGCACATTTAGAAGCTGCTATTAAGAGTTGTTTTAATTCATAAATGGTATAAATGTAACTTACTTAAAGGAACAGTTCATTTTAAAATTAAAACTCTGTCATCATTTACTCTCCCTCATGTCGTTCCAAACCTGTATGAGTTTCTTTCTTCTGCTGAACACAAAAGAAGATATAACAGTTTTTGGACCCCATTGACTTCCATTGTATTTTGTTTTTCGTACATCAACTGTCTGGTTACATTCTTCAAAATATCTTCTTTTGTGTTCAGCAGAAGAAAAAAACTCATACAGGTTTGGAACGACATGAGGGAGAGTAAATGATGACAGAGTTTTCATTTTGATGTGAGCTATTCCTTTAAGTTAGGCAGTTTGTGTCTCGTACATCTAATGAAATAAGGAAATGAATTCAGAGACTCAAACCATATAGCTGTGCTTGCCATAGATGCATTATATTTTTTAATACAAATGACTTGGATGCAATCTTATAGTTATGTATACTGAAACTGTGTGTGGGTCGTTGATTACTATGATGCCACACAATAATAATTATACACAATTATACTGAGTCACGTTTCATGGGTTATGATTTTTGAAGTCAGAATCTCTGTGGTTGACTGGTGCTACTTTGCCCTCCTGAATAAACAGAAGTTAAGAGGTACCATATATCAACTCTGTCGGACATTATTATGTGTGTATTATATTATTGCATAATATTATACCAGTGTGTTTTGGAATTGGTATTATGACATTAATATTTTGTTTTCAAATGCACTATATTATTGGCGTCTTCCACAATTGCCTACATTCAACTTTTTATCGTTTCCATATTTCATCATGGGCAAAGGCTACTATTAGATGGCTGGATTGATATATATTATATTCTATAGATATATAGTATTTTTACACTTGATTTATTACAGCTTGATTGGAAACAACACACAATAAAACAACACAAAGCAATACAAATATTTTGGTAAACAAATATTCTAACACTTTTGATTAAATATTTCCAGTACAGTTTTAATGTGATATTCACAAGATTAAAACTGTTTTATCTGTTTGTTTTTAATAAATATCAACCCTGGGACGGTAGAGGTCCAGAAGTTGAAAAAACAGTAATATCATATAAAAAGCAGTAAGTCTTTTCTGTGATGCCGTAGGACAGCTTTTTGTGTGGAAAAACAAACTAACACAAATTAATAAGTCAATCATGATATAAATCTGAAGATGATAATAAAGTTAATTAAGTCTAAGCTTTAAAATAGTATGTGCTGACCCGTGTGTCTAAATCCTAATGCAGCCTAAAGGGGGCGCCGTGAGACGCGGTATCCCAGCATGCTGTGCTGGAGGAGAGCGTTTGACCAGGGAAAAATGTGCCTTTTCTTTGTTTTGTTTTGTCAACATATGTTAGAAACAATAAATATGTCAATTACGTAGAATTTTAAAACAGAGAATCTCTGCAACTCCTCTATAAATCCAATCTCACAATTTAATTTTTTCTTATAAGGTTACTTTCTTTTCCTCATGAAATCTGACTTCTATGTTTATAATGTTTATCTTGGGTCAAATATATCTTTACACCTAAAAAGCGCACTGTAGTCTTCTTTTCTGTGTTTATTGTGGTGCACATTACAATAAGCCCAGCAGGAATATCTGCTATCACAATTTAAAAAATCCAAATAAATACTAATAATAGTGGTCTCAAACCCTCCTGCTCGGACGTTTCTAGAGATGTGTGTGTAATTAAACTCTACAGGACAGTGATCCTCCAGGAGCTGAGTTTCAGGCCACTGATTCAATGCCATCCAGCTAAATTAACAAACAAACAACAATGTATCCCATGTTCATCCCATTCCCCTAGAAAAATACATTTGTTGTTTATGGTAATCAGTTTATTGTCCAAGCATGGCCTTTTAGGGTGCAAGGACAACAAGCAACAGTATCCAGCAATATCCTACATGTCCTTTGCTGATTTGAAGAGACATGGCTTCCCTTTTTACCCTTCTGTTCTGTCATGCAAACGAAAAATCACATTGAATCTGATGAAATTATGACCAACCACTGTGGGGTAGGTCCCATTAATACAAAGACGCCGTCAGCAACTGTGGGGAAGTCGAAGTAATAAGATGCTAAGTCAATCAAAACTGTTATTAACAACGTTCAGATAATCTATCCAATCAGCGGGAAGCTTATATAGAGAGCCGACGTACCTCTGTTCTGTTTTTCCAGCATCCCTCCCTCAACCACAACTCCTCAATTGCAGTTATTACTGTCCCATCCAGGGATGGGGGAACTGCTCTGGATTCGGGCCAAACCCTTTCCTCGGACAACACGTTAAATTTGCATATTTTATACTATATCTGATTATATGTTAGTCTGAACTCGTAAATTGATTCTAATGGGACAAAACGGTTGGTTGGTGGACACTGCCATTATATGCCAAATATGAGTGGGCTGTCCATTTGCATTTTATTTGAAAAAGATGTTCACATCCATAAACCTGTTATCAGAAGCCCAGTAAATAGATTGCAAGTAAGTCTGTCCATTTCTAATTTATTGAAAGGGCAATTGTAGGTTGGACCTCTGATGATCCCCGTTGTACACTGGTTTGTCCACAAACCCGATCACAAAAGAGTTGCCTCTCTCTTCCAAGTTTAGCATGAATTGACAGTTTTTAGAGTGCTGTCTTATATTTGACAGCTGTCTTGAGAAGCGTGGGGGTCTGACGGCTCCTTACAGCAGTGTGTCCCAACCCTGCTCCTGGAGGCACACCAACAGTGCACATTCTGGATGTCTCTCTCATCTGACCCACATATTTCTGGTCTTGGAGTCTCTACTAACGAGCTGATGAGTTGATTCAGTGTGATTGATTAGGAAGAGTTGGAAAATGTGTAGTGTTGGTGAGCCTCCAGGACCAGGATTGGGAAACACTGCCTTAGAGTCATGTAGAATCAAGAAAAAAGGGAGAGGAGACAGCAGTTGTGCTAACTTGTACAAAATACATTCGGAGGAGAACTTTTTACCTCGTCTAATTCATCAGTGAACTCCTGGTGTTTGACTCCCATCTCCTTCAGACTGGTGCTGCCTGAAGTCAAAGAGGAGCAGACTGAACTGGCCTTTCCTCGGCCCAGATCCGGCCCACGTCTGGTATGCATTGAATCTACATGTACTCCCGGATCTGGGCTGACACTATGTTGCTGTCTGGGTCATGAATTGAGAGATTGTACTTTGGGATTATGGACCTAGATCAACTAGAATGAGAGCCAAAAAGAAACGACAGGATAAACACAAAAAGTCACAAACTAGCCCACAAAAGGTCACCGAAACTTGACCACTTCCGTGAGTTGCTAATGGTGGTGAATGTCGAACATTCAGGGGACTCTCAGCTCTCCTGTTATTTTGATTCTTACAGATTCTGAAGGTGAAGGAGAAGCTTGTCAGCCTTTCCTGCCGCTTCAGAAAATCCTGGCACCGTCAGAACTCCTTTGGTGTGAGGGTCATGTGAGCTGCCTGAAAAACTGGTTCATCTTGTGCAAAGAAATCTGCCGACACAGTAAAACAAACCGCAACAGCAATATCAGCAAAATCTGGTGCTGTTGAGCTGCAAAAGAGAGGAAAACACTCACCTTTCAAGAAGACATCACCCTGGGAGGTTTTATCTCGCTCGCACTACCTCCTCGATTGTTATGTTTTGGAAGACAGGTAGGCGGCCAGCCTGCAATAAAAACTATTCTGCAGCTTTTGCAAGTCACTCTCCTCCAGGCGATCTGTACACCAAACATTCTGAGCGCTCTGTCTCTGTGAAAGCTGGAAGTGGACAGTCCATTTTTAAGTGAGTCCAAGAATTCCTGGGATCGCTTTTGGCCGGGACTGACTCCTCAGCAGCTCTGATTTCAAGAGCCAGCTCTCCGTGGCACATTGCTCATCTTCCCCCCCCCCCTCAAGAGCACATGCTGGTCCTTTAGCCTGTCCAGATCCTAGAGTTGGCTCCTCCTCCTCCAGATCCAAGATGGAGGCCATTGGTACCTTGATCAGTTCAGCAATGATTTCCTTGCGCTTATTGTACATGTCAACATGGCGGCTTTAATCTTAATGTGGTGATGCGATCAACCATTATAGTTATCATGGGCGGATATGGTACGTTCTGCGGATTTAAAAGGAGATGAGACTGACATCTAACTAAGTGCGTCAATCTGGGTCCTGATTTCAAGGTGGTTTGGTGTTGTGTGGTGAGAGAGCACGAGTAGTTGCTGTGTTTATTGGATAGGCAAGACGAATCCCCCAATTCTGAAGGGGTGTGTAACATGTTCTATGGCTGATGCATTCATTTTAATGTTTGTATATTAAAATAGACCAGTTTTGTATTTTATTGTATGGTGTTTGGAGGAATAAATTGTGTGAAACGCTTTATCGTTGTCTGATATCTGACTCAGCCACTATGTACATGTGGGTCCCCAGCCAATTTCCGAGGTGACGTAGTCTATTTAGTGCCATAGTTGGCGTTGTATTAAGCTTTTTATAGCATACTGCCACATTAAGATGCCTTAGACAATAATATTTCCTTAAATTCCCTACAACATAAAGATGTTTGTCCAATTTTGCACATTCCTTGATGTCCACCAAGATATGACCATCAATGAATACTGGAATAAATTGCAAGTGACATGGCTGTATCTCAGCTCTGGAAAGACCTAACAAGTCCAGAGTAGCACTCCTGTCAACATATCAGTATACAGAAAATGATTGGAGAAACTCAAAATTATACCCTTGTTTGACACAAAATGAAACTCATTATTCTGAAAGGGAAGGTCCATATGTGTGCATTTGAGGTGTTTCCCAACCCTGCTCCTGGAGGCACACCAACAGTGCACATTTTTGGATGTCTCTCTCATCTGACCCCTCTATTTCTGCACTTGGAGTCTTTAGTAATGAACTTATGAGTTGATTCAGGTGTGACTGATTAGAAAGAGTTGGAAAATGTGTAGTGTTGGTGAGCCTCCAGGATTGGACACCCCTGCTCTAGAGTAGTGTTTCCCAACCCTGTTCCTGGAGGCTCACCAACACTACACATTTTCCAACTCTTTCTAATCAATCACACTTGAATCAACTCATCAGCTCGTTAGTAGAGACTCCAAGACCAGAAATATGTGGGTCAGATGAGAGAAACATCCAAAAATGTGCACTGTTGGTGTGCCTCCAGGAGCAGGGTTGGGAAACACTGGCCTAGAGCACAGGATCTCAACTCTGGACCTCTAGATGCACTTTCCTGCAGAGTTTACCGCCAACCTCGATAAAGTTCACCTGCCTGTAGCTTTCTATTAATCCTGAAGACCTTGATTAGGTTTGTCTAATTAGGGTTGGAGCTAAACTCAGCAGGAAAGTGAATCTCGAGGGCCAGAGTTGCCCACCTCTGGTGTATGGGGTCATATAGCAGTCACTAAAGGCGGCATACACTGCAAATTTCATCCGATTTTGAGCCTAATTCTGACTCGTGCGACTCTTTTTTGGGTTGGTCCAATTGTCAGCGTTGTCGTGCGCTGTTTGTCGTGCAGTGTTCGTGCAGTGTACAGGGGGAAGCGAGAGGCGAGTAACCTCTCACGACGGCAATCGGATGGTCGCTCCTCGTCACTATATCGCAAAGTTGAAGCAGAGCTACGAAACGATTGCCCTAAACTCAGTGTTTTTTCCTTCACTGGACCGGCATGAAAACAGAAGTTTAACCGTTCCTTCTGCAGCAAGAAAGAAAATGAAAAGAGGGAGATCTTAATTTCTGAAGCTAACAAACTAGCTACAAATTACTATTGCTTACCTCCAGTTTGTGTTGCAAAATGGATAAACCATATATTACCCACGTCTTCCAAGCCACCTGCGATGTAGCTACCGTGCCCCTTTAATTTGTTAAAGGGGTGTTTGATCATGATTTCACTTTTCTAACTTTAGTTAGTGTGTAATGTTGCTGTTTGATCATAAACAACATCTGCAAAGTTACAGCGCTTAAAGTTCAAAGCAAAGGGAGATATTTGCTTTTAAAGAAAACGACTACAACAAACGGCTGGTAGAGACTACACGACATTCCTCCCGGGTTAGTGACATCACCAACCCTAAAATTTACATAAACCCCGCCCCCTGAACACGATTTATAGATTATCAAGACAGAATATGCTAATCAATGACTAGAAGATAACTACACATCAGCTAGATAAACTCATCAACTAACCATTCAGAAATGTCCTGTTGCTTCTACATGTTGTCACTTCTTCTAGAGTCTCTCCATCTTTCTGACTTCAGTTTGAACATAAAAGGCTAAAAGTTTTTGACATTTTCAGTGCATGTGTGTGTGAGTGCAAGCTCTTGAAGCTCCGCCCTCTGTGCCGGGAGCAGCAGCTCATTTGCATTTAAAGGAACAGACACAAAAACGGTGCGTTTTTGCTCACCCTCAAAAAGTGACAATTTTAACATGCTATATATAAATATCTGTGGGGTATTTTGAGCTAAAACTTCACAGACACACTCTGGGGACATCAGAGACTTATTTTACATCTTGTGAAAAGGGCATTATACCACCCCTTTAAACAATGTCCATGTTAAACAAACTGTTTTTGAGATAAAGCTGTTTTGACTAATTATTGCAGTGTTCGGAAATATTATAGACTGTTAATAATTTTAATTATTGGCCTATTGTAATCGACCTAAATGTTTTTAGACAAATTTTCAATGAGGAGTAATCTTCTATGTAATCTTTTATTAACCTCACAGTGCGTTGGTTATGCGATGATGCGCCATGAAATTATTGCGTGGCAAATTGATTATAATAGCCTATCAATTTAATAATAAAAGTAGGCCTTCCCTAATAATACCGCTAATAAAATAATACTACTAATAAAATAATACTACTAATAATTTTATACATAAATTGGAAATGCTAAATCATCTTGATATTGATAGCTGATGCTTGTTTTGACAATATCTCTGGATACATGATATCATCTATTGGCGCAACCAGGCACTGGGGTTTATCACACATATGTCACACGTATAGTGTGAGCAGTCTAGTCGCAGCTCGATGATCCGACCGTATAGTGTGAGCACATATATCATAAATCTATCATCTTCCTATTGGAGCTGCCAGTTTGCTAAGTTTCAAATAGCCTAATTTTATAACAATAAGCACAAACTATACATAAGCAGCAGCTCATCCGGCGCACTCAGTGTCCAAATTCACTCACTCGTTTTCATTCACTCACTCACTTTCACTCACTTCAAGTGAATATATAGTGTATATAGTGCTTCTCAGGATGTCTCCCTCATCAAACACACCCAATTCAAGTCTTGCAGTCTGTACTAACGAGCTGATGAGTTGAATCAGGTGTGTTAGATGAGGTAGACAGTAAAGTTGTGCTGTGGTGTGTGGTCCCCAGGACAGGTTTGTATCAGTGGACTAATGTAGGCAATAGTGCATGAGGGTATAGGGGGGTGATTTGCAACTCTACTTTTCTCAGTGAACTAGACAATGTGTAATGCATGCATCTCTCACCTTATCACACATATGGAAGCAAAATGCCAGGGTCTAGAGGGTCTAGCAAGTATAAATTATGCCACTTTAGACTTAATAATGTTTAAGTTCTAAATTAAAGCACACCAACTTTTCTCGCCCTCTCTGGTTATCTTTTTCCGTGACACTGGGCACAAGCACAGTTTAACCTCACCCACAGCCCGAGGTTTCCGTGTCTATCTGGGCCGAGGCCCGCAGAGACCATTAGACCACAGAGAAGGCCTGGAGGTCAGAGATAAACCGGTTTCAGAGACGGTGAGCATTCAAACAATTGTACAATATGTTTTTTAAATTGCGCTATATAAGTAAATGTGACTTGACATTCACAGAAGTATATCAGCGAGATTTGTTGATGTCTGAGTTACTATGAATAGGCTATCTGTTATGTTTCAGTTTAAATTTATGTTGTTGTTTTTATTCAACTGGTTTTCAACCCTATATGTTCTTCATACGTCGCTGACCTCGTTCCCAATTAAACGGATGTTCTCCAAAAACAGTGAGTCTACAGTTATTTACGAACGACTCGCGAATCGTTTCGACCGAATCTTTCGAAAGAACGACTCGTTCGCGAGTGTCCTGAGCTGG
Organism: Vimba vimba; assembly: GCA_022828995.1. Lineage (NCBI taxonomy): Eukaryota > Metazoa > Chordata > Actinopteri > Cypriniformes > Leuciscidae > Vimba > Vimba vimba. The sequence goes on along the minus strand of CM040825.1, from coordinate 8,362,206 downwards.
AAACGGAGCCCGTGATTCAGCGCCTGCTATCGGCCGAGGTCAGATCGCATATGCTCCACATTCCCTTCTGAATCTGAAGCGAAGCTCCGCCTCTGACCATCGCAAATCTGTGTGTGTGAGAGATGAGCAGGAGCAGAAAAAGCCGTCCTGATAAGTGAGGTCCAGAAGCGTCCCAGTCCAGTTGAGTGTCGGTTCGATGATGGCCGCGGCTGTGGAGAGAGGAGGGGTCCGAGCCGCCTTCATGAGCCCGGGTGTCGGTGCCCCCGCTCCCGCACCCGCACCCGCGGCGCCCGGGGGATCAGCCATGGCCGGAGCTCTGGGCTCGGGCTCGGGTGCGGCGGGTTCGGCTCCCATCATGCCCGTGCCCATGAATTTGTTTGCAACGTGGGAGATTGACCGCTCATCTCCGAGCTGCGTTCCGAGGTACATCAAACCTAACGCTATTATTGTTGATGTGTGTGAATAATAAAGCTTCAGTGTTTATGCATTTGTCCGGTTGCATGCTTTTCTGTGCATGCAACATGGGCTTTAACTCGCGCATGTAACGTAACGTTAACGTTAATGCTTGAGGTCAAAACAAAACTCGTGCATTCAGTGTTGTGATGCTGGTGGATATATGAACACATGGAAACAGGAGTATGTTCATTTTAAAGGGCATTTATAGACATGCCAAGTGTCTGTAGACAGAAATCATCAATAGTTTTGACCGGATTAATGCGCTTGTTTGGTAAAGCAGGTCATAAACAAATCATGTGTGTGTGATGCTGAAAAACCATTTGGAAAATGTTAGTGTTTCTATAGGCACATTCCTTTGTGTTTAGTTTGTTTTATACACAAACACACAATTAGTTAACATGTTTTGGGTGTCATATAAACACACCCACTAAAGTTAAAGCATTGCAAATCAAAGCCTGTGATTAACAACTATAATCATTGTTTGATTTCAATATCAGTCTTCTGAATGATGCTGTCAACATGCAACACGTTTTGTTATAGTGCATTTATATCATGTAATAGCAACTTTGCACACATTTACAGAAAAATCTTCTTGTTTTGGATTGAAAATGAGGATCGAGCATGTTTTTAATGTTTTTAAAGCACATGTTAATTGCATGGAGGCTTTATAAGTCTGGAGCAATCGGTGGGCTCCAAAGCCCTTTTGTGTTCATTACAGTAAATCAATGCAAATTTGAGCTTGTTGTTATGGCCATGATGAACATAATGAACATGATGATTTTAAGAATGACATGCACATCAGGTTATAAAGGCTTTTTAACATTTATAAATGCTGTATTACATGAGTGTTGAACTGGCACAAAAGTGCGGCACGTTTTTGTGAAAGCAAATCCTTCCATATAATGTCGCTGAAAGACGAATAGTGAAGGAGTTGATCAGCTCTATGTGTATTTGCACTGTGTATGTTCATGTATGTTCATCATAAATGACTTTTAATGTGCTCATCATCCCAAGATTTTCAAGAAATATTAATACGTTATTCCATTTCCCCCGTTATCATAATTGCGAGTTAATATCTCATAATTGACATTTACTCAGAATTGGAAGATATAGTTTATATCTCACAATTTGGACTTTATAACTCACAATTGCAAATTTATACCTTACAATTCTAAAGAAAAAGTCAGAATTGCTTGATATAAACTCACAATTCTGACTTTTTTCTCAGAAATGTGAGATATAAACTTGCAACTGCCAGTTATAAAGTCCAAATTGCGAGATAAAAAGTCGAAATTACCTTTTTTATTTTTTTATTTCGTAACGGAAAAAAGCATCCATAAATAACAAAAATAATAATAACTAAGAAAATAGAAACAAATGTGATGGGTCACACTGGAACTTTTGGAAATGCCCCTTTTTACCTTAATTATAAGGACAAATAAATAAGTAGCCTAAACAAATCAAATTTTAAAAATCAAAGGGCATTCATACAGTACTTTTTACGCATTGAATATGTCTTAAAATGCTAAGCTACATTTCACTGTAAAGTAATTAATACTTTGCTCTTGGTATTTATTTATTTATTTATTTACAATATTTTACAGTATTTATATAATAGGATAAAGTATATCGTACTCCCATATGAATTTGTATAATCGCATTGGTACATTTTCAGCTTTAGGAGTGGACCTTCATGCTCAGTTTTACGGATTAATGGAAAGCTCATTGCATTCTCAAGCATTGTAAAGCATAAACAAGCACATCCCGGGTCTGTTGTTTTCTACAACTGTCAGATCAAATCTTAACTCAAAACAGCACGATAAAACAGACAGTATTGTAGAGTTCATACTTTGGGAATCTAAAACAAAACGCATTTAATGGAAGATCAGATTCACTAAATATGGCAGTTTACATACAGTACATATATACACAATGTCAACATATATACAGTACATGTACTTACATTGTACTTACCCAAGAAAGCACTGGTAATATAAGGTAACTACATGGGTTAAGGTTAGGTTTAGTGGTAGGTTAGTACCTAGTTATAATCCAGTTATTGTAATAACTATAAGTACATAGTATGTACATGGGGAACAGGACTGTAAAATAAAGTGCTACCTAAATTCTGGTCATGGATGCTGTATTTGTCAATTGTGTTTGCAATGTATCACACAGTGTTTGGTTCAGGATGTCGCAAGTGGGATCTGTTCCACCTCTCTGTTGTTGTGTTTGGATGATGGGCTCAGTACAGCGAGTGACTTGCGTATTACGCTCCACAGAGAGCAGCGAGAACTGGTGGGACTAGATTAATCAGCTCGGCCCAGATGTGTCTCGATGGCGTCGGTGATGAGAGCGGAACCGTGTCTCGCGTTGGGACTCGCGGGCGTCCCTCAAGGATCTGGACTTCAGCGGTTCACAGCTCAAGAGTCGTCATCTCAAAGAAAGGCCAAATGTGAATATCAGTGAAATGCCAAAGCTTTTTCTGCTCTGCTTCACACAGCATGATGGTTGGATGTCCTGAGTCTCTCTTAGACCCATTGGGCTTGGGAATCAAGAATCTGTTCTGTCCTTTTCCAGTTTCCCAGTTCCGTTAATGGATAATTGTACTAAAATGTTCAGTGTTTTCAGTCGTGACTTGCATCACAATGGCTACGTTTGCATGCAACCAAATAATCCATTACACTCTAAAAAACACTGGGTTGTTTTAACACAATTTTGGGTCAAATATGGACAAACTCAAACATTGGTTTAAAAATTTAATAAAAAAATGTAACCCAATGGCTGGGTTTGTCCATATTTGACCCACATTTGGGTTACAACAACCCAGCATGTTTTAGAGTGTAATAATCAGATTGACAGCTCAATCAGCCTTCATGTAAACACCTTAATCGATTCGATTGAGCTCGATCCCAATGAAATTTCAATCGGATTGAAAGGAGTGGTTTATTCCTTTTCTAATCAGATCCAGAGAACATGTAAACACTTGATCGGATTGAAAGGAGTGGTTTATTCCTTTTCTAATCCGATCCGGAGAACATGTAAACACTTGATCGGATTGAAAACCGAAACTGGGGCCGGTTTCACAAAGACAGACTTTGACTATGGCTTAGATATAGTAGATAGTCAGACTTCAGATAGACATCTAAACCAGACCGTTGCACAAAGCACTTAAGACTCTGACTATCTTAAGTAGGACTACACTGCAATGCATTCTGGGTAAAATAAGACACTTTTCAAAACAAAAAACATGGCGGATCGAGTAAGCGCATTCAACCGCTCAGTGCAGTTTACCCCAGCGGAAAATATGTGTATAACAGTTACAAGGACATTTTACTTGGGAAATTTAGCGGAGAATGTAGTAACAAGAAGAAATGTTTAAATTATGAGCCATTTTCCCTTTTCTTTTGGCTGTCTGTAATGTAACTGATTGTTACTGCTGGTTGCCAAGGTAACAGAGTCTTAGACCTAAGTTAGCCTGGGGGTAAGGTGTGTCTAACACTATAGACCGGTCTAAAATAGCTTTGTGAAACCGGCCCCTGAAAGGACTGCGCATGTGCAATGACGATGAAATAGCGTAATGACGTGCGTAACGAGCTGTTGAATAAAGTGTCATATAAACGAGTGTCCCGTCATCCTAAACTTCTCCTTTCACTCCTCAGCGTCTGTCAGATCTATTACGATACATATAAACACGCACTTCAACCCGATCACGTTTAGCGTTCATGTAAACACTCAGAATGAATATGTAAATAGCCATTGTTGAGTGTTTCGTGAGATAGTTTCCATCATCCAGTGCTATAGCTGTCCTATAGGTATTGACAAGGGCCACTCGAAGCGATGTATAGATCGTTCCCCTCCTTCCTCTTGTCCTTGCGAAGACGAACGAGTGTAAAGCCATCCAGGCATAGATCAGCCCGCAGTAATTAAACATGCAGCTCCCATCAGTTCACACAGCCAGTGGCGTGTCAATTATTCATGCTCCTTCATTGGGCTTAATTGCTGTGGGACCCCGTGTAGGGTCATTATTTCTGATGAAACGCCAGCTGATGTCGGCAGGGCACATGATGTTGTCCTTTCCCAGAGATCCATGTGGTGGAAACACACGCATCGCTGTACCTCTTGAAAGCCATTGGTTTCCGTCACTCGAGGATCCCTCAGGAAATGAGCCGCACCGTTCCCGACCTCCTTTTCTGTTTGAAAACCACTGATACGCACTGAGAGGACTTCAGGGCGTCAGTAAATGTCTGCAGAAATCACCTCACATTGAATGTCAGTAGGGTCCAATGTTTCTGAAATATCAAAATATGTTTTATTCAAACTAGTTATCTTAAAAAAGAATTCCCAACGTAAATAAAGTGCCAAAATGAATTATTTACTCACTTTGAGGCCATCCAAGATGCATATGACTTTCTTTCCTTGGCCGAAGAGAAATTAAGGTTTTGGAGGAAAACTTTTCAGGATTTTTCTCCATCTAATAAGTGAATGGTGCTCAATGGTCCATATTTGACAGTCCAAATGACAAATAAGGGTCTTCTCTAGTGTAACCATCAGTCATCTGCAGTAAATAATCAGGACATTTTCTATTTTGGGTGAACTAGTCCTTTAAATTGTGCAAAATAACTTGACAGATTTATTCAAACATACATAAATAATGAACAAAGCTCCTCTCTAGAGTTCTTTTTCCAGCTAATTAACAAACTTTTATCATTGAACAACTTTAACAAGCTGTTTGAATTGTTTTTCTGTGGTTATTGGATTGCATTTATTAACTTTCTGTGGTTATTGGAAGGCATTTATTTGGCCTCAGAAAAGACTGTCATTAAAAATTAGCACATTTTAATTGGGAAGAATCATTAACTGAACCAACAACCAATTCTGTACAGTTCCTATCCTGTAGTGAATGTGCATAAGTGGCTGTGGATGTTCACTTGTAAAAACAAATGTAATAGCAGTGGGCTTGATGTTTTTTACTCCATTATCGTAGACCTGAAGGAACTCATTGGGTTCAAAGCTGTGATTAACTCTTTAGTTTCTCGATATTGGACGATTTGATGTGTTTTCTCAGTACTCTTTTAAAGAGGTCATCTTCAGCATTTGTCAGCCCAACGGGAGGCATTTTAATGAATTTTGGAGCGCCGCAGGAGCCCGGCTTGAGCCCGGTGTGTGGTTTTGCAGTTCTCTTCCCGGGATCACTGGATACTGGTGTTGTTTCTGAGGAGTTTTCTTCCTGGCATTTTCTGCCCTGGAAATGAAGGACTGGCATTCGTATCTAGAAATGAACTGTGTTTTCAATGTGTTGAATAAAATAAAGATTATAGCTAATAGATACACAGACACGCTGCTGTGAACATGTAAGATATGCTGCTGCATTAATAGATATACATAAATCCTGAATCAGATGTAGGCAGGTGGAGCTGGGGAGGAGGAGGGGTTCAGAGGAAGGACTAGCTTACAGCAAACACTGAACCAGACTATTTAAATGTTCAGCCAGCGATCTCATTGGCTGCATCCAAAATGGTATTCTTCCCCACTTTATAGTAGGCCAAAAATAGTATGTGATAAAGGAAGTATGTCCAAATTCACGGTACTCATAAAAGAGTAGCCGGATGACCTTCTTCTTCCAGTGAGATTCTGAAGTGTGTGTATGATGGACACTTTACTGTCCCATGAGGCCACGGGAGAGGATTTATGAAAGCGACGCAGCTGATGCTAGTAGATCACATGATAATGACAACATGACGGATGTAGTACGTCCAGATTGAAATAGTATTTACAACTTCAAAACAAAAAAAATAATTGCATACAGGCACCGATATGCCATCTTGTAATCCCTGAAAGATATTTTTATGGTGAATTTCTTGCAAGAACAGTTTTTACTGTGAATTTAAAGGGATATTTCCCAAATGCAGCATGATTCCTGTGCCAAACATAACTACCCCCAACCGTATTCTGGGTATGGGTGGGTGGTTTCCAGGACATTGCTATGTGTTTGCTAGATGTTCTGAAAGTTTTAGTGCATTACTGTGTGGTTGCTGGGTATTTTCTGGGGTATTATTGGTGACAGCGTCAGAACATCAACGTGTAGATGAATAGTGCAGAATGTGAAAATGAAACCATGAATCAGAAAGAGGCATGAAGGCTGTTCGGGGGCAGCAAGTGTGTGTGTGTGCATTCGTAGGGTCTGGTGTTTTCATGTTTGCATTGCATGCAGAGATTGTGGCTCTTGTGGTAAGAACCGTATGCACTCTTCCTCCTATTGTTCTTCCTGTATGTGTGTGCATGAAGGCATGGTATGTATATACTCTACCGTACAAAATATTTTTGTTTTTTTAAAGACTTTTATGCAGCAAGGATGCATTACATTGATCAAAAGTGACAGATATTCGCACATTCAATACACATTCACCACCCAGTTACCAGCTTAAGCAGGATTTTCTTCAGCCGGGAAGACATTTCCTTCAGGAAGAAATGACGACTGCATTAATCTCTCCCACCTACTTTCCTTTCATCTCGTTCTCTCTCTTCCTCTCTTCCTCTATCCGAATCACTCTGGAAGGATAGCACAGGTTTCTCTCTCTGGCTCTACTCCTCCACAAATGGAAAATTACCCATGGCACCCCAGGGCAGCGCTGAGATTTGAGGCGACCAATAGCAGTGCAGTGAGAAAGATGGTCCCGAACCGTGATCATCTGCAGTAAAGTTAGAGATAACTCACATGTGGAGTGAAGAAACCCTGTCTGCTCCTGTACGGATCAGCTGCTGTGTACTACTATCCGTTTTATAATTAGCGTTGATTATGTACGAGGGGCAGAATTGATGCTACAAACAGCTCTAAAAATACACAATATTGAAAAGATTTTTGATAGTCCTGCACTAAATACAAAATTCCTGTTCAAATATAGTCATAGGGTGTGTTTTGTGAACATATGAGCGTTTTAATTTACACCTTTTAGTGTATTTTATCATTTGTTATTATGAGAATGTATGTGTGTGTCTGTGTGTGTGTATGTGTGTGTGTCCAGAGGCATTTCATTTTCTGTAAGAAGTGTTTCCTCTTCAGGAAAGAGCTCCATGCTGCCACTTCCTGTGACTGTTCAGTCCATCCCAGCCTTTTATTTAGGCTAGTTCATGTATTTATTCATACACAGTAATTAGGCCACTGATGTTAATGTGTGAGATTTAGCACCTAACAGAAGATTATACTCTTATTCATGAACAACACGTCTGAACAATAAAAACAGAATGCAAACGCTGAATTTTCAGCATCATTACTCCAGTCTTCAGTGTCACATGATGCTTCAGAAATCATTCTAATATGCTGATTAGGTGTATTTAGATCCAAATGCAATAATAATGCACAATAATAATAATTGTATTTAATATTAATATTAATGTTATTATTATTATTTTTTATTTTATTTTTTTTGTCCACACATCTGTCACAGTTCTGTTTAGTTCTGTTTAGTTTAATAGTGTTTTGGATCTGTTTTCCCTGTTCTCGTTTTGCCTGTGTTCCTAGTTAGTTTCCAAGGTTGTTAATTTAGTACCACTGTTCTGTTTTCCCTTGATTGCTCCCTTGTGTATATATATATATATATATATATATATATATATATATATATATATTAGGGGTGTAACGGTACGCAAAAATCACGGTTCGGTACGTACCTCGGTTTTAAAGTCACGGTTCGGTTTATTTTCGGTACAGTAAGGGAAAGAAATGCAAACATTAAACTGCAGGTTGTTTATTACTATAAACTTTTTTTTAACAATTTGTTTACACTTTGTTAAACACTTTTTAATAAAATATATATAAAATTAAAAAAAAGAATAAGAAATAAAATACTGCTGCAAAGTTCTCCACTAAATAAAATACTCTCAGTCTCAAACCAATAGGCCTATCACATAATAAATTTAATGAAAAATATAAATAAATAACTATGATTACAGTGCAGCATTACCAATCCCAGCTTGTAGACCTGCTCATATTTAAAAATTAAGACTGGGAAAAAAATGAACTTTAATTGCACAATTTGCTGTAATTAATTGCAATTCCTCCAAGCTTGTAATCATCAATAATTAAACTTAGAATCACCTAATTAAATGAAACACCGGGGAAAAAAAGGAACAGAACATAGCCCTATATTAAAATAATATTAAACATATATATCAATGTATTATTATTTTTCAATAATCAATCAACAATCAATTTAAGATTTTTTTCCCCCATTTTTTTTACTAATTATCAAAATAAAATATATTCCTACAAAGCTATTACTACCAGAGTATGTGATCAGAGCAGGTCGTTTTACCATTGTTGCTAGCGTGACTATACCAGCAAACAGAAGTCTACTACTGAGAAATGTCACCTTATTTGAGCGGACTTTGCTTTTCCAGTGCATGATCGGTACATGATTGGAGTGTTTGGGCCGTTAACGACAGAGCAGAACGCGCAGCGCAAACACGGAGTCAAACTTTGAGCAGAGAGCGCAGCGCGCAGACACACACACACACACGGAACGGAGAGTGCGGCGGCGCACACGGAGCGGAAAAGCTTTTTTTCGCCCTGCAGTCGATTTCATTGGTTTAGGTTACAGTGACGACGGGTAAAACTAAAACCAGACGGGCTCTGGTAAAACTTTAGAATCAGCTGCAGGGCGGGATTTGCGCTGAACGCGAAGGCTTCCGCCACTTAATATGTTTGTGTGGAAACACGAAAACACATTAAAGTCACTCACACCTGACAGAACACTGGACCAAAGAAAGTGAAAATATGGACTTGCCGGCCGTCCCTTGAGCAGGAATCCCACGAGGACCTCACCAGAGGACATATTAACAACTGGCGTCTAAAACTTCCCAGGTCGGTCCTGGTGAGTATTCAATCTGACCAGCCTGAACGAGCACACAAAGGCATGCTTGCCCCATGATGGTCCTCTGGGGGCAGTTTGTGTAGTGGGTCCCCATTCAACATCTGCCCTGCTGAGGAGGACGTCACCTGCCCCACTCCGGACCCAGAGCCAAGCCCAAGCCTCTCACGGACAAGACACCAGAGCCCATCGCAATGAGCCTGCCGAGATGAAAGAGCCAGTAAAGAGGACTGAGCCAGTCATCGCCCTGGAGAATCAGTTAATTAATAAGTCTGACCAGGTGTGGGAACCGGTTACATCGTCGGTGCCCGTGGGGCTGCTCGTGGAGTTCATGGGTTTGGAAGAAAGCCCGTCCCACACTCCCGCCATTGAGGGCGAGCGGCAGCTGGCTTCTGCACATTTTTATGAGTATTTGAAAGTGGATATTTCCATGAAACTCCAGTCTCCGCTAGTCCTGCCCAGCTCAAAGTCTCCTGTGTCTCCAGAGATCCCACCCAGCCTCCTTCTCCCACCTCTTCCTCCAAAGCCAGACAGTCCTTTTGCCCCACCTCCGCTGGATCCCTTAAGCTCCTTGTCTCCTCCTTTGTTTGCTCCATTATGCTGCATGGATATGCCTTGGATCTTCCAGTCACCAGCTCCACCGTGGCAAGAGTATCCCCTGGCTCCGCCTCCAGCCGGAGCTCATCACTCCACTTTGGCTTGTCATCCAGCTGGCTCCACCTTGGCTCCTCCCTCACTTGGCTCCACCTGGGACCATCATCCTTACGGCTCCACCGGGCTCCTTCGTCTCTCCGGTTTTGCCTTAGTTAGACGTTGCTCTCCCTGCATCACAGACATCCAGGCATTCATCTGCACTTCATCCCTCCACCCCTTATGCTCCCTCTGGCTCCACCTTGGCTCCTCCCTCACTTGGCTCCACCTGGGACCATCATCCTTATGGCTCCACCTGGGACCATCATCCTTATGGCTCCACTGGAACCCCTCGTCCCTCCGGCTTCGCCTTGGTTAGATGTTGCTCTCCCTGCATCACAGACATCCAGGCATTCATCTGCACTTCATCCCGCTTTGGATAACGTGAGGGTTCGTTTGTGAGAGAGAAAATGAATAGCTGTACCCACAACAGCCCTTTTGTGCAAGGTGTAATTATTTACAGTACCGAAGTACAGTATATATATACAGTTTAAACACCAGAACCCCCGAAAACGTGTCAAAGAAACAAATGAGGACACAAATTTGTAAAATGGCATGGGTATTACACTGGTATTACAACGTAAACGTGGTTTATGAGGACATTTCCCAAGCCATCGCAATTAAAATGCTAAACATGTTTTATTAAAAATGTTTAAATGCAGAAAGTTTTTTGTGGGGTAGGTTTATGGGTAGGGTTAGTGTTAGGGAACAGAATATACAGTTTACAGTATAAAAACCATTATGTCTATGGAATGTCCTGATAATGATAGGTGCATCAACATGCGAGTGAGTGAGAGTGTATATGTGTGTGTATCCGCACGCAACGGAGATCAAGACAGAGCAATGCTTCAGATACCGTCAGACAGACACATGAGATGAGTCAACACCATCTGTGTCACAACACACAAATATATGTGTGTGGGCGAGAGAGAAAGAGCCATACACACACGTACTGTCATTCAGCATCTCAGACTAAAGAGCAATTCAGCTGAAATGAAAGAGGAAGCTGTATGGATTTGGGATTTCGTGTCATCTGGGACTGGGATAAACACACAGAGATTAGAGTATGTGAGAGCAGACATTCAACCCGTGCCATTGTTCTGAGCAAGTGGGGTGTAAGTGATGTGCATTAAACACATGCACACACACACAATGCAGTTGATCAATAAGAGATTAACAGGACTGTTTTTCCTGCATTTTGTCCCCCTTGTTCATTCCAGGATGTTGTTGATGTTCCTATAATGGGCATTATGAATATATTAAAAAAACAATAGCGTGACAGGACTGTCATTTGCATCGGCAGTGTGTTGGAGCGAGTTTAACTGCATGTTTGTACATGGTTTACGTTGATTCCACATGGTTTTAGTATCAGGTGTCTTTCAACAGGTGATGGGACTGAATTAATTTAATTTTTGCATTGTTAGCATTCACTGAGTGCAAATAGCATATTTTCTTAGCAACTATATTCTATTCATACTAAGGGAAAATAGTGATAGATTCTATTTACACTGTGAAAATAGCAGTATTTTCTTTGCAATAACTGTAAAGAGTAGTTAGATGCTTTTTATACGTGTAGTTATAAGTCGTGGTAGATGCTATTTGCAGGTATGCAGTAATAACATGAGTAAATGATTATATTTATTAATATTATTAAATGGATGCCGCGTTATTGGGACAAAAAAAGCCCTCCCTACACCTACCCCTAACCGATAAACACTTTATTATTAAACACACGCTAGACACTTCATTTACACTTTTCAAATATTTTCTTCATTTTATTTGAAAATAAATGCCTTTCCGATCTGATATGTGATGGGAAAAGGGAGTAGAGCAAGTTCGGCAAAATGTTCTGATACGCGCCTTACCGCTATTGCTACTGTTGACAATCCAGCGACTGCCGTGATTGTGTCTGGCCCAATTCAGACATCAGTGGGCGGAGTTAGTGTAAATAGAGGCTACTTACTCTAACTCCGCCCACTGACGTCTGATTGGGCCAACAAGGCGGGCTATTTGCACTTATTGTAAATAGACACTCCAGAAGACAAAACAAGACCAAAGTGCACTATTTGTGGCAAGAATAATCAAATCTTAAGTTTTTAAACCATTTCAATCAAGAATCAATGAATTGAAGCAAACAGTAAATGTGCAGTCACATCCGGCAAAAATGATCCGATGTCAATAGTGTTTGTATGAAGCTCTTTCACACCAAGCAGCTTTCTGTTGGTAAACATGCCAGAACCATGTGACCAACTTTAACCCGTTGAGAAATCGGTGTGGTGAAATCTTTCACAATTTACGTGCAAAAAACGATTGTAATGACTGGATTTCGGCCAATGAAAAATATGCCATTTTTGCTACTGAAAAATCAAGTGCTATCAAAATTCTCTCGTATTTGCAATACACGAAAGAAAGAAGAATCATGAAAGTAGTGTATTGACATGCTCTTTAGGACACTTAGTAGTCTTGGCCTGATATATGTGAACACTGAAAAGTGTGAGTATAGTTCATTTGTGTCCTTTTGTGATTCACTTGATTTGTGCAATATCCCAAAGTCACCATGAAACCAAAATTGACAATTCCTGTTTGTATGGAATATTGGAGTATTTATTATAAATGATTGATCGGTGCACATCATTATTATTTTTTTAATTCATGTTCCTGGTAATCTTGAATCAGAGTAACTTCCTCTTGCAGCATCTCTTCTCTTCTCTGATGATGAGGGCGGGGCTATAACCTGTCAATCACATGAGATCAGCCAATAGCAAACCACAACCATCCAATCAATTCCCCACAGACAAAATCAAGCCCCGCCCACATCTGTTCTTATTCATAAGGCCGTTTCACTCAGATATACGTCACATAGGGAAGAAAAGACGAGCGCAACTTCAGTTTCATGCTGACTTTAAATCCATTTTAACACCAAAAGCACTGGTCACTTGCAGCTGGTTAACTTTTCCAGTCCTTAAGGACCAAATAAAAATCATCTCCATGTTCATGATGGATTTGATGTTTAATTGCGAACAGCCTTTGTTTTGTTTATAATTTCTTCCGAGATATTTTAGGTCAACAAGACATATTTGGAAACTATGTTTTGTTTATATGGTTTGTTTCTTTTCCCATGCACTGTACACACAGACGAGAGAAAGAGTTATATCACAAACTTGCCCTCAAAGTGATGGCAAAATAATGCTGCGGTCTGCTGAGTCAACCCATGTGTGTGTGCTTCAGAGAAGTAGAGCAGGGCAGCCGGGCTCTTCTGTTGTGCTGGTGACGCAGCGGGTTTGCATATCGCTGTGTGTGTGATGCTAATAAGATGCTTGAAACGCTTCCTCATCGTATGGTGATGAACGACACCGTACTGGAAGAGCAGTGTGGGATTTGTCTTGCAAATCTTGCAGTTTTTCATTAAAATGTTAGAGCCTGACCTCTGAATGAGCGGGGGTTTTCAAGATGGTGTCCATTATGCAAACGCTGCAGGTTGTTGTTCATTATTCTTGAGATGTTGCAGTTGAGAGACAATCATGAGGCTTTGATTTCGACCTCTCAAAGGAGAACAGAAGAGGTGTTTACGCGTTAAAGTGCTTTACAAGCAGGACAAGGATCTATGGGTGATGTTTGTGTAATAATAGGAACAGAAAAATTAAAACTCTCATTTACGCACCAAAATTCATATTCCATTGTGCAATACAAAATAAAGAATTTCCTGGCCACTCTTTTCCATATACAGGCCCGATATATATGCAAAATTGAAGAACAAACTGGTGTGACGTCCTTTCGAACAAAATCAGACCGAATCGAAGTTTGTTTGGAGTTCGTTCATTCGTTCGTTACCCCAGTGCACAATACGTTGGACAATGAAAGAAGTCAAACATTATTTACATGTTTTCAAGCAGCCTTTCAGATTTTTGTATTCACTTGTGGTGTTTGTCAAACAACACCAAATACAAGAGTACGGAGTCGAGAGATCAGGTTTCGATTGATTGTCGTTTAGCAAAATAGTCCGTTCGTGAGCGCCAACAAGCTGAAGTTTAATGCAACAGCAGCTCACATGTGATCAAAAGCGCAAATCTTATTGGTTGGCCAGTTTTCTAAAAGAAATTAGTATATTGATGCCATGTGAATGTTGAAAAACAACAACTGTTTGTTCAAATTACGTTTATCACACCGAATTTTCATACCAAACATTCATCTCTTAAATTATAAAATGACAATTTTGTCATTTAATGACAAAAAAAAAAAAGCACCATGAAAGAATCATATAATTCATTCACTATATTCCAGGTCGTCTGAAGACTTTCAAGGCATGCTTTGTTTTTTTTATATTTCTGTTTTTATATTCCAGTGCGAGCTTACAACAAATCTCTTAAATTGCATTTTGTGGTGGCTGGCTGTGTCATTTTATTATTAGAATATAAACAACAGAAATTGAGTTGGTTTTGTCTGTGAATAAGATGATTTAGTGTTCAGGACGTCCCAGCGTCGGGTTCTGACGGAGATCATTGATTGGCCCCGGTCACTATGGGTGTTGGTCTCATGTGCTTCTGTCCTGCTAATGTGATTTCCTTTAGTGGCACAGCCCAAGGCTGCACTGAAAATCACTGTTGATTAGAGCCATTCACTCATTTTGGGAAAAGACACTGACCTTGAGTTGCTGTTTGAAGGTCAGTTCTGGTGTCATAGTGTTCAGAAGTGTTCATTAAAGAGATATGAGCCACAAAAGCAAACCAGCCAGCAACGAGGTGGATCACAACATTACAAACTAGGATTTGAAGCAAAAATGTATTTGAAAATCGGATGAAAAGACAAAGGTACAAGACTGTGCTTTAATGAGGGAATGAACTACAATCCCATGTAGCATCGTGAATGATATATATTCAAAGATAAAAATGATGGATAAATATAAATAAATCTATTGATTTGAAGAAACAGCATATTATGTTTAGTACAAAAGTAGATATGGTAATGGACGTTTAGTTTCTGACAAGCTCTGTAAGTGGTCAACCAATCACAACAGACTGGGCCATCTGACCAATCAGAGCAGAGTAGACCAATCACAATAGACTGGGTCATCTGACCAATCAGAGCAGAGTAGACCAATCACAACAGACTGGGCCATCTGACCAATCAGAGCAGAGTAGACCAATCACAATAGACTGGGTCATCTGACCAATCAGAGCTGAGTAGACCAATCACAACAGACTGGGTCATCTGACCAATCAGAGCAGAGTAGACCAATCACAACAGACTGAGTAATCTGACCAATCAGAGCAGAGTAGACCAATCACAACAGACTGGACCATCTGACCAATCAGAGCAGAGTAGACCAATCACAACAGACTGGGTCATCTGACCAATCAGAGCAGAGTAGACCAATCACAACAGACTGGGTCATCTGACCAATCAGAGCAGAGTAGACCAATCACAACAGACTGGGTCATCTGACCAATCAGAGCAGGCTCTCTGAAAAGAGGGGTTTAGAGAAACTGAATCCTTTTGGGTACCATTTTATACTGCATTGCATTATGCAATTTTGACTTGCCATAAATATTGACTTGTTTAAAATATTTTTACATTTTGCCAACATTATTTGTTTGCTTTAGCAGTTTCTATGAGTTTATGAACAATTTACACAGAAATTCATTTTCTCATTTTTCATAAATGAGACTCTTCGTCTTTTAAAATAATACCTTGCTCCTGCAATACATTCTGTATAACCTCCAGCCCACACTTTGCGATTACATAATTCATATCCTGTGGCATAACGCGCACAAACAGAGGAACAAGGTGTTTTTGATGGCAGATATAGATTTGTGTTTGTAGTCGTGAATGCATGTCGATCTGTATTTTAACATGCATGACCTAAAGGTGTGTCGAGATTACGCTCATAATCAGGGTCTTAAACACACACACACACACACACACACATCCCTCTGGAAAACAGGCTTTGTTGTTTGCCGAACAGATTGTTGGCCAGGTACAGAATAATACTGTTTTAAGACAGCTATTTATCATGACGGATTTACAATCACAACAGCCTCCACGTCTGACATGCACAATCCTCTGTTGACTGAGGGAAAACACACACACACACAGTGTGTTATAACACTCTCCTGACGGAAGGCAGTGTGTGGTGTCTGGCCCCGTAAGCCTCTTACCGTCGGGGAATCATCATCATCAAGAGTCTGAGTGCAGATTAGCTCGTCCTCCCCGAACGCAGAAAGCCAAGCCCGGGTCACGGCGCTCTCTCGCGCCAACGCCTTCATATTCACGACCTTTGACCCCGCGACCCGCAGTATACCGCATAACCTTGAGGATTTACTGTTTCACATAAACAATATATAATAGAATATATAACATTACGGTGAAGTGGAGTTTTTAATAGATAAAGATACTAGTATATATAAAAAATTAGGGCTGTCAAAAGATTAATTGCGATTAATCGCATCCAAAATAAAAGTTTGTGTTTACATAATATATATGTGTGTACTGTGTATAATTATTTTGTATATATAAATACACACACATGCATGTATATATTTAAGAAATATTTGCATACATATACTGTATATATTTATATATAATTTATATTATATATAAATATATTTTTTTTATATATAAATTACACATTTTTCTTAAATATATACAAGCATGTGTGTGTATTTATATATACAAAATAATTATATACAGTACACACACATATATTATGTAAACACAAACTTTTATTTTGGATGCGATTAATCGCGATTAATATTAATCGTATTAATATTTCACAGTATTACTGTTCTTACTGTATTTTTGATAAATGCAGCCTGGGATGTTTTGGTCATTTCTGTGTGCAAGTGTATAACAGTAAATGAGAGAGTGTGTGAGGTGCTGATCATATCCGTGTTGTTTTATGTGTCGGCATTTCCTTTACAACAGATGTTTATGCAAATGAGATGCAAATGGTGAGAAGCCTTTTAAGGTCAGAGGGCACATTTCAGATTAAAACTCGCATTCAAAGCGCTACAATCTGAAAGGTCGGAGATTATGCATTCAAAAGTTCATTCTTACCTCAAATCATTACATAAATGATTACGTTTGCATGATTTCTTATTTTTACCATATTCAAAAAGCCAGATATTGAACTTCTTATTTAAAGAGACACTAACACAGTTTTTTCGTGTTTCATGTTGGCGATTAATCACGCTGTTTGTGCGGGTCTGTGAAGTCCTGGGACTCTGGGTGTTGTCCTGAGGAGATGCTGGATCAGCAGTGGTCGGGATCTTATGTAAGACTGACACTGGATCCTGAGAGACGGAGCCAGAACAGTGAATGCGCCTCTGTTTGTGTTTTTTCCCATGATCTCCGGCTAGGAATGTGCGGGCCGTTCCAGGGCCTTTCAGTGGCCAGCGCTGAATAGCTGCAGTTTGAGCTGACCCGGCAGAAACGCTTCTGTTCTCCGTCAGAGCCGTGAATGAAGACCAGCCGAGGGGATGCGGCTGCAGATAGAGGTCAAACTGGGCATGAACGTGCTTAATGTAGACCTGGAGCCTAATGCAAATATGTAATGCGCAAACCTCTAATGTTGAGTTTCAGATTTCAACCCGTGATTCATCTGGCTCTGATTCAAAATGTAGAAAATATAGTTGAAACTAAAATCTTTGTGGCATGAGCTAGGGCTCATTTCACCTGTGAAGAGGTTAGCCAATCATAGCACAGCTCATTTACATGTGAAATCTTAAAGGTGCAGTGGCGTAATAACAGTCTGTTTAATTCTAAAGATCATAGAGAAGATGGAAATTTGACTATTATTTGACTTAAAAAACTAAAACTTTATTGTTTAAACATCACAACGTCTACATAATAAAGGTAGGATGGAAGAGGCTAATATAAGCAACTTAAATTCGCCTGTTATTTGACTAGAAAACATAATTTTATGATTAAAACATCACAACTTGATCATAGCATGAGCTACTGCTCATTTTACTTGTGAGGAAGTTAGATTGGTCTCCTCTGTTCTGATTGGTCAGATGGCCCAGTCTGTTGTGATTGGTCTATTCTGCTCTGATTGGTCAGATGATCCAGTCTGTTGTGATTGGTCAGATGGTCCAGTCTGTTGTGATTGGTCAGATGACCCAGTCTGTTGTGATTGGTCTACTCTGCTCTGATTGGTCAGATGACCCAGTCTGTTGTGATTGGTCTATTCTGCTCTGATTGGTCAGATGATCCAGTCTGTTGTGATTGGTCAGATGACCCAGTCTGTTGTGATTGGTCTACTCTGCTCTGATTGGTCAGATGATCCAGTCTGGCCAGATGATCCAGTCTGTTGTGATTGGTCTACTCTGCTCTGATTGGTCAGATGACCCAGTCTGTTGTGATTGGTCTATTCTGCTCTGATTGGTCAGATGATCCAGTCTGTTGTGATTGGTCTACTCTGCTCTGATTGGTCAGATGACCCAGTCTGTTGTGATTGGTCTACTCTGCTCTGATTGGTCAGATGATCCAGTCTGTTGTGATTGGTCTACTCTGCTCTGATTGGTCAGATGACTCAGTCTGTTGTGATTGGTCTACTCTGCTCTGATTGGTCAGATGATCCAGTCTGTTGTGATTGGTCTACTCTGCTCTGATTGGTCAGATGACCCAGTCTGTTGTGATTGGTCCAGTCTGCTATGATTGGTCAGATGATCCAGTCTGTTGTGATTGGTCTACTCTGCTCTGATTGGTCAGATGATCCAGTCTGTTGTAATTGGTCTACTCTGCTCTGATTGGTCAGATGACCCAGTCTGTTGTGATTGGTCTACTCTGCTCTGATTGGTCAGATGATCCAGTCTGTTGTGATTGGTCTACTCTGCTCTGATTGGTCAGATGACCCAGTCTGTTGTGATTGGTCCAGTCTGCTCTGATTGGTCAGATGATCCAGTCTGTTGTGATTGGTCTACTCTGCTCTGATTGGTCAGATGGCCCAGTCTGTTGTGATTGGTCCAGTCTGCTCTGATTGGTCAGATGATCCAGTCTGTTGTGATTGGTCTACTCTGCTCTGATTGGTCAGATGACCCAGTCTGTTGTGATTGGTCTACTCTGCTCTCTATCATAACAGAGCTCATTTACATATAAAAGTCTTAAAGGCACAGTAGCAAAAACAGCCTGTTTACGTCGGAAGGTCTTGGAGAGGGTGGAAATGGCAATGGAAAAATACTGTCACGACTGTTTGTTGTAGATATAAGTGGACAATGAAATGATAGGGAAAACGACATCTTTAGTGACATCACCACACACTATAGCACGTAAAGTGTGGCAAGACCTGGCCAGTGAGATTAGTGTGTGGTTGTGTGTCTTTGTTGTAGAGTTAGAGACCAAAGCTGAGAGAGGGAAGGAGTGAAAATACTGAGAGAGAAAAAATTAAGAGTGAGATACTTCAGTCCTCAGAGAGCGTGAGTCATGCAGGACAGAGAAATAGAGGTGTGTGAGAGTGTGTGTGTGAGAGTGTGTGTGTGTGTGTGTGTGTGTGTGTGTGTGTGTGTGAATCTCAAGATAAGCTCCAGACAGACTGATTCTCAATTACTGGAACATGAAGGTGAAGAAATATCAAGCATGAAAGTCATATTCAAAGTTAAAAGGCTCCTTTCAAATCCATGTTCCTCGCGTTATCATTTCCAAAAAATGTTGAGGACAAAACACATTCTGACATTTCAACAAATCTGAGGAATAAATCAAATGATTCAGAAAATAATGTGAGTTTCAGTGGCAGCCTCCTGTGCTACCTGAGGACGTGATGATGTCACAGGATGTGGAGGGCTCAACTTCCTGTCTGGCCTGAGGCTTTATTGATCCAGTTAAATGCTCGTTATGGCGGAGTAATTAGCTCACAGAAGACCATAGAGTGAGACGTTCATGTCTGTGTAACTCCTGAATCATCCACACACACAGTGTCCACACACACACTGGTGTTTGGCAGATAAAAACACGGTTAAAGGTGAAGTTTGTCATTTCTATGACACTACGATCTCAAAAGAAACTCAGGCCACCTATTCGCACACCTTAAATAAATGCATGGCTGATGTATTTTTTAATTAACTTTAAGGTTGCTAAAATAGATTTGATCATTACATCAACTTAATATTGTGTGTTATTAAAACTGAAATTAAGTTAATGGCTCCTTCTCTCCGAGTTAATTTATTTTTAATAAGTTGTAGTAATGAAATCATCTTGATAACTTTGAACATTTAAAGGAGTTTCTGTTATGTTGCAGTTTTTGTGGTTAACTTTTGTGTGCTGAAGTCATAGTTGGTGACGATATGAAAGTTAACACTACATTGACCATAAGATTGCGCTAATGCTAATGGCTAATAATACCTTACCTGTTCATTAAATTTAGCATGTGCTATGCTAGCTGCTAGCTGCAACTACCGTTGACATTAATTGCTTCCAGGCCCACCACTCAGTTATTTTTAAAGTAGTTGGAATAACCTTTTTTTTTTTTAAATAATCAACTTAAAGATTTTTGTTTATACTACAAATCTTAAGTTTCTCTAACTCAATGAAGTTTGTTGGTTTAACATGATTTCATTAGAGGTTGTCATAACTCAAAAAGCACCACTGAGTCCATATTCATCGGGATATTCGAACCCTAACTGGATGGTGACTGGTGACAGTGTGAATTACCTGGATCACAGTCTGAGCTATTTCTCTGCAGAAGTTACGAGCGATAAAAATATCTCGTAAAAATGTTACCCTCTTACCCCCTCACGCAAGTGCTCTTCAATGCATCTCCAGTAGTTTGTTATTGCTGTTGTTCCGTCTTTTCCGTTTATTTTTAATTTTTACTAAAAATGGTGGTTGAAATAAAATGCTGCGTGAACTCAACCAATCAAAATGCTGCGTGAACTCAACCAATCAGCATGTTCAGCGGCCCCAAGTCCCGCCCCCGAAAGTTGCTGAACTTTGAAATAGTGCTACCTCGTGAGCAGGGACTTTCTGAGGGGGAAATCTTTACCGGAACATCATTTAGGCCCTGGTTCCTGCGGTCGAAACACACCGAGTCCCACCACAACGAGTCGCTAGTTCCTGGGGGAAGTTCCTGCGGTGGATTATGATAGAAAAAGCTGTCGAATCTCTTATATACGTCATGTTAACACTGTTGGTTATAATGAAAAGGTTTGCTCGCGTTGAACAAAACAAGACCTTGTGAGTTTTCACCGGTGTTAAGCGGATTCTGACTAACCGACTGACTAGCAGCTCTGATTGGCCGTTGGGTTCATGCGCTCAACAGATATGATTGTGATTGGCTACAATGCTCAACGCTTGTAAAGACACGATGTAAATAGAAACCTTTGATGCTCAGAGAGCGCTCAAACCAACATGAATGAGAGTGCTTGAGAGCAGCGTGGTACCGAATATATCCGGTACTCGGTAGTACTTTTCTTTTAGTACCGACTGGTACATTTGACAACCCAATCCCATAGATCTTTATTATGATTGTATTATTAAACGATTATTATTTTGCCCTGTTTTTTTACCTCATAATCAATCAAAACTTTGATGGCATTCCCTCTGTTTGTTTCCTGTGAGGCACTTCTCAGTTTAGGAGCATCAGCATTTAAAAGAGCATGTGAGCAACCTCTCGAGTAAATCTGCGTTCTGGACTGGTTTCCCACACGCGTGATTCACCGATGAAGACTTGTGAATGGTATCTAATATTCCTCTCTCTCTGTGTCTCTCAGGTTGTGCAGTCTGACCCTGAAGAAGTTGATCGTTCTGAAAGAGTTGGACCGCGAGCTCAGTTCTGTCGTCATCGCCGTCAAGATACAGGTAAACGGACCTCTGTGTGTGTGTGTGTGTGTGTGTGTGTGTGTGTTGTGATGAAGGTGCGGTCTGCTCTGCGTTTGGTATCACACGGGCTCACAGCTTTGCACAAGACACCGTGGTAACTGAGCTGTTGCCAAGGCGACAGCTTGCTCAGTGGGAAGATGGGATTGAACGCAATAAGATGGCAGTTTGGGGGGGAGAAGTGCATTGTGGGATATATTGAGAGGGTAATGTCAGAGCACTTGGAGGCCCTCAGCATTCCACATAGGTCGCGTTGGTCACACTGCTTGTGTTTGGTACTTTTGTAAGGCTTTGACCGTTTCAAAAGAGGAATATACAGTAGTGGCCTTGGAAAACTGACAATTTCAGCCTTTATTCAAATATTAATAACAGATTTTGTAAGCATATCCTGTAGTTGTGTTTGGAGTCAGTTGTTTTATTTGTGATAATAATGCAATGAAACATGACAAATCATTTTTAGCCAAGCTGTCATTTAAAGAAATTATGCCAAAACAAGAGACAACCATCAAAATATTAATAACTGATTATGATGTAGTCAATGTATGCCTTTTCCTGCAAGCTTTTTGTTTTTCTATGCATTATTTTTATTTATTTTTTGCCAAATTTTTTGTAGTTGTTTTTTTTTTGTCTTCCCTCATATTTAAAATATTTTTTCAAAAAAAGGAAATATTTTCCTCATATTTTGATGGTGTAATCAAACTTGTAGGGTCATTAAAATCAAATATCACCTTCGGACATCACTTTTGAACACTACTGTATATATATAAGCGTCTCACAGATATTGTATGTATTACTAGATTTGAGGTAAATAGCACCATTAGTGGGGCTTTAGTGTTGTCATCACACTGTTTTATTTTGCATGAGAATTAAAATAATTATGCAACACTGTCTTTGCAGTATAAAGACTGAAACGATTAAATACATGCAAGACAGAAAAGACAAATCAAAATTCAGCATGCAAATTATTGCAAGACAGATGACCAATCAAAATTCACTTTGGTAATATGTTGTTGTTGGCTAGATTTTAAATGGCAGACATTTTTATCAATGGGTCAAGGGGAGATTTTTCAACTTTAAGGCCAAGAATTTTTGGTGCAATAAACATTTAAATTAATATTTACATTAAAATTGGACCAAATTTTCCAAATTTCCAGATTGACCAAATGCAATACTTAAAATTAAAACTTAAAAATTAATAATAATAAAAAACCAAATGTTTGAGAATAATCAGTGCACTGTAATATTTCAATAAAATAGTAATCAATAATTTTAGATTTTTTTTAAATTAAAACTCTATTTGGAATGATAAAGATTTTTTAATTGGGACATAAAAAAATGTACAGCATTTTTACACAAATCCTTCCCTAATTTTTCCCTTACATTACTGCAATGATGAAAAATCATTACAATTTAATTTGTTAGAATTATTTAAAGTATGTGAAGTATTTATTATGGTTATCCGTCAATTCAAATGTTTCTTTTTTTTTGTAGATAAAATGGAAAATAAGAGGTCTTTCCTCAGGCCATATGGATGTGAGCTTACATGTTCAAAGACATAATAATTGCATGTATTAACACATTAACGTTGACAGCCCTATTATTTACATATCAAGGTAGTAAAGTATAACAGGAACTATTACAGTTTTACAGTAATGCGAATACAAGAATGATGACACAATCAAGAGGTTAAAAAACATTTCAATACAGTAATGCTTAGGAACACATTTTCATGAAAATAATGCAAACTAGAACAGGAATGAGAGTCAGTGATATTTAAAGCAGTCTGTAGGTGAATCTTTATATCTAATTCCCAACAGGAAATGACTGTGTCACTCATTCAGTGAGGATTAGAGCACATCCTCTCAGGGAACATGAAGTGCACTTGTTTCGCCCCCTCATCTCTTCCTGGTGGATCATTGAAGGTTTTGAACGGGTTTTCTTCAGACACTGAAAATAAAGCTTTTGTAATACTCCCTAAGCTTTGCCTCAGTAATTAAAATAATGGCTGTTCATCAAAAGGACTGAAGATGGGTTTCTGACAGATATCTCATTATTTCTCCTCTCCTGCTCCCTGAAGTGTCCGCTTGAATCCACACTTTGAAGGCTTCAGCATTCACGACTCTTCCCGACAACAAGCAGGCTCAGCGCGCTTTTGCTTTTCATTCAGAGCTTGTTAGGGCAGTGAGACACTTTCTCTGTCTCTTTCTCTTTGACGGGTTGAATGTGCTTTTACAGAGTGACCTTGATGGATGGATGTATTCTGTGGTTTCCAAAAGAGCTTCTTCACATCACATTAAGGCCTCGATATACTGGCCCCAAAATTGAAGAATGAATTGATGTGACGTCATTTCATACAAAATCAGGCCAAAACCAAGTTTGTTTGGAGTTCGTTTCAGGAGTTCAAAGCCTGACTTTCTGGAAAAGTTCGCTCTGACTGGTAAACACTTTCAGACTCCCATTGGTCAATAGGTGGGTGTGGCTCGGAGGCTCCGCCTTCTTCAGTTCATTTCTTCTGTTCAGTCCGTCGAGTTCAGACATGTGTAAAAACATGAACACACTGGAGAGCCGCTTTATTGTAGACGCTGACACTGTTTTTCATGTTAAATATTGCAAAGCTGCTGTATTAATAAACTTGACGTGAGTGGAGAGCTGAATTGCAGAGCTGGTTCAAACATCCACATCTCTGATCAGATGCTTTCTGAACGGCTGTTTTCTCACCGCTGTCAGTTTTGTTGTGTGTTTGTTGTTTCACATGTTCATCTAAACACTGATCTCAGCATCGTGGACTTCTTCGGGATGTTCACTAACAGTATAGCGCTAGTCACGTATTTCAAAGTTATATTTACCCCTACGCAAAGAACGAAAAATAAATTCGCCGTAAGTTTATCGCGGCCTTTATTTCTGCGCATGGGCATAGATTTGGGAATGGTCAATAGCCTCTACCAAGTTTTGTTGCCTACCAAAAATAAGAGACTACTGAAAAATCACTTTCAGTTTCCCATCTGTTTGTATTTATGCTGCATGTAATAAGGTGTAGGCTACTATTTCAATCAGGCCAATCAAACAAACAAATCCAGAGGGTGAGACAGGAATGGGAAAACCAGGACACTGGCAGATATCAAGAACCAGGAGCATAGAAAACAGTGGAATTGCTCAGAAATGCAGTATAAACACTAAACAAGACTTCGCAGGGAATGACAGTAGCCGCGTTTCCATTACCCTTCAAATTGCGCAAAATGAAATTGCGAATTGAAAATACGTCCAATGGAAACACGTCAATTACGCAAAAACTCCCATTTATCGCAAAAAGTTTTTACGCTCGCATGAGGAGGTTTTTCAGGCAATTCGAAAAAGAAATATTTCGCAAAACTGCAATGGAAACAGTTTTTGCGCATTTACAGGTCACCTGACGTAGATGACGCGGTGTGTTTGGACAGAATATGAGACAGAGCTCTTTATTAAATTCATATAAGACAAAAGAATTACAGGAATAATGGATTCTAAACCTCAAATAAATACCACAATCAAGACTTTGGAGCAGAAATGAGGGAGAAACACCCAGAAACTCCTCATATGTCCCGCTCCAAGTATAATAAGGGTCGTTCCTTACCATTAATGCTTGGAAAACACACACACATCTCCTTCGATTAATAATAATGGCTAGTGCGGCGGCTGGGATATACGTAAACCTACCAACATCCATCGCCATGATTTTTAGAATGACTTATCACCGAGAGGAAAAAAATACGTTTTACTCGCATAACATCGGTTAAAGGAAACGCCGTCATTTCGCAATAGTTTTTTGTCGACATTTAGAAAAAAATCGCAAAAGTTTTGCGCAAATCTGTAATGGAAACATGCCTACTAAGAACCAGGCTTATATAGGGTGAATAAACAAGATAATGAGACACAGGTGAAAGTGATAATGGATGATGGTCTGGGCAAAGCATTATGGGGAATGGAGTCTGTGATTGTCTGGGTTGGAGCGCCCTCTGATGGTAATTCCTGGCACTTTCACTGGTGATCATTACAGGTATACAGAAAGTTGACTACAACAACAGCGAACAAAACAAAAAAGACCAAAACAGTGTCTAAATCGACTGTGTCTCCCATTATAAACTGTGCTCAAAAACTCACTTTTTCTGTTTTCCAATTGAGAGCCTCTTTTCCTTTAGAGTCCCAAGATTTTTACATTTATATCACCCAGTGTCAGCATGACAGCCCATATCGTGACTCGCCTCTCAGATGTGCAGAGAAGCCGAACGGACAGTAACTGAAACGATTCAACACATTCAGCGTGACTGACTCATTTTCGGTCTTGTTTAATGCTTTCGCTGTCGAACCATATGGACAACATTTCAGTTTGCAAGCATCGGGCAATATTCAGTGACGTCACATTCATTGCGTGGGTTTATTTGCTTTGACTTGCAGGAGTTTCTTTAGTGATGTTTAATGAGAATACATGTCTCTCCTTGTTCTCAGGGCTCAAAACGCATCCTGAGGTCGAATGAGTACATGCTCCCACCCAGTGGGCTGATGGAGACAGACCTGGAGCTCACCTTCTCCCTGCAGGTACAGCTGTCTGAGACTGTGTGTGTGTGTGTGTGTGTCTGACTCAACAAGAGAGTGCAGTTGAGCTTCGGTTTACCTTATATGATGCACCACCACTGATCAGTGTTTATGCGTGAACAAAAGTTCATCAGTTAAAGCAACCATGTCTCTTCAGAACACTTGGATTTAACTCTCAAATCATTTTACGATATCTTTATGAAAGTTGTGGGTGAACTGACTTTTAATAGAGGGACTGAAATCTCTCAGATTTCATTAAAAATATCTTCATTTGTGTTTCCAAGATGAAAAAAAGTCTTGCGGATTTGGAACGACATGAGAGTAAATGAAGACGGATTTCTCAGTTTTGGGTGGACTAACACTTTAAGCCCTATTCCCACAGGATTTGCTTTCCTTGAGCTTCATTTATAAATAGAGTACATCTGTGATTTCATGTGCCAGTTTGGACGAGACTAGGTGTGAGTGTCTATTATGTGGCCGTTATGGAAGGTCACGTGATCTGAATATGTGCATCACTTAAATGTATAGGTAATTAAAACAGAATTTAGTCAATGAACTTGTTATGGATAATAAATTAATTGAAATAAGACTTGTATATGTGATTAATTATTACATATACAATTAATTAGGAGCCAAGGCACCTATTGTATCCGTTGGCGTTCTTCTTCTTCTCCTCCTTCTTCCATTTGTTCTTATTCTTCCACTCTGGAAGTCAATGGTAGCCCATAGAAAGCTTGCAGGAAAGTTGTGAAATTTGGCACACAGATAGAGGACAGTCTGAACTGTCACCATAGCAAATTTGGAGTCTCTAACTCAATCCCTCTAGCGCCACCAACTGTTCAAAGTTGCACTTTTATGCTAATAACTTTTGCGCAAATGAATTTGATGAAGATCCTGCGAAAATGAACGTGAGGCTATATCTCCACAACGCTTTAGTGTATTCTGACCAAACTTGGTGTGTGTTCTGAAAACCATGACCCGAGTCTACCTGCACAGTTTCGGGACAGTGCCACCTAGTGGTCAGCAGAAATGAAAAATGTATCTTTTTGCTTATAACTTTCAAATGGTGTGGCCAAAAATAAAATAAAAATGGCCTTTTTATATTCAGTGCAGCATGCCGAGTCATACGATACCCAATTTTGGTCGTACTCAACAAGTTTTGGGGCAGCGCCATTTTGTAGTCAAAAGGAATAATGAAATTTCCAAAAAAAAGCTAATAACTATTGATTAAATTTGCCTATTGTAAAACTGATCTTAATAGATTCCTTGGGTCATGCACAGAACTCAGACACCAATTTTGTCAGTCGGCCGAACTTCCTGTCCGCCATTTTGATTTTCTTTAAAAACCTACTTTTTCAAACTCCTTCTGGACCTTTGGTCCAAATTTCACCAAAATCGAATCGTATCATCTTCAGACCATGCCAACGACTCTGAGGCTGTATCTTCGCAATGTTTTGGCACATTGACATATATAACTTTGCATGCATAATTGACCACTGACCACACCATATCAATTTGGTCACAGCGCCACTTATTGGTCGAAAAACATAAACCATAAACATATTACTAGTGACTGTATCTATGATTTTTCAGGCATTTTGCCTAATATCATCTTAAAATGTCTTTAATTGCTCATTGTTGCAGTTGGCCTGACGCTTCCAGCCATGCTTATCGTGCCTTCTTAGTGCTTGGCCCCTTAAAGGGTTACTTCACCCAAAAATGTCAATTCTGTCATCATTTACTTTCATCTTTTCATCATTTACCCTTGAAGTCCCAGCTTGTGATTCCTTTCCATTTTCTCCTCTCCTGTCACTTCCAGCTATTGCTTCAAATGTCAATAATAAAGGCTAAAATATAACAGAATAAAAAAGGTCTTGCATGAAGGAAAAAATAAAAAGTAGAAACATTTTTTGTTATTGCGGTGTACATGACTGTAATTGAAAAAGAAATCCAAATTAATCCAATGCGTTGTCGGACTACCTTTACTTTGGAAATAGTTGTAAACAGTTTTTATGTATGTATATATAATTTTTCCACAAAAATATGCATATTTTCATATATCATTTTGATTCTATTGTGTTTTTTTACTACGCATTCCTATCTAGTTGCATTTTTAACAGAGAAAATCTTTAAGAATGTATTAATTACTTAAAACATTCTATTCCATTTATGCAGGAATATATAATTTCCTCTGAAAGCTTTTACGTTTAAGTACTCCGCAGTCTTTGCATGAAGTGTTTACTTCCTTACCACTTTCCCTTTGTTTCTTCCAAGAACCCTTTCTCGGTTCAGGTCGCTCTTAAGAGTTGTTTTGACAGGAAATATGAGATTTCATCAAATAAAGTGTGTGTGTGCTAGCATTGTCACATTGTTGCTGATGAAAATGATGTAATACGAAGCAACAATATGCACCAAATCGCTGTTGTACTGTCGTACTTCCTTTCTTTAGTACCCACATTTCCTGAAGAGAGATGCCAACCGGCTGCAGATCATGCTTCAAAGGAGGAAACGCTATAAAAACAGAACTATTCTGGGCTACAAGACGCTGGCTGTCGGTGTTATTAATATGGCTGAGGTACGGACAAATGAATCACTCGAGCCCGGTGTCCAGTTCATTGAAACTTGTCAGACAGACTGTGACCTTTATTATTTGACCCTTCTTTACCAGTAGTAAAATTGGCACATACTCACAGCTTTCATGTGAGGTCAATATGTCGATACTTGTCCTCTCACATCACACACTAAAGAAGCCATATGCTCTGATAGCTTAGTAGTGAAGCATTGCCATTGGTTTGCCAGCTCTTTGACAGTAATGGCTGATATTTACACTCTGCATAGATTCACCACAGTGCTGTTTGGCTGTAGTGGCAGATAGTTATATTTGCCACCCCTCATGAAAAAGAAGTGCAGTTAATCATCTTGAATGCAATGTGTATTTAAAATATATATTTATTTTTAAACTGTACTTGCAGATAATATCATATTAATGAAATAAAAGGCCATACATTTAGAGAGTACACTTTCATGACTATGTTTCTAAACACTTAAGTACACTTTTAAATCGTTATGTTTTAATTATCTTTTGTTTTGCTTCCCAATTAACCTGAATTCATCCTACATGACATTTTCCATAAAAAAAACTAATTTTAGTATATATATGTAAATATAATATATATATATGTAATTATGAAATTACATATAGAGATGAACTTAAGTCCTACTTAAGTGGGTGAAAAAAGCACTCTAAATTTCAGCTAATTACATTTTTAGTACTTGCAGATAATATAATATTAATTAAATAAAAGGCCACTTGAGAGAGCTACTTTCATGACTATGTTTCTGAACACACTTAAGTACACTTTTAAAAACTGCTCTTGTAATAATGTCAAATTAGCATACTAAAGCACATGAAAATCATTATAATTATGATTATAATTATTTAAACTGTATTGTGTTATTCAACATTACCTTTAAAGCTAATATATTTTAAATGTACTAAATTGCAACTTCATCATTATAAATTTTGCAATAGAAACCTTTAGCCACAGGTTTACTGTAAACCAATAGATTTTGCGAAGGGTGAGAAAGTATCAGTTCGCAAACTCATTAAAATGCAAATATGATGCATATATATTGGATGGATATTCATTGCTACATAGAAGTAAGTGCAAAGTGAGTGCAACATTTTCCTTCTCTTATATCTGTAAGATTCTCTCAACTCATGTTCATAATCATTAGCGACTATTTCTTCTTGTTCTTTTGTTTAATGACTGATACTCTTAAAGAGGTCTGTTATTTAGGAGTGTTAGGGGGGGGGGGGGGGGCCTTTATGTGAGCGTAGACCTACTGGTACATTATATTCAGCTGTGAAGCTTTCTGAAAGTTATTCTCTGCAGTTTCACCCCCACAAATTCCAAACTCCTCTCTGCTGAGATTCCAGCGCTAATCATATTCAGGAGAGACTCGCCATAGAAAACCTCAGGGGGCGATTCATCAGCCCAAGAGTTCGAGGAGGAATGCCAACCTTGAAACAGACCAAAACTGAGGCTTCAGATGAAGAGGAGTCGTGGTTGAAACTGAAAAACAAGGACAAGAAGGCTACATATTCAGATGCCTCTGTTGGCGTGTCGCTTATTTCAGAGTGTTTGTGTTTAAAGGTGATGCAGCACCCGACAGATGGAGGCCAGATTTTAGGACTCCACAGTAACGTGAAGGAAGCACCGGTGCGTGCAGCAGAGCTCAGTGTTTATTCACTGTCCAGTCAACCTATCGACCCGGAGGACGGCAGTGGCCAGCCAGAGACAAAGGCCAAAGCTTCAGGTGACTCGCACTGATGGATCAATGTATTAAAATAGAAAAAGACGCGAAATGTGTGTCACAATTAGTGTTGTCTTTGCCGAAATCCAATTGGATTTCAGGAATCCACACAATCATGAATTCATGTGAGGGTGAACGATTTTCCGGTAACACTTTACAATAAGGTTCATTAGTTAACTACCTTAGTTAAAATGAACTAAGATTGAACAATACTTCTACAGCATTGATTAATGTTAGTTAATATTAATTTCAACATTTACTAATACGTCATTAAAATCAAAGGTTGTGTTTGTTAACATCAGTTAATGCACTGTGAACTGACATGAACAAACAATGAACAGCTGTATTTTTAGTACTGTAGTACTGTAACAAATGTATTGCTCATTGTTAAGTTAGTAAATACATGAACTAATGTTAACTAATGAACCTTATTGTAAAGGGTTATTGATTTTTCAATGGAGATTTTGAATATCTACACTATTGACAACAGACAATGGACCTTTCTTGCTCACGAAATTGATCAAAATTTCACAAATGTGACCTCAATTGGAAGGAAGGCAACATATAAAGGCCAGATCTTTAACCACTACACCAAACCACCCTGTGTATCCAGTTACATTATTCCATCAGTGATTAGCTTTGTTTATGTTCAGTCATTACATTGACCATAAGATGCTAATGGGTAGTTTGAGTGCATTAAGCTGCAATAAAGATAAACGTCCCCCGGAAACTCTCTCTCCCACCAAACATCCTCCCATCCATCCTCTTTAAACACACACAAAGAGAAAGTGACTGATGCTGCGCTACATTAAAAGGGAAAGTTGCTTTAGCAGCTCAAGTGTTCTCAAATTGGAGCTATAAAATTGCTGCGTGTTTTAATCATTTTAGTGCTTTGGATTCTTCTGTTGGTCAGATGGCACTGTGTGTCTGAGGCCTTTGCTGCAATAAAATGTCATGGGGTCATTAAATGTCTCTGTCTCTTTGCAGACCGTTCTCCAGATATGGATAACTATTCTGAAGATGACGACGATAGTTACTCATCAGAGCAGGAGGCGAGCGATGACGCTGTTCAAGGCCAGGTCAGGAGGAGCTAGCATGTTTTTATCATTGTTCTAAGAAAGCCCTACATTTTTAAAAAGGGGTGAAATTTCTACTTAATTCCCTGATTTCACTATGAATGTAGTTTGTCAATATCATTGGTCTTGTATGGCAAGCCGTTTTAGCTTAAATTGTACCCAGAGTTACTCGTCGTAATTGCATTTTTACTAGTAAGAATTCAATTAGAGCTCTACAATTCAATTCTTACTAGTAGCAATTCCAATTAGAGAGCTCTACAAATGAATTTTTACTAGTAGCCTAAGAATGCAATTGCAGAGCTCTTTAATTCAATTACAGAGCTCTGCAATTATACATATCTTTAATTTGTTTTTTACTAGTAAATTCCAATTAGAGAGCTCTGTAATTGCATTCTTACTAGTAACAATTCAATTGTAGAGCTCCGTAATTAAAAATGAATGGAAGTCAATGGAGACATATGACTAGTAAAAATTCATTTGTAGAGCTCTCTAACTGGAATTG
This sequence comes from Vimba vimba, assembly GCA_022828995.1. Taxonomy (NCBI): domain Eukaryota; kingdom Metazoa; phylum Chordata; class Actinopteri; order Cypriniformes; family Leuciscidae; genus Vimba; species Vimba vimba. The sequence goes on along the minus strand of CM040825.1, from coordinate 8,329,918 downwards.
TTACTAGTAAGAATTGAATTAGAGAGGTCTATAAATGTAATTCTTACTAGTAATAATTGAATAAGAGAGCTCTCTAATTGTAATTGCTACTAGTAAGAATTGAAGTGTAGTGCTCTCAAATTTAATTCTTACTAGTAAAAATGCAATTACGACGAGTAACGCTGGGTACAATTTAAGCTAAAACGGTTAGTTTGCGCCACATAGAGTATGTTCATTTCAAAATAAAACCGTGTGGGAAGAATTTTACTAAAAATGAATTGCATCCGCTGATAGCATTGTTTAGAGACTGGTGACTGGGTCATCAGTGAATAAGATTGTGAATATTTTGCATCGCCCAACATAGTTAATGAATTTGCCCTTGTATCTTTAGAAAGGATTGCCACCTAATAAAATCTATCGAAATTTCCTGAAATTCTGTTTTAGGACCTTTATGATGAGGATGATGATGTTCAGCGGAAGCCCAAAAAATCTAGAAGGAAAATGATTAGAACTACATCTATGACCCGGGTATGTACAGATCAACGCCCTCTGCACTTTAATGAACACTTTGCAGAAAATGATCGGACCCAGAACCGAGCCCTGAGGAACACCATTTGTAAAAAGTCTTTGTATATCAGTTCTGATTGCTGATATGATTCAGTTGTATTATGTATTGTATCATATCATATTGGCCACACTATTCTCTATTGGTATCTGCATATCTTGCCATTACAAAATTCATGTTGGTTGAGCACTAGTAAATTCATCCCGAATTATTGTCTTGACACAAGTCACTTCAGGTAGCTAGATAGAAACAGAGACAAATTGGCTTTGTGTCCTTAAGGAGGTGTTTTGTGTTTGGTTCGGTGTTATCTAGTTCACAGAAGGTCATAGAAGGTGATGTTCTAATCCTCTTGAATTAAGCTCACAATCAGGAACACAAGTGTTAACCCAGGATCACTGCATAAACTAGAACAACACTAAATGCAACTCCTGAAACACATTATGAAAAATTGAGACCCACTTTATATTAAGTGTCTACAACTGCTATGCACTCATATTTAAATGAATCATTGATACATTTCACTTATTGTGTACATACTGTATACTGTTGAATGTGCTCCACCCACCTTTAAACCGACTTCCATATAACCACACCTATCCTTAACCTTACCAGCAAAGTTATTTTGCAATTCAGCATGAACACAATGAGGTTTGTTGCACCTAACAGTTTTTTGATGCAAGTAGATAGTAGTTAAAGACACAATATACAGTGTGACCAAAAATTGTAAATTCGTTTTGTCTTTTGCTTTTACCTATTTTACTGTTTTAACGTAAAAAAAAAAGTACCATGATTTTACTGTGTTATGTACCATACTTCTTTGTAACTGTGAACTTGATTGCACTGAACAGTCGCAGCCGAGACGTTTTTGATGACGTATTCTCTCAATCTCTCTGTAGCAACCCAATTTCAAGCAGAAGTTTGTTGCTCTCCTGAAGAGATTCAAAGTATCTGATGAGGTGAGATTTTCTTCTTGTCTTTTATAAGTTACAAGAGAGAGAAATTCATGTTTGCCTGAAGTTCTGCACTCTCCACTCTCTACTCTGTGCTTTGAATCACAAAAATCACTTCAGCCATGAAATTTAACCTTTATAAAAAGAGTCCTGGGACTTGGCAATGATTGATCTAGTCGCTGAAATGTGAGAGGAGCTTTGATTTTTGCAGTGTAAGATGTGATATATCTCTACTAAAACTAAACAGACTGTTTAGCTCTGAGAGGACACATGAGGCCATGATGACTTAGGTCACACATGGTTATATAGCCCACAGGCAAGATTTAAGCAGCTTTACAGTCTCATTGTTAGAGTCTAAGCTTGTTAGTTGGTAGCTGTTTGACTCTTTGACTTCATCGTCCCCTCGCCTTGACTCGGTTATCCAAGCCCTACAGGAAATGATCTGGATTTATTTGGCTATCAGTCCAGCAACTTCCTGATTCAGGGTGATGACACAGATTTGTTGCATTGGCAGGCAGTTCCCTTGAGTAGCATTGCCAACATGGGCTTGTCAGTTCAATAGCTCACTTTGACTGTGTCCTAAATCACCTCCTATACCCTCATTCACTATTCCCTACATCAGTCCACTAACAGTCCACTTGAAGCAGTGAATGAACACGAGTGAGTGAGGCTGCCGCTTTTGCATAGTTTGAGCTGTTTAATAATCATTTGAAACTTAGCAAACTGTAGTAATGAAAACATTTGTCCTGAACTCTGCTATGGAAACTAGCATGTGCAAACCTTAATTAAACAATTTAATAACCAATTAAAAATGATTTTATACCTGTATGATATTAGGCTGTAGCCACATTGGACCAGCGGTTTGTAATGGATGGATGATTCAGTTGCGGCGCCATCTTCTGGTCACACGTTAAGTGGCTATTAAGTGTACATCGCTTGTAAACTCGTTACTGCGGTGCATTGTGGGATTGAATGAGTGCACTTGATAACGTCAACTATGGTTTCGCACACCACTACAAATGGCTGTTCCCTGAAATAGTGCCAATTTAAGGGTATAGGGGGCGATTTCAGACACAGATTTTGGGTGTATTATAACATATTTCAAAACACCTGTGACATAAACCTATGGAAAACAATGACTTTGGGGAGTTTCCAATCACAGCTTTCCTGTTGGGAAGTAGTTACAGTAGTTTTTCTTTTTTTTATTATTGAGAAATAAATGACCAGCATTCGTAGGATGGCAAAACACACAACGGCACTGATTTGATGTAATTTCTAGTAAATTCTCATTATTAGGATTAAGATTTCACATCTCTCTTCCATTTTGTGTGTCTTTGTTTTCTTTTCCACAAGGAACTTCTTTCTGTGTTTTAGCCTCAGCTGCCTGAGGAGATGCATTTTATAGTATGAATGGGTCATTACTGGTGACTGTCCTGTCCTGTGAAAATTCAGGCTGAGAAAGGTTGCATTCAGTGGCTTCGTTCTTTCGGTACATGTTGTTGTTTCTTTTTTAAATGGGTGAATCTCATGACGAAAGTTCACATTTTCCCACACAAATAAGTTCATTAAGCTATTCTAATCATTTTTCATTACTTATTATAATATAAAAAACAGATTCTTTGTGATTCTTTACATTTTTATACACATCTACATTTAGCTTTTGTTGTGCTGGCTTCAAAAGGTATTGGACTCTGATCCGGTTGATCAAACACAGGAGGTTGAAGATCTGGATCTCCTGTATGACAGTCTGGAGGTCTATAACCAGAGCGACAGCGGCCCAGAGATGGAGGACAACGAGAGTCTTCTCAGCACTCCCAAACCCAAACTAAAGTAAGAGTCATGAGTCAAAGTCATTTCACACGGCGGCCATCTTTGAAACGACTCTCGTCGCTTTCGAAAGCCGCTTCAAAACCTTTTGCTAATCATTTTTTCCGAACCAGTGATTCAGTGTGCGTATCAAACTGTCAAAGTTACGTGGTTTCAGGAAACAAGGCTTTGTTATGTGTCATTATGTTTCGATATTTTAATGGTTCGCCACTAGGGGGCGATGATCTCCTTGAACCCATGATCCAGTGTCTTTATGATTTTTACCTGATCTCAGATCAGTTTTATAAATTTGTAGACATTTAATGACACATTTGTATAATAAATATGAAAAGTTGTAGTTAAAAGTCTCTTATTGGTATGATTGACCAAGCTCTACATAAAATAAACAAAAAAAAACCTACAATTTGACTGAAATTATACATTTTTATACTGTTCTGACCAATAAGCGTCACCAACATGTGGCGTTTCCACCGCTTCCAAACAGTGAATAATTTTGCGAAGAAATTGATTAAAAGTATAGAAAAGCTTTGTTCCCCCATCACTTCCTCTCGGGCAGCTGTTTCAGTCATGCAAGTGCAGCTCCTATCTTTTTAGAGTGGGGAAACATCAAATTCTCCAAAGCTGTTCATCAATCTTTCGATTAAATTTCATATTTGAAATCACCAATGAAATCTGACAACAACTGTCTCAGAAATTTTGTTTATAAACGCTCAAATAATGGCAAAAAACTGCATTGTTCAGGCTGCATCTGCAGTCCTAAGCGTGCGTTTGCATTGCACAATTACTTTACCAACTGACCGTTCGTGAAGACCCGCCCCCTTTAGTTACTGTTGCCATGTCAACAAGCCACGCCTCTCTCACGCCACACCATGTTCTCACGCAGTGTAAAATAGACAAACAGGACAGACCTTTCAAATTTGGTCATTTATTAACGAAATTTAAACAATAAATACCGTTTTGTGGCTCTTTAATGTGTCTGACAGATCGCTGTAGAGCCTCTTAAAGCTGCTCGTGAACCGATCATCTCTTCCTTCTAGTTCATTTATAGCATCAAATAAACAAATCCTCCAACGTTAATCTACTAACTCTCCTGACTGCTTTGTCAGACAAAAATGGTGGATTCGGCGGATGGCGGATTATGATTGGTCAGATCGGCTGTCAATCAAACTCCCTGCAAAGGGTCAATTGATGACTGGCTTTTTTATTCAGAAGGCGGGACTTATTTCGCCATATTGCACGTTGCACTTTCTCCCATTCATAGCAATATGAGTGCACCGTCTTTGCACATCTAAAGTCTTTGATCATAGTGATGCATATTAAACACAAAAATGAGAAAGTGTTTGGGCAAGATTTACGATTTCAGTGAACATCGCCCACTGTCTCATTGACTCACTGAAAATGAATGCCTTCCAGACAGTGTAATCACTTGACTGATACTGTATCGCTGACCATGAAACACAGCTTTTGGCTCTTAGAGTGTTTTTATATTGTAAACGTGTGTATGTTTTCCACTCAAGGCCGTTCTTTGAGGGAATGTCTCACTCCAGCTCACAGACGGAGATCGGCAGTTTGCACAGTCAGAAGAGCCAACCGAGAGAGCCGCCCGCCACTGTACGTCTCACACACACACTCCAATTATACTATTATTCTGCCCTGCAAAGGCTAAACAGTACATGCCAACACTGAGACTGAGAAACATGCCTTGTTTTTATATTTTGGTCGATTTTATACAAAATTTTACACTTTACACTAAATCTGAGCAAAGTCAAGTCAAATCCATCTGTTAATGGACAGATCATAGTCTAATAGACCCATTTATCTCATGACTCGATTTTGACAAAATAAGTAGTAAGTGCTTTTTGCCTTCATCAGAAAATCCCATTCATTGTCTCCATAGGAATTTTTTTTTTTTTTTTTTTTTTTGTATGGCAATGTGTAAACTCTTACACACAAACACATAATCCAAGTGATGATATATTCTTCTGTAGAGCCACAAATCAGTCCGAATTCACACTGATAAAGTCTCTATTACCATGCAACAGGAACCTGAACCTAAAGAGTTCAGGAGTGACCACCTATTCCCATGAAGCATGACCATGTGTGTGTGTGTGTGTGTGCAGACTGGTGATCTGTTAACAGTGGACAAGAACAGAGCAGTGTGTGGACGATATCCGGATGACCCGGCAGTGTTGGACTCCGCCGCTGCGGTCAGTAACGATTCCTGTGTTAATAATGTGCAGCATTTTAGGCACACAGAGGTGCTAGTTTCAGGCATTCTCTACTGAAAAATAATAATGAATCATTTATGCACATAATGTATTTACAAAATGTATAATTTTATATGTATATATTTATGCATTATATTCACTGTATAAAACAGCATATAGCAGTAGCCGACAAAATATACGGTACTGTATATGTACTATATATATATATATATATATATATATATACTGTACTATACTTTATACTGTAGATGACAAAAAAATGGTATTTAGCTGTTAATTTCAAAAACAATAACACACCGTATTTTTACAGTATGATGCTGGCAACCACAGCTGCCAGTAGTTTACCGTTTTTTTACAGGATTATTTTTTACAGTGTATATTTATATATTTTCCCCATAGGCGTTTTGTAAAAGTATAATATAATATAATATAATATAATATAATATAATATAATATAATATAATATAATATAATCGTCCATTGACCGATTGTTTAAAAACGACCAATGATCAGTGTCGTTTATATCCTGTCAATCAAAAGAGAAAAAACTCTCAGGGCCCTATTTTAACGATCTGAAACGCAAGTATCAAACGTGAAACGCAAGTAACTTTGTGGGCGGGTCTTCGGCGCTGTTGCTATTATACCGGCGGGATAAATGACTCTTGCGCCCGACGCAAATCTAAAATGGGTTGGTCTGAAGTAGCTTCATTATTCATAAGTGTGGTTTGGGCGTAACGTGAAATAAACCAATCAGAGCGACATCTCACATTCCCTTTAAGAGCAGGCGCGCTTGTTCCATGGCGGATTGCTATTATAACGGCGGATTTGCCAGGAGCGGTTCACAGCCGAGGAGACCGACGTTCTCGTCAGGGCCGTAAAACACAGAGAAGTGACATTGGGGATGGAGAAACACACCCAAATTAGCTTCGGTTAAACAGGCGTATGATAATTTGGGTAAATGTGTAAGCTAGATTTATGCCTATGAATAACGCGCCGCTAACTTTAGACGAGGTTTTTCCTGGTCAGTGGCGGAATTGTTTTCTGAAACTGCAAAATAGCACCAGGGAACGTTTGCGCCGGATCACTCCTCCTCTTTTCACTGAACCGCCCGGGGAGCGCAAGTTCATTCCCTAATTTACTGACGTGCGTCTGTGGAGGGAAAAGTCCGCTGTGCGTCGGGTGCAAAATAGGAATGATACATGCGTCGGTGTACAATTGCGCTGGGTGCAAGATAGGGCCCAATAATGTGTGTGACGAAAATCTCTTGTGTTGAATTTAGGGCTGTCAAAGTTAACACGATCAATAACGCATTAAAAGGTGAAAAGAATAGCGTCAGTAAAGCAGGTTTTATTTGACCCAGTGAATCACCTGTACAAGCCAGGGCTGCAGGTCCACAGTTTCTCAAAACATCAAACATATTTCAAACATTTTCTTCAAACAATGACAAAATCCAGCGCTCCATCCTTCTCTCATGAGGGCTGTGCTGTTTTTCTGCTTTTGTGCACTGACTGCTGATAATTCAAGGCTACGGTCTGTGTCACACACTTAATCAGTTATAACAGTGTGTGGAAGTCACACACACACACGCACACACTCTTTCAGACACACCACGATTCTGCTTTGTGGCTAAGTGGCCGTCTCCACGGCAACATGATGATTCCCGTGGCCGTGCGAGCCCTTGAGGAGAGGGATGCGTGTTCCCGGCTGATGTTTGTCTCTGCGCGCAGGAGCTGGCGGAGGACGAGGCGACATGTGACGCCAACATGAGCTGGGACGCCAGCGCAGAGAAGCTAGCAGGACCGGTGGGCAAACTCTGCAAGACCGAGTCGCAGACGCTCATGTCGCCTAGGTAACACACACTCTCGCCTTCCTGCTCTCCTTTTCCATCTGTTTCACATCACGACCTCTCACACAGCCCCGTAGGCGCTAGTCTTCACCGCTGAATTAAAGATAGACCCTCCGGATGTGCCCGCACGTGGATGTTTCTGTAACTACAGGCACTTTTATGTGCCAGGGGTTCATTTACTGTGTATTCACCCGAAAATGATTCAAGTCATTATTCACTCACCCTCAAAGCAAGACTGTCATTCATCTTCGAAATACAGATTAGGTTTGTTTGCTTCCGTTTACCATATTTGATGTGCTCTGCATTGATCAATGTTTACACATGAAGAAAAGCCTTCATTAAATAAATGTCATATAAAGCGATCATATCTCTTCAAAAGCCTTGGATTCTTTTACTTTTTCAATGTGTTTATGAACTTTCTGAAGCATCACAGTTTTGGTGGTTGTGAAGCTTTGGGGGTGTTGATGGACTCGATCTACTCCATCTGTGTTTTGATCACCGGTCTGAATCCCATCTGGATGTAATCTTTGATAAAAACGTGATTTTCTCAGCTTTTTGCTCAACATTTTACTTTTTTTAATGAAACTATCCCACGTTCAAGTGTTTATAAAAATATATATATATTTTTTAAAGCAGAGAGTCTGTTCTTTCTTTTGATATACTGCATGTTCAGATATTCATACAACTAAATATTCTGGGGGCCATGTGATAATTTTGTGAGAATGACCAAAAGCGGGGAAAGAGTTAAAAATATCTTCTTTTGTGTTTTGAAGATGAACCAAAGTCTTATGGGTTTGAAATAAAATGAGGTGAACTAACCCTTTAAAATATATATATATATATATTTTTTTTTTTTGTTATATAAAGGACTTTTTTATTTATACAAATAAAATAATTAATTGTTTAGACTTTAAACATGTCCCTAAAAAATAATCATAAAAAGTTATTTTTTAAACTATAAAAATCTAAATAATCTGTGAAACAGACATAAGCCAATATTTATTCTGTGAAAATGATTTATATTGATATATATACATTTTTTCACAAATTACCCTGAACAACATTTTTTGCCAAGATAAAGGTGAGCATCGTTACAAATTAAGTATCTTTTCTAGATACATTAGACATTAAGTGAAACCAATTTAGCGACTTGATTAGTGACTTTTCAAACCCCTGTAGACTTTTTCTTCTTCAAAAAAGCGACTAGTGACGAATCTGGCGACTTTTTGGATTGCTGGGAAACAAGTCATTCATTATATCATACACATTCTGTTGTCTGACAATAAATATATCATTGAGTAATTGAGAAAATGACAGTATGTGAGCACAGATTAGGTGAGAAAACAGATGTAAAGTGCAGACAGTCGGTGCATTACATCATCTAGCGACATTTAACGACTTTTTGAGCATGCTTCAGCTACTTCTATTGGAAATAGTTGGCAACACTTGAAATGGACTATTTTTGATTGGATGGAATATTTTTGATTGCAGTCGATTGTAAGAAGGGGGCGGGGTTTAAGCAAACACAATGATTGGAGAAGTCCTACGTACATCACCTGAGAGAAGTCTGTTGTTTCACCGTCATTTTGAATGAAAAATTACCAAATTCGTGGCCAAATTCGTGAATTGTTCACAATAAGCTCAATAACATGCATTTAGAAAATAGACAGGGTGAATTGTCATTTCATGCTGACTTAAAAAAAAAAAAAAAAACAATGTGAAAAGTACGTTTTAAGCAAGTTTATTTTCTGAAAGTCCACAGGACAGAAAGCGCTGAGTTGAAGAAACACCCATCTGTTATGTTTCTCTAGTGGTCCATCACGTTTGTTCTTCCTTGTCGTTTTCTAGCCGGTTGTTCTCTGTTAGCTGGCATATGTGTGTGTTTGCATTGGCTAATGAGCTCATTAAGACTCAGTCCCCGAGCGAGGGGCTCACAGACACTTTAGTGAATCTGGAACGCAGCAGTGCATCAACGATTCGCCTCTTTTGAGCTTCTTTTGTAGAGCCTCGGGAGGCAGAAGATGCCACAAACTGGGTATTATAGAGCTACTGATCTTAGTTCAGACTGAAAAGACAACTGGAAGCAGCAAGCGTACTTCATCCGAGTTGAATACTCTACATTTATTCCACTTAAACCAGTTTGGACCATCTAGAAACCAGTTTCCATGATCTAAGGGTGTGTTCACTCTTGGCAGGTTTGGTTGGATTAAAACTAACTCTGGTGTGATTGCTCTGTTAGAGCGGTTCATTTGAATAAGGTTGTGTTCACACTTGTAGTTCGGTTTGCTTGGTTTGTTTGGTCCGAACCCCCCCCCAAAAAAGCAATTAGTCCTGGTCCGCTTAGCGTTCACATTGCCATTTTAACACCGAACCTAAAGATACCGAAACTAAAGGCATAAGGATACATACACAACCTAACTGGTCGACTTTTATTATGTCTATTTCGCACTGGAATTTATCGAACATCCAAAGCAATGCAGTTTTCTGGGCTAAATGAATTTGTTGTATGTGCGTAGCTACATATGATAGCCTAAGACACATCTGAATTTAGCTTGGTTTTCCAGCTTAAAGGATTAGTTCACTTCAGAATTAAAATTTCCTGATAATTTACTCTCCCCATCGTCATCCAAGATGTTCATGTCTTTCTTTCTTCAGTCGAAAATAAATTAAGGTTTTTCTCCAACGGTTATCAATGGTTTGAAGGTCAGTTTCAGTGCAGCTTCAAAGAGTTCGACTCGATCCCAGCCGAGGAATAAGGGTCTTATCTAGCCAAACGATTGGTCATTTCAACGTGATTACGTAAAGCGTGGCGCATCGCAGAGCTAGTGCAAGACGACGAGCATTTGTGGTTAAAAAGTATAGAAATGTTTATTTGTAGAGACTTTGAAACTGCAATTTGGACCTTCAACCCGTTGGACCCCATTGAAGTCACTATATGGAGAAAAATCCTGGAATGTTTTCCTTAAAACCTTAACCTCTTTTTGACTGAAGAAAGAAAGACATGAACATCTTGGATGGCGTGGGGGAGAGTAAATTATCAGGAGATTTAAATTCTGAAGTGAACTACTCCTTTAAGTCCAAAAAGTCTTGCAGGAACTCTAATAAATCTGAGGGTTAGGGATGTGCTGAACGCTCTCCGTCCAGCAGTTGTAACATGTCTCTCTCCTTGTTGGCTGGCCAGTAAAACAGACGGTAAGCTCCAGCGGCGTCCGCGCAGCACGTCCATGAAGGACAGGCAGAACTCTAAAGCTCAGAGCGACCGCACCAGCAGCATCGAGAGCGAAACCTCGCCAGAGTCCAGACTCATCACACAGGTTTGTGTAAGTGTTTGTGCCTGACGGTAGAAGAACAAAGAAAATATTGAAAGACAAATTAGTTCTCGTTTTCTGACCCAACGTCCTTCTTGTTGCAGCTCCCGAGGAAATCAGTGTACGATCAGCTCAATCAGATCCTGAACTCTGACGAACATCTGCCAGAGAATATCATCCTTATTAACACTACAGACTGGCAGGGGCAGGTGCGTGTTTTCTACCATGAGTTTGTTTATATATATATATATATATATATATATATATATATATATTTGGGACTTGTTTTCCAATTAACATACTGAAACATCCTTAAAACAATATGTACATGTATTTGACAATTAAAATTGTGTAATGAGATATGACTTGTTTTTATAGAATATATCTTGAAATAAGTTTATTATTCTTACCCTGTTGGCATATATTTGTTTCGTTTAAAGTGTGATCCTTACTAAATTTGGTACATTGTGTTCTGAATATGTTTTTGTAATTTTGCATCTCAGTGAAATGTATCTTGTTTCAATGTTTTGTAAAAATTAATTTCATGTTTTTAACAAAACGAAAACACCAATTAAAAATATTATTTTGTGTGTATTTTAGGGTTATTCCAAAAACAGGTGATTTTTAAATCCAATTTGAAAGATATTTAGCCAATTTTGTAGTAAATTAGTGTGTTAATGTTATATGTTAGTGTTTAGTAGTGTTTTTTCTTTCTAGTTGAATGAGGAATCAACTAGTCGATTCCACTTCCTTAGCTGGAATACAACTGTTAACGTCAGTTAATTTTGACAGGTTATTTAGCAATAACTAAATAACTAAGCTATTTTTATAGATAATTTAATGCTCATTTTTCTACAAATTTCCAGTTTTCAATAATCATTTGTTCTTTATACAATCATGGTAACATAGTTCAGATATATATTCATTCCATTTTATATATGCTTATTAAATTATATATATATAGTACAGTATGTGTGTGTGTATGTGTGTTTATATTTATGTTCTGGTTTTGTTGTCAAAGACTTTTAGTTTGCTTTTCTTTGTGTACTGTGTTCCCACTCATCCTTTGTTGTCATGGATATTCATTATGTTATTAATAAGTGCACAGAGTTTATTATCTTGTGTATATAAGACAGTTGTCTGTGTTCATTGTCTGGTGTTGGTTGTGTTTGAGTACACACTGTTTTATGTGATTCTCGTTCATTACTCCTCTCTTGTGTTGTTTAATTAAAGTTAAGCTGCTAATAGATCCACTTGCCACGTCTCATCTTCTCCCTCAACCTGAGTGTGACAGAACACTAGACTAACAGAAAGAATATGGATCGAACAGCAGACTTCTTCTCCCTTGCCCGTGAAGATCTCCCTATATTGGATTATTGAAGTCATTGTTTTGGATTAGGGCGAACTATTACAGCCAGCTATTGCAGTGTTTGCAATGTACTTACCCCATGATGTTCTCATCCATCACGAACCCCGCAGAACCAGAACCCACGCCCACCAACAGAGAAGAAGTATTTACCCACCGCAGATCTGGAGCCAGTGTTAACACCCACCACAGACCCTATGCCAGAGCCTATGCCTGCAACAAAGCCAAAACCTGCAGCCACGCCCGTCCCCGAGTCGAAGACCGCTGCCCAGTATGACCATGTGTCTGAGCCAGCTTCTACAAATGTGCCCGTGGGAGTTTTAGCCGAGCTAGGTGAGGACGATCTTCCTCCGCTGATCCCTGTCAGTTTCATCACCTAGTGTTAAGTGTTCATCGCCCTCCTCTGCCTAAACTGGTCAGTCCTTCGGCCCTGCCTTCGCTGGCTCCCTCCAGTCCCTCTTCTCCTCCTCTGTTGACTCTACCCTGCAATTCGTATCCACCTAGGGTCTTACGTGCACCAGCTATGCCATGGCAAATGGATTCCCTGGCTGTGCCTCGGGCCATCAGGCCCTTATCTTCACCTCGGCCCATCAACCAGTCGGCTCCACCTTGGCTCCTCGCCCCCTCAGCTTCACCAGGGGCCGCCGTCCTCACGGCTCCACCTCGGCCTATCGACCAGTCGGCTCCACCTTGGCTCCTCGCCCCCTCAGCTCCACCATGGACCGCCGTCCTCGTGGCTCCACCGGGCTTCCTTGTGGAAAGGAAGTTCTCGCTGCTCCACCTTGGCTCCTCGCCCCCTCAGCTCCACCATGGACCGCCGTCCTCGCGGCTCCACCAGGCTTCCTTGTGGAAAGGAAGTTCTCGCTGCTCCACCTTACCTCCTCGCCCCCTCAGCTGCACCAGGGACCGCCGTCCTCACGGCTCCACCTCGGCCTATCGACCAGTCGGCTCCACCTTGGCTCCTCGCCCCCTCAGCTCCACCATGGACCGCCGTCCTCGCGGCTCCACCGGGCTTCCTTGTGGAAAGGAAGTTCTCGCTGCTCCACCTTGGCTCCTCGCCCCCTCAGCTCCACCATGGACTGCCGTCCTCGCGGCTCCACCGGGCTTCCTTGTGGAAAGGAAGTTCTCGCTGCTCCACCTTACCTCCTCGCCCCCTCAGCTCCACCATGGACCGCCGTCCTCGCGGCTCCACCAGGCTTCCTTGTGGAAAGGAAGTTCTCGCTGCTCCACCTTACCTCCTCGCCCCCTCAGCTGCACCAGGGACCGCCGTCCTCACGGCTCCACTTCGGCCTATCGACCAGTCGGCTCCACCTCGGCCTATCGACCAGTCAGCTCCACCTTGGCTCCTCGCCCCCTCAGCTCCACCATGGACCGCCGTCCTCGCGGCTCCACCGGGCTTCCTTGTGGAAAGGAAGTTCTCGCTGCTCCACCTTGGCTCCTCGCCCCCTCAGCTCCACCATGGACCGCCGTCCTCGTGGCTCCACCGGGCTTCCTTGTGGAAAGGAAGTTCTCGCTGCTCCACCTTACCTCCTCGCCCCCTCAGCTCCACCATGGACCGCCGTCCTCGCGGCTCCACCAGGCTTCCTTGTGGAAAGGAAGTTCTCGCTGCTCCACCTTACCTCCTCGCCCCCTCAGCTGCACCAGGGACCGCCGTCCTCACGGCTCCACTTCGGCCTATCGACCAGTCGGCTCCACCTCGGCCTATCGACCAGTCAGCTCCACCTTGGCTCCTCGCCCCCTCAGCTCCACCAGGGACCGCCGTCCTCACGGCTCAGTTTTCAAAGACTTTTAGTTTTTCTTCGTGTCCTGTGTTTCCGCTCAACCTTTGAGGTCATGGTTATTCATTACATTATTAATTAGTGCACAGAGTGTGTTATCTTGTGTATATAAGACCTTCAGTTCTCTGTGTTCATTGTCTGGTGTTGGTTGTGTTTGAGGACACACTGGTACGTGAGTCTTATTCATTACTCCTCTCTTGTGTTGTTTAATTAAAGTTAAGCTGCTAACAGATCCGCTTGCCACATCTAATCTTCTCCCTCAACTTGAGTGTGACATATATATATATACACAAATAATTACATACAATTAAATTATATTGTGTGTATATATATATATATATATATATATATATATATATATATATATATATATATATAACAAATGTATGTGTATACACACATACATACATACTGCAACAATTAAGCTTAGTTAGTTTCTCTTTCATGGACTCATTATGTTCTAGTTTGACTCCATGGTTACTCGTCAGTTTCCTCGTTTATAACACCTGTGTTTAGCCAATCATCTTTGTTTTCACTTGGTATATATTTGCCTGTGTTTCTGTTTTCATTTGTGTTTGCTAATTTTGGTTACAGTTTATCCTTCTGTTAATAAAGTCTATTTTGTATTCATCTTCCTCGTCCGACCTGTTACCTACAGTACATCACGCTTTGCCGATGCGTGACACATACGTGTGATTACATAATACTAAAAAGAGAAAAGAGGAGGCTTGATTTGCTTGTCCCAGAGTTCACTGTTTGATTTATTGACTCGTACATTATTTTAATAAGAGCTGGTTATGGTGGTAACAGGGCTGACGCATTAACCTGGGGACACAAAGTGTTTTATCACTTGTCTTTGGATTTATTTGGACATTTGTCTTTCCCTGAGGCAGACGTGTATCACTGGAATAACCATTATGTACATCGCCGTCCTCATAACTTGTTTCTTTTTTGCCATCCTCACAATTTCCCTCGTGCTGCTCTCTGACCTGTGACCTGTGTTTCTGTGGCAGTATTTGAATGAGATTCTTCAGGAGCACAAGCAGCCTATTGTGTCCACCGTTTCCCCCGCAGACGTTCAGGCCGCCTTCAACACCATCGTCACCAGGATTCAACGATTGTAAGGCCACTGAAATTCCTCACTGTCCACTCACAACACAAGAATAAACCATAGCTTGCTTCATTAGAAGTTTTTATTTTGTCTTAGTGAGAACTGATTTTGTAAATCTCATTCAGCTGCAACTGTAACGCACAAACACCACCAACCATTAAAGTGGCAGTGGCGGGCGACCAGAGTTACCTCAGCACGGTCCTACGCTGCTTTGTGGAGCAACTCGCCAACAAGACGCCTGATTGGTTGAGCTACATTCGTTTCCTGGTCATTCCTGTCGGTAAGCAGAATAAAGCATCTGCAGCGCGCCGCAAAATTAACTCTCAAAAATATACATAACTCTTAAAATTCCTCTCAAAAACACTACCGGTCAAAAGTTTTGAGCTTTTGAAAGAAGTCTCTTCTGCTCACCAAGGCTGCATTTATTTGATCGAGAACACAGTAAAAACAGCAATATTGTGAAATATTATCACAATTATCACAAAGCTGAATTTTCAGCATCACTACTCCAGTCTTCAGTGTCACATGATCCTTCAGAAATCATTCTGATATGATGATTTGGTGCTCAAGATACATTTCTGATTATTATCAGTGTTGATGCTGCTTCATATTTTTGGTGGAAAAAACAAATCCTCATATTAGAATAATTTCTGAAGGATAATGTGACTCTGAAGACTGGAGTAATGATGCTGAACATTCAGCTTTGATCACATTTGATTACAATTTACTATATGTCACACAAGGTTGAAGGAAGAACAAGAAGATGATGATGATGATGATGAAGTTTCAAAAGCCTTTAATAATCCACTTCAAAGGCAAACAAACAAAACAACCTCTAACATAGACAGTGACCGGACAAAGAGTGATTGTGAGGGTACAACTATTAAGGCAAACACAAACGAGATGATAAATCAAACACAGCTGAAACACATAACTCATAATGACTTAACCAAGGATACAAACGAGTGGTGGGAAACTAAGACAAAGGAGAACATGTGACTGAGAAAAACAAACTAAAAGTCAGTAAAATGAAACTAACTGAACAGAACTGTGACAATATTCACATAGAAAACAGCTATTTTAAATTGTAATAATATTTTACAGTATTACTGTTTTATGTTTGATCAAATAAAGGCAGCCTTGGTGAGCAGAAGAGACTTCTTTCAATTCAAAAACATTAAAACATTCATAATTATTATAATTTCACAGTAGTGTAATTTTTTTAATCTAATTTTCTATATATTCTATCATGTTAAAAAAATATGTATTTGTATAGCTGCTTTTTTTCAGTAAAACTGTATATATGTCAGAAAAACATGACCGATTTTTCATTATTTTAGTTTCACAGCTTAATGGGAGGATTCCAACAATTCAATTAAACCCTGTATTATGTTCATAATAGAGTTTCCACCCAGCGGGTGATATTATTTATGGGCCAAAGCCAGTTTGTAGTCATATCTGGTGCTTAGCAGGTGTTTATTTTGGACTTTGGTCAGATGAGAAAGACAATCCTTTTATTATGTGGTGTTTCTTCAATATGAGCAAAATGTACTTTGTTTTTGAAAGGTTGTCATCCACTGGCCAAATACATCTCAACATTTGACAGTAAGTTCTGTAACATCTTCATGGACGCAGGATGGCGGGACATTTTCGGGAGGTTAGAAGCTCCCACTTCAGGTTAGAGCGTCTGCTAATATGATTTGATGCCTTTATTGTCTGATTTGATGCTGTGCCGTAAAGCGTGTGGTGTTTGGAAATGTCCACAGATAATATTGATGTGGCCGGACGCGTCTCACAGTATCTGGCTGGAGCGAATCTCTCCCACCAGTTCCCTATTTCTGAAGCAATGCTTACCTATAAACAGAAAAGGTATTGTCTTGCATGTGTGTGTGTGTGTGAAGATCTAATTAATGATGTAAATGTGAGGTATGTGTGATACTTAAATGTACTTTATGTTTATTCACCATCTAGACAAAAACAGTTGTATAAAATTAGTTTCCATGATGATGTAAAGAGTTAAAGGGATAGTTTACTCAAACATGACAATTCTGTCATTAATTACTCACCCTCATGTCTTCCCAAACCCATCAGACTTCTTATCTTCAGAACACAAATGAAGGTCTTTTTGATGAAATCTTTCTGTACTCTTCAAAAAGTTCATAAAGAGAACATAAGAGAACATATTGATCGCTTTATATGATGAACCGATTGAATTTAGCCTTTTATTCACATATAAACATTCATCAAATTACACATCAGTTATAGACTGAAGCTCAAGCATGTTCGCTTGACGAGCGAGAACCAGTGAGGTTCATTCTCGTGTTACGCAGCACGTTTGAGCTTCTGCAAGAACCAATGAGGTTCATTCTCGTGTTACGCAGCACGTTTGAGCTTCTGCAAGAACCAATGAGGTTCATTCTCGTGTTACGCAGGTTCGGTTGAGATTCTGTTTATGTTCGCTGATCAATGTTTAAATGTGAATAAAAGCCTAAATTCTGTTCATCATATAAAGCGATCGAGTCTCTTCAGAAAATTTGGACCAAACTGCTCAATTCCTATGAATTAGCTGTCAATGGAGAGACAGAAAGCTCTCAGATATCCTCAAAAGGATCTTCATTTGAGTTTCGAAGATGAACGAAAGTCTTATGGGTTGGGAACGACATGAGGGTGAGTAATTAATTATAGAATTTAAATTTTTGGGTGAGCTAACCTTTAATCTTACAAAAATTATCAGGAAAAATGATCCAGGTCAGATTTCACCCCAAATTTAAAAGAAAAACATTGTATTTTATGTAAAGAGGCCATATTATGCCCTTTTACAAAGTCTTGATTTTGTTATTGGGCTCTACTAGAATAGGTTTTCATGTTTAAATGTTCAAAAACAATTATTTCCCCCGTATTCTCCATTGTTGCGGCTCCTCTCTTCCCAGTCTGTCAGTAACACTCAGTTTAGTTCCTGTCTCTATGAAGCCCCTCCTCCTGAAAAGCACACTGTGCTCTGATTGGTCGGCTGGATCAGTGTGTTGTGATTGGTCGAGCACTTCCAGTGTGTTTGGGAAATGTCCCGCCTCTTACCATAACCACCAGTTTAACACAATACTAACTAACTCAACCAGGCCCCGCCCCTTTATTCAGCGTATTAATTATTAAAATGAGGAATATTGTGACATGTTCGTTCCCGGAAGAAACTCAAGACTACAATGGAGTTCAGAAACAGTGACTCTGATATAGAGAATAACTCCCGCTGGAGGGACTTTGCGCTTTGTAACTTTGCAGAGCTTTTTCATGCTCAAACAGCAACATTACACACATTAATTTTAGGATGATTAAAAATGTTTTCATGAAAAACATTTATTGGATTCTTCACTGTAATAATTCTTTATTACATTAAAGAAAAAAAAACAATTGACAATTTCCACAAAAAAAAGCTGTAATGAGGATTTAGGGAAAATGTGCTTGATTGTCATAAAATAATCTTAATGTTCCTAAAAGACTTAATCTCCTTAATGAAAAACATTAATTATGATTTAATGATTTAAATGAATTATGATGAGGTTTTTACTGCACAATATAAATCAGTTCTTATTTGTTTTGGTTTTGGGGTGAAATGTGACAAGGACATGATTTATGAGATTAATTATTATGGGGATCATAATCATTATAGTCAATTAGTCCATAAAGTAGATCAGACAAAGCCTCTTATAATCAGTTGCTCTTGCATTTGAGTTAATGTTTCTCTAATTATGTCACTCATTTGTTTGATTTGATTTGATTTTGTCACTGAGAAGATGTGTGTGGAGGACGGTGCAGTAACTGTTATGCTTTTGGGTCTTTTCTTTTGTTTTTGCCTTCAAGGAAGAGAAGTTTGTATTTTGATTTTTACATCAGGTACCTAACCGTGTGTTTGGGTTGACGTCCATGTTTGCTGTGGTTTAAATCACTCATGCTCTCAGTGTGTTAACCTCACACACCTGTCTGCGTGACTACTAGTTTTTGCTCACTCTATGTGTTCTGTGTTTTCATAACTCAGTCTTTTTGTGTCTTTAACTGGTTTAGTTTGGTTTGACAGGTTTGAAGTAAGAAAAGGTCGGTGACTAACTAAGTGAAGTTTAGGGTGGTGTGGGTTAGTGGTTGTAAATGTGGAAACATTTATGTTACGTATGTTAGTTGAGGAACACTTGAAGATTACTTGTTGTTAATATTTGGAGCGATCAATTTCATGAATGTGTTCAGTACTCAACTTATGTATAAGGCATGCAGAATCATGTTTTTACCGCTGTCGGATAGTGCTAATTACTGTTATGAAAACCAAATATTAGATGAATATGAAGCGCTGGAACATAAATCTGTGATAGTCTGCAGTTTCCCAGCCGAAGGACGAGCACAAATACGAAAGGTCACACAACCAATTATCACTTTATATGAAGCAGAATAAAATAGAGAAAGGAGAGATACAAAGAGAAACGCAGGGGATGTGATGGAAGACCTATAGAGAGAGAGACAATAAAGAGAAGTGAATGAAGAGAGGATGGACTGAGCCGTGACATTTTCAAAACCAGTTCAGACACAGTGAAGCTTTTATTCAGAGTCAGGCTTGTTTTTTGGACATCTCACTTGCATGGATCTACAGTAATCTGCAGAGGAACCTCACAGCTCCAGCTGTTGTGCTGTTTTATATGGCGAAAATATTAAATATCTATGTGTAAAATCGCATCTTAACACTTTTAAGCCGCAGTCACACTAGAGAAGACAAGGACACTGCAACGTCTTTTTCATAAACATACATTTAAAATGTAACAAATAATAATAAACCTAGAAAGTAAGAATTGTACACAATCTACTCCACTCAAAAGTCTGCGGTGTTTTAATTCAGTCAAGAGGTCTCGCCATGACTTACCGATCTTCTAACGGTCACGCGTCTCCACGTGATACGAATTTTCAGGTCAGAATTCACCAAACTTGAACTTCGGAGAGCGACAAAATTCGAAACGTCGAAAACATTCGAAACATCTTTCCGGTGTGGTGAACAAATGAGTTCTTTTGAAAAGATGAGTCCAAGCTTAGGACCCCATTAGTATGCCAGTAGTATGCCTGATCTAAATCTGTTCTTGCGATAACTTGTAGCTAACGTGAGCTGTCTAAACTGTTAACCCTCTGGGCTTCTTCGTATAATAGTCACACTTAGCTTCCTCCCGCCCGAAAACGGGCGAAGCCTTAAAATTTTACTTTACTTTTTCCCAGGATAACCAATCAAATATATTTTTGTTCTATTATGTTTTCTGATTATTATTTAGAATTTTTAGAATTTTTTATGATACTTTGCATTAAATATATAATTTTTATGAATTAATATATATATTTTTATTTTATTTTTTTTATTTTATTTTTCAATAAATGCAACATTTCACATCAAAATAGAGTGCAATAGTTTTGGAGTTATTAAGATTATATAATTTTTATATAGTTTGGGGCAAAATTTGCTGTTTCAGTCTTACCAGTTCATTTCTTTGTGTGTGTGTGTTTGTGTGTGTGGGTGTGGGTGTGTGGGGGGGAGGGTGTCTTATTTGCACTCTTGATGTTCTAGAGTGTCACCCCTTCATTGCTGTACACTTTTTTTCAGCACAGTGGCTGATCTGTAGCTTGTACCACCAAAAGTTTCTCTTGAGTTTTCCTATTTTTTCGTATTTCCCATTCATTTCCTATGTCGCCCGTTTTCGGGCGGGAGGAAGCTAAGTGTGACTTTTTTTTATGACCCTTTAACATATCAGAATCATCTCCTTGATTTTTTTGTGTGTTCATATAGGTAATAAAACAAAAGTCACCAAGTTTCACCCCCATCCGATGAAGCAAAAAAATTAAACAATTCGAAACGTTCAAGTTTTCAAGTTTTTGAACTAAGTTTTTAGTTCAAGCCCAGAGGGTTAATAAGAAAAATAGTAATATACACAAATAAACATTATTTTATGGTTCTTTTCATTTTAAAAAAGTGTACTTGTAACATATTGTGCTGATTATTACGATACAAAATAATGACATAATGATAATTGCATTACGAATTGCTGTGAATATGGTAAGGCAGTATAAGCTCAGGTAAAGCTCAGCTAGCACGATCATCGGATAACGTTAGCTTTATGCTATGCTACTATCTAAGCTAACTAAAAAACACACTGACAACGAGAAATGTTTAATTTCACAATCTATAGCTTCGGTTAAATACTAGTTTATAAAACGTATAAGTTAAAATACATTAATGACTCGTTATAACGTAGTACAAACGTCTTCTATAATAAAGTGATTTTGTATGATTTGTAACCAGGCACTAAAGCGATTACCCATAAAACGTGCTTTGAACCAATCTGATTGCTTGGGTCCTAAGCTCGGACTCATCTCTTCAGTATGACTCATTTGTTCACCACACCGGTATCCGTCATTCGTATGCGTATGAATGGAAGTCAATAGAACGAAAAGTGTAGCTTGATCGGCCCTTAAGTATGTGATTTTTGCGTATGTGTGGTTTCAGTTGTTCCTCCATTTTTTCGTGAATTTATAATACATTTTAGCATGAAAGCTGTTGATGAACCATAATTTGTTTGTAAAAAAAAAAAACATTTATATGCAGATTTCACACAAATGTATTCGTACACATGGCTAACGAGATCTATACAAGTTTAACTTTTCTTGAAAATGGTGTTTTTAGAAACCATATGAATACAAAGAGAACTTTTTTTGTTGATTTTTCGGTAACACTTTATTTTACAGTGTCCTTTTTGTTACATGTACTTACCATAGTAATAACAGTAAATTATGCATAATTACATGCAACTAACCCTCAACCAAACCCTAATCCTACCCTAACCCTATAGTAAGTACATGTAGTTAATTAATATTACTCAGTGTGCTTAAATATATAATTACACTGTAACGATGACACCTTAAAATAAAGTGTAACCGATTTTTTAAAGATTTTTTCGTTTGTTGTTTCATCATGGACACTCTTAATGTCATTTACCCAGTTGGTAGAGTTTGTTTGTTCACGGCTACAAATTTAGGATATATATTTTGAGGTTTGAGACGCCTAAAGTAGAGCTTTCTCCAGGTTGTGATTGGTCATTGTCATGTTGGTCAGGCATTCTCTTCCGCTGTAAGTGGGCGGTTCTTGGCTTAAATGCACCACAATGGCTAAGTTTACATGCAACCAAATAATCCGTTAGTAATCGGATTGGCGGCTCAGTCAAGTAAACACTTTAATCGATTCGATTGAGCTCGATCCCAATGAAATTTCGATCGGATTGAAAGGGGTGGTTTATTCCTTTTCTGATCCGATCCAGAGAACATGTAAACACTAGCCTGGCAAGCCAGACCCAGATCAAGATGTTGGGTCAGGCAACTCACCATAGACGCGGTTTAATCCGAGGGGCGGGATAAACGGCTGTCTTTCAAATTCCCTCTGCACGCAATAGGACAGCGCTTCAACCAACCAGGGCTGCGTTTCCCAAAAGCATCGTTAGCCTAAGTTGATCGTAAAAACGATCGTACGACTGATCTTAATATTACGGTCTGTTTCCCAAAAGCATCGTAGCTTAAGTAGCACTTGAAAATCTTCGTAGATCTACGAGTGCTCTGGAGTAATCGTACATCCCCAAGAGCATCGTAAGAAGACAGATTTATGAGGACACCTGCAGGACAACCGGCAGATTACACCTTGAACTTTATTCAAATGTATGTGATTATAATATAAGGTTTTGATTGTACTTTATTGTACACTTTATTACTCTTTTTTGTTGTTGGTTAAATTAATGTATAAATTAAATAATTAAAAAGGTCAGAAAACAAAACAAAAAAATATAAATAATTTAATCTAATAATTTTTATCAAAATTAAATGAATGAACAAAAAAATAAATAAAATAAATCCTTTAAATCTGTTAAAAATTACATCTTTGTTTCGCTCTATCTCCTCTAAAAGGACATTAATTTCATCTTTTTGAAAGGTATCTTTTCGTGTTTTTTTTTTGTTTGTTTTTCAGACATTTTGTCAGTGCCTCCGCCTGTAGGTGCTTTATATAGATTATAGACTTGTCTTGATTGCTAATCCACAACAGATGATAATTATTAGGTTAAACGTTCAGAATACGATTCCATATAAGGTTATATTTCAGCACTTCGCGAATGGACAGCGACTCTTAAGTAGCACGTAGAGCGCGTTCTCGCGCGTTCATGTTAAGTGCATTCTTGGGAAACGCTCGTGGAATTGCTGCGAGCGTTCGTAACTTTGCACGTAGAAAGCGCTCTTAAGAGCTAAGATACATCGTTATCGGGAAACCCGGCCCAGAGCGTTTTCCCAACAGCGGAGCTAGATGATAGATTCAACTTTTGCCATATCTGGCCGGCAAAACTACGAACACGTCTTCCTCTTTTTAAGAATGACTTAAGTGCCGTTCTTTGCTCTTTTCTCAAAGAAAAACTTAACTCCAAGTCCTCCAGAGTCACGGCCAAAGCCGATTCGAAAGACTGTTCTCCAGCAGCAGCCGCCATTCTTTGTTTTCAAGTAGGGAACCGTCGCAACTCTGTCGTCATTATGTTAAGCCCCCCCGCCTTCTCTATACACGACGTGATTGGCCTGACCCAATTTAGGTTTTTGCAGCTCGAAAGTCAATGGAGAGTTGCTAGACTACCCTGGCTGCAGAATACATTTTGCTGCCGCTAGGGTGCGTCTAGATTTCTAGGCTATGTAAACACTTGATCGGATTGAAAACCGAAACTGAAAGGACTGCGCATGTGCAATGACGTTGAAATAGCGTAATGACGTGTGTAACGAGTTTCCCGTCAGTCTATAATTCTCCTTTCACTGCGTCTGTGAAGTGGAGCAGGACAACATCCCACCAGTCCTGGCTTCAGACTCTCATCCACAGACGACATCCGTTTTGGCCATTTTTACTGCATGATCAATATATGCAGCGGCACAGCGGTTCATATGCTCATTTACTCCAAATTATGACCAGAAATGGATAAATATTAAGTTTACTGCTGTTTAAAACTAATAAAGAACCAATGTAGGATAATGGTTATTATGCGCGAACAGCAGGAAACTTTATATTTGCGCAGTGAGCGCATGTCAAAAAATCGAGTTGCGATTGGATCAACCCGACCAAATGTTTAGCGTTCATGTAAACACTACGTTCAGATTCATCAGTCGGATTGTGCATGTAAACGTAGCCAGTGTGGATCAGACGTTGTGCCGATAGTCAAAAGTCTGGCTACTCGAGACTACTCTTGTGACAGCCCTGTTTTTGTCAGCTGCAATCGACTAAAGTGAGAATCTCTGAAGTTGCTTGTGTTGTGAGTCTTGGAGAGCAGCTTCCATCAGTTGTAGACGACTCTTGGGAAACGCCACGAAAGACTATATATGATTGAGTTGAGTACTGAAGCGTGCCCATCGCCTGCAGCCTTACACCCCGCTGACCGGTGGAGGATGTAAGAAGCTTTCCCAGCGTCCTCTCATGAGCCCTCACCCTCACCATGAGCCAGCTAGACTCATCCTCACCCTCACACACACCTCACACACACCTCACACACAGCCTAACCCCACGCTTCCCTCCTCTCTGACCTCCACAGCCCTGACGAAGACTCCTGCCAGAAGTTTGTCCCGTTCATTGGGGTGAGAAATGCTTCTTCTCTTTCGTTTCCTCTCTGCTGTTGTTCTAAAGCCGCTAATATACTCGGTCCAAAAGCATTGGAGTGAGAAATATGGTTTATATGGATATTTTGTTATATTTTAATTAGTGCTGGGCAACGATTAATTGCAAATTCTGTGTTTATATAACATATGTGTGTACTGTGTATAATTATTTTGTATATATAAAACACACATCATGTATACATTTATATGCATGTATATACTGTATATATACTTATACATCATTTATATTAGATATAAATATAAATAATTTATATATAAATTACACATTTTTCTTAAATGTTGAAATGAATGCATGTGTGTGTATTTATATACACAAATATATTATGTAAACACAAACTTTGCGATTAATCGTTGCCCAGCATTAATTTTAATTAAAATTAAAGAATGAATTACCTCTAAATATATATATTTAAATTAGCAACTAATTTAAACTGCCTTAAAACAATGTTTAGCACAATGTTTGATTTTTCCTTATCACACAAAGTTGGAAACTACAAGCAAATAATCAGTTGCACTTTATTTTCCAGTACGTGTACTTACCTAAGAAAGTATGGTGATATATACTGTAAGGTCACTGCATGAGTTAAGGGTAGGTTCAGGGTTAGTGCCTAGTTATTACCCAGTTATTGCAATTAATATAGTAAGTGTATAGTATGTACATGGGGAACAGGACTGTACAATAAAGTGCTACCAAATAATCCACTTTCTCAACTTTACATAAATTGTGAGCTCATCCTCATGAAGCTCAACCATTCAACCCTGTTAGCAAAGTTATTGTAGGAAAACTGTTTTATGTGTCACTTACGCTCATAAAATGTTGTTTATTTAATGTTTATTGCAGGAAAATAATGGAATCACTCGAATTTGCATTTTGGTAACAGGGTTGCAAAAATGGCAAACCTCATGTAAAATAAATATAACAAAACAGCTCATATAATAATTTATTTGACCTCCTGAGGTCGGTGAACAACATCGCTTCTTTTTGCTTATTGGAAAGAAAAAACAAGACTTAAAATTAAAGTTGAAATTAAATTTAAAGTTAAAATTTAACCGAATTTGTAGAATATGTACTGTAGTGCAAATTATGTCCTAATTACTATGGAAGCTTGTTTCCGCCACAGAATAAAAAATTAAAAAGATAATTGCGACTTTTTATCTCACAATTCTGACTTTTTATCTCGCAATTCTGACTTTTTATCTCGCAATTCTGACTTTATATCTCGCAATTCAGACTTTTTATCTCGCAATTCGGACTTTTTATCTCGCAATTCTGACTTTATCTCGCAATTCAGACTTTTTATCTCGCAATTCTGACTTCATGGGCCCTATCTTGCACCCAGCGCAATTGACTTTGTACACCGACGCATGTATCATTCATATTTTGCACCCGCGCAAAGCGCGCTTTTCCCTCCACAGAAGCACGTCGCTAAACTAGGGAATGAATTTGCGCTCCCTGGGCGGTTCAGCGCAAAAAAGGAGGCGTGTTCCGGCGCAAATGTTCCTTCATGCTATTTTGCAGGTTTAGAAAACAAAACCTGCGCCACTAACCAGGAAAAAATAGTTTAAAGTCAGTGGCGCGTTGCGCATGTTATTCATAAGCTATTTTAAGGGCGCATGCTTGGCCATAATCAATGTAGCGTGTGCGCAACGCGCACTTTGATTCTCTCATCTACACAGAAGCAGCAGTTTTCATTTTTGCAAATCATACATTATTACGATAGATAGATAGATAGATAGATAGATAGATAGATAGATAGATAGATAGATAGATAGATAGATAGATAGATAGATAGATAGATAGATAGATAGATAATTTATTATAAAAGCATACATCTAGCTTACACATTTACCCAAATTATCATTATCATACGCCTTTTTAATCGAAGTTACTTTGGGTGGGTTTCTCCATCCCCAACGTCCCTGACGAGAGCGTTGCTCTCCTTGGCTGTGAACCGCTCCTGGCGCGCGCCTGGCAAATCCGCCGTTATGATAGGAATCCGCTTTAGAACAAGCGCTCCGGCTCTTAAAGGGAATGTGAGATGACGCTCTGATTGGTTTATTTCACGTTACGCCCAAACCACACCTATGAATAATGAAGCTCTTCAGACCAACCCATTTTAGATTTGCGCCTGGCGCAAGAGTCATTTATCCCGCCGGGAAAATAGCAACAGCGCCAAGACCCGCCCACAAAGTTACTTGCGCTTTGCGCTTTGACGCTTGCGTTTCAGATCGTTAAAATAGGGCCCTATATCTCGCAATTCTGACTTTTTATCTCGCAATTCTGACTTTATATCTCGCAATTCTGACTTTTTATCTTGCAATTCTGACTTTTTATCTCACAATTCTGACTTTTTATCTCGCAATTCTGACTTTATATCTCGCAATTCTGACTTTTTATCTCGCAATTCTGACTTTTTATCACGCAATTCTGACTTTTTATCTCACAATTCTGACTTTTTATCTCGCAATTCTGACTTTTTATCTCGCAATTCTGACTTTTTATCTCACAATTCTGACTTTTTATCTCGCAATTCTGACTTTTTATCTCGCAATTCTGACTTTTTATCTCGCAATTCTGACTTTATATCTCGCAATTCTGACTTTTTATCTCGCAATTCTGACTTTTTATCTCGCAATTCTGACTTTTTATCTCGCAATTCTGACTTTTTATCTCGCAATTCTGACTTTTTATCTCGCAATTCTGACTATATCTCGCAATTCTGACTTTATCTCGCAATTCTGACTATATCTCGCAATTCTGACTTTTTATCTCACAATTCTGACTTTATATCTCGCAATTCTGACTTTTTATCTCGCAATTCTGACTTTTTATCACGCAATTCTGACTTTTTATCTCACAATTCTGACTTTTTATCTCGCAATTCTGACTTTTTATCTCGCAATTCTGACTTTTTATCTCACAATTCTGACTTTTTATCTCGCAATTCTGACTTTTTATCTCGCAATTCTGACTTTTTATCTCGCAATTCTGACTTTATATCTCGCAATTCTGACTTTTTATCTCGCAATTCTGACTTTTTATCTCGCAATTCTGACTTTTTATCTCGCAATTCTGACTTTTTATCTCGCAATTCTGACTTTTTATCACGCAATTCTGACTATATCTCGCAATTCTGACTTTTTATCTCGCAATTCTGACTATATCTCGCAATTCTGACTTTTTATCTCACAATTCTGACTTTTTATCTCGCAATTCTGACTTTTTATCTCACAATTCTGACTTTATATCTCGCAATTCTGACTTTATATCACGCAATTCTGACTTTATATCTCGCAATTCTGACTTTATATCTCGCAATTCTGACTTTTTATCTCACAATTCTCGCAATTATCTCACAAAAAAAAAGTCGCAATTATCTTTTCAAATGTTTTATTCTGTGGCGTAAACAAGCTTCCAGAGACTTCTGCATATTGTATATTAAAATATTTGAAAGTTCAGTGTGCAAAGATAAATGTTTAAAACAATAGTACGCTATATTTCTCTTCTGTTAGCAAGATATTTTGTGTTTTAACCCAATTTGGTGTAAAATTGCCTTGGAACAAACCACTATCAACTGTGATTTTCAACATCTTGTTCTTGACTTATTATCATTTGGTCGAAATGCCATTGCATTGAAAATCGAAGGCCAAGTCAAAAGCATTGCATTGTGGGATACAGTATTATGCACAGTGCTGGTTGTATATTTAGCAGTTATGAATACTATAAGTATGGAAAATACTGCAGAAATAATATAAACAATAGTATGCAGTTTTAAGGAGAAAACACTCAGCAATGATGTTGACTTATGAATTGACACATGGTTTGTCTTAAAGCATATTAAAAACACCACATAGACACATATAAACATCATTAAAAGCTGGATTTACACCACAGGGGGACTTTAAGTAACTCAGGATTTGGATGTGTTTTCTTGCAGTTGGTGAAAGTGGGAATTGTGGAGCACAGCTTATCCACATCAGGTAGGATTCACATTTAGCCAAGAAAGAACCCAATAAAAGCACTAACAGCAGTGAAATATGACTGATGTGTGTGTGTGTGTGTGTGGCAGTGGACTCTGATGATGCAGTGATGGTGGGCAGTGTGAACATGCTCTCGTCTCCTCCGGCGCAGACGGGAACGGCGTACGGGAAAGACATGGCCTGCACCCCTCCATCATCCCCCTCCGTGTCTGCCGGTCTCTCTGGAGCAGGGTACGAGGAACTCGCACTAAAAGTGTCCAGCAATACACACTTCATTTTTTCGGTCAAATAAGTGCGTCATCCGGGCACTTAAAGTGCATTTTTTCTGTTTAGAATTTTCTGTGTTAACGCAGTCCTCGCACTATTCATACTACAAAATGGCGTAGAATTGTGCACAAGTACGCGATTTGGGACGCACCTAATGTCCTAGACAACAATGTAAACCATTTCAGTGAGAAATGAGCATGAAGACAAGTCGATCGTGGCATTGGTGCCAGTGAAAAAGCATGTTTGCATACATCTTATATTTCACACTTATAAAACGGTTATTTCCAGTCCATGATTCTGATTGGTCAATAGCTGTGTTTCATTCACGATAAAACACTGCTATGGCCGCTTCACCCACTGGTTCTGTGTATCACTACACAACACCCCTAGCAACCACTCTTAGCAACGTAAACGTGTTTGTCCTCATTGATATTGTTCATTGAAGCTTATAGAGTATTGTGAGAGATCGAGTAAGCGAGTGTACCTGCATTTACAGCAGATTTATCTTCCTTCAGGTCAGTCCTGTATTCATAGTAAAACTCGGTTTGAATGTCCGCTGCGATATCTTGTCCTTTTAACAGTTAAGGGTGCCCTAACACCCTGTGATCTGTCAGTTGCGTCTTGCTCTTCCGTGTTCACAAGTTTGAGTCCTTTCAACATAAAAGTCTTCTCTACTGACTGACTCGCTCATAAACACAGTCTTTGCCGCCATCTAATGGTGAAATAATGAAACGTAACTTCTGTTGCTGTTCACGGTCAGGGACTATTTTTTCCAGCGGAAGAAAGCCTTTTAGTGATTTTTACTTCATGAAAGTTGCATTGATACATATTTTTCAGCTTTAATATTTGCATTGTGTGGTAACCGTTTTATAAAAGCAATAAGGTACTCGAGGCTAGTGCGGTATCGTGAATACGTCACAGCCTCGAGTCCCTTATTGCTTACTTGTGTGTGTGTGTGTGTGTGTGCAGTTCTCCAGGCACCGGTGGGGAGGTGATGGGTCTTCAGGTGGACTACTGGACGCTACAGGGCGCGGAGAAGAAGAAAGAGGGCGAGAAGAGAGACGTGGGGATTAAGAACACGCTGAAGAGTAACTTCCGCTCGCTGCAGGTTTCCCGGATCCCCACCGGAGGCGAGCCGACACCCCCTCCCGGCATGGCCATGACCGTCGTCATGAAGGAGAAGAACAAGAAAGGTGAGCTGGTGTGAAGCGAGCTGATGTGAGGCGGGTTCGTTTGTGCTGTTGCTTCATGTCTGGTTTCCTTCCAGTGATTTTCCTGAGCAAGAAGCTGAAGGAGAAGGATGTGGACTCTAAGAGTCAGGTGATCGACAGCATCAGCAGGCTCATCTGCACTGCCAAACACCAGCACACCATGCTGAAGGGTAAACAACACACAACACACACACACACAGCACATTCAGTACAGGTTGTACCTGACTGCCACCCTGTGGTCATTATTAGTGCACTACTTTATAGCATTACTGCTGTGAGTGAGTGGAGGCGGGGCTAATTTGCATATTCATAGAACTGCGTATACTGAATGAGGCAAGGGTGTCGAGTTACATTCAAGGTAATTTAAGGCATGAAGAAAGTTTTTTCAAGGAAAAAAACGTTTAAATGTGTCATTTTGGTGATCAAAGATGAGTTTTATTGACTACTATTTATTTCTAATAAATGTTCAACATTCTATTGATGAAGAATCCTTTTAAAAATGTATCTTGGTTTCCAGACAAATATGAAGCAGCACAACTGCTTTCAACACTGATAATAATCATAAATGTTTCTCGAGCATCAAATCATCATATTAGAGTGATTTCTGAAGGATCATGTAGACACTGAAGACTGGAGTAATGATGCTGAAACTTCAGCTTTGAACATTACAGGAATATTCACATAGATAACAGCTATTTTAAATTGTAATCATTTTCAAAATATATTGAGATAGTTACTGTTTTATCTGTATTTTCGATCAAATAAAGGCACAGCTTTGGTGGGCAGAAGATTTTTCTAAAAAAAAAAAAAACATTCAACTTGATCATAGATCATTTTGATACAATTTTGCTACTGTAACAAATGCACTGGAAGTGTACGGAAGCTTGTTTCCGCCATGGAATAAAATATAAAAATGTAATTGCGAGTCGCAATTATCTTTTACATTCTTGTATTTCGTGGCAGAAACAAGCTTTTTCCGAACTGAATTTCCGGATAAGCTGTTTTTGAGGGTTTGAGGTGTAATGGTGTTGTGTCAATGCTCTTGTTCTCGTCCTCAGTGTCGATCGATGGCGTGGAGTGGCACGACGTGAAGTTTTTCCAGCTGGCGGCGCAGTGGCCGACTCACGTCAAGCTCTTCCCTGTAGGAATCTTCGGATACAGCAAGGCTGCGTGAACAAGGGGAGCAAACAGACAAATGGATTTTCCTGTGGAAATGGTCAATTTGAAAGCCTGTGTCCTTGACAGAAATGTTGTCAGTGATGTTACTTGTCATTTTTGTTGCTTTGGCAGTGAAAGGAACATTGGTGTGTTTGAAACAAACGCTGTGTTTAATGTGCAGATGCGCAGCACATGTTGTGGTAGGAATCGCACCGGCAGCTTCAGTTTGCACTTTGTTGGGTTTTAGTTTGATATTATTTCTGTGAAATTATCTGTGTTGATAATTGTTCTATGTACAATATTATAGGGTGGGATTTATGACTGAAATTGTATTCCTTAAGTTTGTTTTGTGTCGAGTTTGTTAATGGAGTGTTAATATTTACAAGTGGGAGAAGATGTTAAAGGAATAGTTCGCCCCAAAAAGTAATGTTTTTTGTTCAACTTTAAAAGTCACATGACAGATTTGTGTGAGGAACAGATCTATATAGCTCTTAAAAGTCATTTTGTGTCAGTTTTGACATCTTTCAGTTGAACTGTTCCTTTTAAGGACAAATGGGAGGAGTTTGAGTGCAAGTGGAAGGGCTACGGGACATATGGGAGGGGCTACATGCCAGGTGGGAGGGGCTACTGGACAGATGGGAGGGGTTACTGTACATGTGGGAGGAGTTTGAGTGCAAGTGGAAATGGCTACGGGACAGGTGGGAGGGGCTACGGGACAGGTGGGAGGGGTTTATGTTGCTGTTTGTTGAATGATATTAGCATAGCTGTGAATTATAAAGGGCACATCCTTTAAATTTAGTAACATGAACAGTGAATTTGGTTGTATTTCATACAGTACTTCATAATTTGATCACCTGGATGAGCATCAGAGGCATGTTGAGGGGAACACATGTGGACTTTGGTTTTTTGGTATAAGGAAGGCAGCTTGTGTGGATTTAATCTGAACTAAAGGGAGATCTTTAAATGTTGAATGCTTTAAAAAGCTCTTTAAATAGTTTTATTCCCCCTCTTTGTGGGGCTTTGAGCTGATATTTTCTCTTTTTACTGTTTTTACATTTCTACCTGCCATCTTTGTGAGCGCGTTCCCACTGCTTTGAGTGTGTGTGTGTTGAACACAGGGTCCAGTTCCTGCCAGCTGAAAAGGGCTCGTACTGAGAGATTGTTGGGATGACAGAACTTCAGCCATCCGTTCATGTTCACTCACTCTGCGAAAGTCCCTTTACTAAAACTGCCCATTTGTGAATACTGAGAGAGAGTGATAGCAGTGTTACCTGTGTGTGTGTGTGTGTGTGTGTGTGTGTGTGTGTGCGTGAGTATGAGTGTGTGTGTGCGCGAGTGTGTGTGTGCGTGAGTGAGTGAGTGTGTGTGTGTGTGTGTGTGTGTGCGTGAGTGTGTGTGTGCGTGTGTGTGTGTGTGCGTGTGCGTGTGTGTGCGCGTGAGTGTGAGTGTGAGTGTGAGTGTGAGTGTGTGTGTGTGTGTGGTGAGTGAGTGAGTGAGTGAGTGAGTGAGTGTGGTGTGCGTGAGTGAGTGAGTGTGAGTGTGAGTGTGTGGTGAGTGAGTGAGTGTGTGTGTGCTGTGTGTGAGTGAGTGTGTGTGTGCGGTGTGTGAGTGAGTGAGTGAGTGACTGAGTGAGTGTGTGTGTATGGTGTATGTGTGGTGTGTGAGTGTGTGTGTGCGCGTGTGAGTGTGTGTGTGGTGTGTGTGTGTGTGTGTGTGTGTGAGTGAGTGAGTGAGTGAGTGAGTGAGTGAGTGAGTGAGTGAGTGAGTGTGAGTGTGTGGTGTGTGAGTGAGTGAGTGTTTGTGTGCAGTGTGTGAGTGAGTGAGTGAGTGTGTGTGTGCGGTGTGTGTGTGAGTGAGTGAGTGAGTGAGTGAGTGAGTGTGTGTGTATGGTGTTTGTATGGTGTATGTGTGGTGTGTGAGTGTGTGTGCGCGCGTGTGAATGAGTGTGTGTGTGGTGTGTGTGTGTGTGTGAGTGAGTGAGTGAGTGAGTGTGTGTGTGTGGTGAGTGAGTGAGTGTGTGTGTGTGTGTGTGTGTGTGTGTGTGTGTGTGTGTGTGTGTGTGTGTGTGTGTGTGTGTGTGTGTGTGTGTGTGTGTGTGTGAGTGAGTGAGTAAGTGAGTGTTTGTGTGTGTGTGTGTCTGTGCGTGTGTGTGTGTGTGTGTGTGTGGTGTGTGAGTGTGTGTGTGTGTGAGTGAGTGAGTGAGGGAGTGAGTGTGTGTGTGGTGAGTGAGTGAGTGTGTGTATGGTGTGTGTGTGTGTGTGTGTGTGAGTGAGTGAGTGAGGGAGTGCGTGCGTGCGTGCGTGTGTGAGTGTGTGTGTGTGAGTGTGAGTGTGAGTGTGTGTGTGTGTGTGAAGGGTTTCAGTATTAATTTCAGGGGGTGAGTTTGCTCTTACGGCTTGTGGCGTTATTTTACAGCCAAGCGAACCTGCGCTATAGTTCATTGTGCATAAACTAGCAGTTTTCGGTGTCTTATGAGCAGAACTGTTACTGTTCTCTTCATTGTGTATTTTAACCTACTTTTGTACTGGTGTGTTTTGAGGCGGGCCGCTGGGGTTTGGTCAACCGCTCTGGGCCTCGGGGTGTTTTTAAGCACTACTTTTAGGGCAACATGAGGAGCTTTTTTCTTATTTTAATCTGTAAAACTGAGAGAAAACACTAATATTTGATCTGTCTGTTTGAAATAGAACTGCAGACATTTGCACAAAGCTTAATTTTAAGTTTGACAGTATTGATCCTGAATGAACCACTGAGGAAAGCTTCTCTTCTCTGTAACGCGTGTACATAAACGTACAGTATACTGCCATTTCATATCCTTTATACTGGGTTGAATTGTCATACAAAATACTAAAATGATTTTAACCATGGCTGCATTGTGATTTTTTTTTAACATTTACTATTAGTATTTGTTTTTCTATTTCCCTTTTTAAAGGAGTTGGACTCTTTTATAGACTTTTTCTGTTTTGTTTTGTTTTCAGACATTAACATGTAAATGAAAATAAGAAAGTGGACCAGTGTGTTCTGGTTGTTGAGTGCACAGACAAAAACTTTTTTTCAGTATTTGATAAATACTTACTGGAGGATTGTGCAAATAAATGACAAATAATAAAAATATGTTTGTGTTGTATTATGTCTATGGTAGTAATCAAGGCAGAAGACATGATCTGAATGGTAAAATCTGATGTTTTTACATTCAAATATCTTGTTAATGGTAGGAAATCTTTATTGAGCCTTTGGCAAGTATTATGTTAAAGTCCCCCTGTGGTGTAAATCCAGCTTTTAATGTTGTTTATATGTCTATGTGGTGTTTTTAATACACTTTAAGACTAACCATGTGTAAATTCATAAGTCGATACCATTGCACAGTATTTTCTCCTTAAAACTGCAGTGACTCAAAGACAGTCTCAAAAACATGCTTTAAAATCACTGGTGTTTCTGACGTCACAAACTACCTTGTAACCAATCAGATCAACGTGTGATCGTCAACCAGTGGATCTCTGAGCTGAGTGAGTGAGTGGAGGCGGGGCTCATTTGCATATCCATAGAACCGCGCATACTAAATGAGGCAAGGGTGTCGAGTTACATTTAAGATATTTTAAGGCATTAAGATATTATTTTCAAGGAAATTTTTTTTAAATAAGTCATTTTGGGGATCAAATTTCCCCAACCAAATTTTCTAAGGGATAAAATGATTGACTACAGACGGACTTTAAGCAAACTTTTTGTCTTTATCGGTCTGTCTTCTGGCATCTGAACTTTTACTTTTCTGCTTCTTCAGCAGTAAATGAAGATAGTGAGTGATTATAGTTCATTTTCTTAATATTTTGCACTACAAACAGCACTACTCTACTAGTGTGTAGATATAGGCTACAGCGTGAGGATTGTTTCTGAAGTTTAGCGAAACATCGCGAGACAAATTTCACCATAATTAAAAATAATAATAAATGATAAAATGTAGCACCATAATTGTAACACCACAATTAAAACACTATTTTAGAAAACTATTATGAATACAATCTTTATATCATGTAAGTGTACATCATTCAGAGGAGTCTTCACAAAAACACAGATCCAAAAGGGAAAATAAAAAGAATTAGGGAAATAAAATGGCATGTCTATTTTAAAAAGAGAAATATTTTGTCTTAAGATGTAATTTTATGCTTTAATTACATGTATGTATTAATATTTGATACACACTAATTACATTAATATTGATCATATTGGATTGTATTGTGTTCTTCCAGCAGATGGCATTAAAATCAAGGTAAAAATCTGATGTCATCCGTCACAAAAAAAGAAATATGGCGAGAGTATTATTCCTTTCAGGATTCTTGTAAATTCCTTTCGCTCTATAAGTTCGAATCCCGAAATTAATAATGCTGCGTAGTAATTAATATAGGCTAATAAGAGATTCTCAATCATCTATAAATATCATTCATACGTAGGCTATTGTTTTCTATTAAAATACAGGGTTAAAAAACACCCGCATTCCAAACTAAGTGCATTTCCTGCTCGACATGATTTGTGAAGTAAATTATCTGAATTTCTCCTCTCAAGGCCTAACTTATGAATATTGATTGTTACGTTTGACGTTGCTTGGTAATCTTCATGGAATGTCCACTCATATAATCTCATTAATATTCATAATCAAGTCTGTCGCCAGCTACCAGCCCATAACAATCGAAGTCCCGCCCACTTTACTGCCTTTCAGCCAATCGGATAGGGCCGTCACGCTACCTCATTAATATTAATGAGCCAGTCCTTCGCCATAGTATGATTGGTTAAGCGCAGCCGCAGAAAGTGCGCAGTGCCGGTCCAGTTCTCGGTGATCCTGACCTCTCCCAGTCCGGTTCTGGATATATGATGTATTTTCTCTTTGTTTGGCCTTGATTTAATACATCAGTCGCAGTGAACGGAGCAGTGATCGTAGCAGGTATGTTTTGATATGTTAATGAGCATTAAAGAGGGTCTTTGTTATAATACACATGTCGATATTTGTATAGTGTTAATAATCTGAGGTAACCATAGAGTAGGATTACATATAAATGATTGTGATATGTAAGCAAAGGGGCTAGGGATTTGTTTTATCTCTTTGTGTGTTATTATAAGTAATATCGAGTGTGTGTGTGTGTGTGTGTGGTTGGGTTGGGTTGGGTTATTTGGACAGTGTCATAAACTCAGACAGTGACCTATGGACTGACTGTCTCATGCATCAGGACAACACCCTATATACAGTACATAAACACCTGGTACAGTATTACAGTATCTATTGCATACTCTAACAACTACACTTTCATAGTCTAAACACTCCAGTACAGTAGATGTAATGTTTACTGTCTCTGACAACACCCTATACACGCAATGGCTATTATATCATTATGCAAACACATCATTTTCTACTGCTTGTAATGTTTTGTCGTGTATTTAAAATACTTCCTCATGTGGTAACATCTATATTAGTTAGTTTTATACATACATTTTCAGATATATATGACCTGACCACAGGTTAGTACACCAATAATTCAGTTTGTACCAATAATTCAATTTGTACCAATAATTCAGTTTGTAAAATTAGGACTTAAACTACAATATAAACCTAGATATTCAGTTTCTCTTGCACTCTCTGGTGTCTAACATCCCCGCCGGCACATTTCTACATCAGGAGGAAGAGGTTTAGTGCATGTAGACGCTGCCACTCCTCACTTCAGCAAACAGTTCATGTCAATAATGCAGTCTAGATAAGAGTCAGCATTACAGCACTGCATAACATGCTCACTGACATCTACAAATGTAAACTACAAGTGAAGTATGCTAGGGCACACATTATTGGATGTGCTGTTTACTCTCTGCTTGATCTGATAATGGTTTAACTTGATTTTTTATTATCTGAAGCAAATATAAGTGGGGGTTGGCTAAGTATCAGTATCGGCCGATATATGTTCATTTTTAATGTTTTTGTTATCGGTCCAATAAGAAAATGTTGGCCGATATATTAAAGCCGATAAATAATGGATTATTTCCTTCAGATGCGCACTGTTCACCATGATGTTTTTGGTTTCATAAAAGGCTACATACAATTATAATGAGAACATCATTATAATCGTGTGCTTGGGACATGAATTTTAATGGTGAGACTTTTGTTTTTGTAATCAGACTTTTAAAAATTATATAAAAATTTAGATTTAGATTTATCGGCCAGTATATCGGTTATCGGATTTCAAATATAAAGATTTATTGGTTATCGGTATCGGTCAAAATGTTCATATCGGTGCATCCCTAGTTTTAGCTCTTCTACCAGGTGAAAATGTCGTTTCACCTTTATAAGTAATTAGTCCAGACATTTTAAGCCAAAATGGGGGTCAAACTTGAGCAAATTACAACAGAATCAAACTCCACTGATTTTGTATCCTCAATATGTCCTGAGTAAGGAAAAAAAAGCCCTGAAGAATCCCATTAGGGGAAAGTTTCGAAAAAGACCCAAATATACCCTATTCATACGCCTATTCATTCTTTTTCTTACGTGAATAGGGTAAAAATTTTAACTAAACATTGGGTCTAGCCAGGTGAAAATGTCTTGTTGAATCTTGTTGACACATAACAGTAAAATACTTAATGTTAAGGTCTGAGTGGAACCCATCACGGCTACCCATGAGCATTAATACACAGAGGCAGGAAGAAGTACTTTAGAAACCAGCCTTTATTAATTTTTAAGAGATGGGGTTTGGGGCTGGGTCTGTGGGACTGTTTCTGGGGGACGAGTCTGAGGGAAGAACAGGAGACAATGGTAAGGAGAATGCAGAAGACAAAAGGTAGGTAAAATAAAAAGTGAACCCCCAGAAACAGTCCCACAGACCCAGCCCCAAACCCCATCTCTGCAATAATAATTAATAAAGGCTGTTTTCTAAAGTACTTCTTCCTGCCTCTATGTATTAATGCTCATGGGTAGCCTAAATGTGTTCATTCAGACCTTAACATTAAGTATTTTACTGTTATGTGTCAACAAGATTCAACAAGACATTTTCACCTGGCTATACCCAATGTTTAGATCTTTTTTTATGCAATTTCTTTTTTTTAATCTTTTTTTATAGGTATTTATGCAAATTAGCACATACGTAATTAGATTATGCACCGTTTGTCCATGTTAACAAACAATTAAAAAAATTTCATAAAATGACTGGACTAAATGGCATAGTACACAGTTTAATCATCTTAAATCACAAAATTTGAGCAGTATTACCAACCACAATTAGCAAATGTCACTAATAATAAACAAGACTGACATGCCCATCAAACACACTGGTTAGTCTAAGTTAGAACGGTATTTATTTAGCAAAAAAATGCAATTCATACTCTGATTACTGGAGTATATTTTACAAGAAAATACTATTTCAGTCTTTCGGTTTAAAAATGTCACATTTAATTCAATGCACTTGCCATTTCTTTGCAATTATTTGTAGACGTCGACCAATAATGGATTTCACCGATAACGATAATTAGGTTGGCCCACGCTGGCCGATAACAGATTAATCAAACGATAGTTTTTAAAGTGGATACAGAATGAAAAACAAACATAACACATAAAACAGTGCTGAACTTTATTACAGAAAACAGCACTGAACCATGAAAATACACTGCACTTATTAAATATAAAAATATGAATATATTAATTATACATGTTAGTCCATAGTGCATTAACAAATGTTAAGACATACGACTTTAAAATGTAAATATATATTAGTGAATGCTGAAATCAACAAATGAACAATACATTTATTAACCTTAGTTAATGTTACAAATGGACTCTTATTGTAAAGTGTTACTATTTCATATAAATCTAACGTCATGCTTACAGATGGCCATCTTTAAACATCTATACAAACGCTGAAGCATTTAAATTAGACACATATGTATAATGTATGTATATACTCTCACACTTTTGCTTCTTTTTTCTTGATGATTATCTAATAAAAAAAACCAAATATGTATTACAGTGACGATAAAAAAGAACTGAAATCGAATGCGTTTCTGATTTGTTTGCATGTTTCTGTCGGCACTAGCTTTAAATATGCAACTTTGCTGCATAACGAATGCATAAGCGCGACCAGCTGGATATAAACTAATGCAAATAGATGGAAACAATAGTGACATTAAACATTTGGGTAAGATTTGCATGTGTTTTTGTCACATTGTTTTAACCGCTTGGGGAACTACTAATGTTAGCTGTTCTCCACCAATGCAGCATCTACTCAACAAATTAATTACTTTATAATGATATGAAAACATGTACGGTATACCGTTTAATTGTCTGTTTTATATCTGCATCTGTGCAGATCGCAGCCTCACGTGTCAAAACAAACTCCACGAGGCGTGGTTGTTATCTCGCCTCTAGAGGCCACTCTCGTGTGTGTAACGACAGCAGACCCTTCTCAGCCGCTTCAGCAATGGAGGAAACACAGAATAACTATTGTTTCCGATAACGGGTGTTCCAGCAATCGGTTATCAGTGCTGATTAATCGGCAAAAAAACTTCAACCTCCAATTTTTGGTGGAATTTACGAGCAACTTTTTTGGAGGGCATAAAGTAAAACATTTTCTGATATTATAATGAAGAAATAGCCTCATTAAAAAAAATGAAATTTTTGAAAAGAAAAATAGTTTGGCATAAGTATTTTTGTTAATAAAATATCTTAACAAAACCATTTATTATTAAAGGCACACAATGCAGTTACTGTTTTTCTCAAACAGCGCCCCCTAGAGTCGCAGTGGAGTACTTGTATTTAACGTTACTGTCGTAAATACCACTCTTCCGACCGCGCTTTCTTCGTAGACTCTGCCATGATTCACGTCTGAAATGCGTGTCTTCCATAGAGGCCGCTTTATATGTTGCTGATGTAGCCTACGTGACGTCGTGCCGTAAAGCAAGTCGTGATTCTCGCGAGATTTGTCGGGGCGCCACCTCTCAAACTTGCCTTGCTGGTTTTGCCCCCCCTGCTTTGCGATCGGGATGATTCGCCCAACTACGAGTTTGTTTACCATCGAAATGATTTCGAAGCTGTTATATTAAGGCACAAATCTTGCATAGTGTGCCTTTAATAGATGAAAAAATGTTGCGAATTCACAGTAATGTGGTGCAACCAACATGCAGAAACTTACAGAAAAATAAAACATAAAAGTAACCCTAACCCATTATGACTTTGTGTTAAGGTTGACAGGGTTTCTTGAAACAGTTTATCTTTTTATGACTCTGAAAGGTGAGTTCAGGTTGTAAAATGTCATGCGGTGCGACTCCCTTAACATTTAACGATATTATGAATTAAAAATAAGATTTGTATAATCACGATTGAGTTTAAATTTAAATTTTTGTTGAAAATGGTATAAGAGTCTTTTAAAATCATATAAAACCAATATGTGTCTTTTCACCGTGGCCACTCTTTGTCAATGACCCAGATGCGTTTGAAGCTTGTAAGGACTTGCCTGTAATAAGCATAAGAGGCCATGAATCACGTTAGTTCTACACTGTTATTGAATTCAAACACTGAGACATTTAGGAAAGAAACCCTTCCCCATTGACTCAACAGATATTTAGATGAGGCTTTGGTGAATCATAAAGCTGTCCGTGGTTTCTCAAGAAACAAAATACTGAGCATGGACTAGCTGCCTTTGAATCAACTTTCAGCAACTAGCGAATCAAAGCATTGATTGAAATCCTAATTCGCTGTAGTAACAGTCACAAGACATGGAGCAGTTCAAGGACTGAATCATAATGGTTGTCCATTGCCCAAGCTTTTGTCCATAAGTCTTGTCCTCAGACACCTGGAAAGATGTGGAAGAGGATTCAGTAGATCTGTCAAAAGCAGTCTTTCCTTATCTCTATGAAGTTGAATCTCCCGAAAAACCATCCAGGCCATAATTTACCTCAGAAGACAAAGAAAAAAAGTATATATTTTGAGGAAAGTAAATCTGGTAATACTTTACAATAATGTCCCATGCATTTAAACATTAACAATGAGCAATACATTTGTTCCAGTGTTTATTAATCTTTGTTAACAGTATTAATGTCCATGGGATGTCCATGCCTGCCCGCACACGTACTTGTGTTGTCCAGATTTCTCAGATTTTGTCACTGATTCAATTTTTGTGTTCTATTTCTGTTTCTGTTTCTGTTGCCATGGCAATCAGAGAGGGTTGAGTGGTTAGTTCGGGAAAGGCTGGAGAACACAGGCATCACACACACAGGTGCTGTCTTCAACATGCAGTGGCTACAGTGCTTACAAGATTCAAGAAAGCACAATTTTAGGTTTGCTATCAATTTTAAAATTCTGATACTTACGCACCAAGCTTTACTGTGTGCGATTTTGATATTTTCTGGGATTTTTTAGAGGCCTTAAAACACAAACTTTTGAAAACGTGCTTTAAAGTGTACGTTTTTGAAAACTATAGGGGCTTTCCCACACTGTAAACCCGAATAAGTTGGCAAAACTCAAAAAATTTAAGGCAATCAGTTGCCTCAAATTTTTTAAGTTAAGAAATTCAAAGTTTAAGTAGATTTCAGATTTTTATTTTGTACTTATACATTTTAATTTTTCTTTACTTGAAATGTTTGAGAGTACACTTAACATTTAACTTAAAACTTTCATGTAATCTCAATGTGAACACTTTTATTAGTATAAACTTTAACAAGCTAGTTTGCTAACATACTAATTTGTTAACATGCTAACAATAGTATGTTATACAGTAGCACTTGCTGTATGAGTGCAGCAATATAAAGGTTTTATTTGCTCTCAAATCAAGCTGCATTCTCCAATTGTCTCCATGATGGTAACTATCTTAAAACCAACATTAACAGAAAATTCTTCTAAATTAGCATAACAAAACATTAATCACTACTAAATCTCCCACTTAACATTAATCTTGCACAAAAAAACAAACATTATATTACACTTTTTTGCATTTACTCTCCCTTTTGAGTGCCATCAGCAAAGCATGCTGGGAAATAGACATCCCAGCCGTTTCAGGTAAACTTTAGTTTTTGTCTAAATTAAAATAAATAATTGAATAAAACTCAAAACAATGAAACAGTTCAGTTTACTTAAAATATATCAGTTCTGTGAACTTGAACGAAAAAGAAAGTGCTAAATACTCATAAAAGTTAATTTGACTGAACTAATT
Source organism: Vimba vimba (assembly GCA_022828995.1). Classification (NCBI taxonomy): domain Eukaryota; kingdom Metazoa; phylum Chordata; class Actinopteri; order Cypriniformes; family Leuciscidae; genus Vimba; species Vimba vimba. Next base: position 8,287,479 of record CM040825.1, on the reverse strand, counting down.
ATTTTTAATTTAAGTTTGTCCTACTCAAACCAATTAATTATTTTTAGCGTTAGGGTTTACAGTGAACCTTTTCCTAGAACTATTGGTGGAAGTTCCCGGATTTTGACGTGTTCGCACCGCAGGAACTAGGAACGATTTTAGTTCTAGGAACTCCTTTTGGAGGAACTAATTCAGCTCCTACTTCAGAGTCGGTCTAAACCAGCACTGTAGGAACTGCCAGTGATGTTAGTGTATGCTGATTGGCCGAACGCACGCGAAACACTAGAACCCGCCATTTTTAAAAAGGCTGTGTAAACGCACAGATTATAGCCTATATATTTACTCCAGAAACTAACTCTATGAACATGGAAAACATAGATGGACCTCTTAACCTTTACGCTGAGGAGAATATCCAACACAACTTTGAGGGGACCAGGACAAACATGATTATGTATTTCTGCTCAGCAACACTAGACATCAACCACACGGCATACGCTAATAACTTTTCAACTACTGTCTACTTTCTATGTATAACAGTTCTATCTAATAACATATTGGACAGGACTTTTAGACAGAACTTAAACTAATGAACACGGAGAGTGCGAGCACTGTTTGCTCAGGCTCTGGCATTCTCAGCGCCGTCAAAATAAAAGTCACAACAACAAGTGCGGCTTACGTCACTTCAGAGTTCCTACTGGCGGTGCGAATGCAACCAGGAAAAGTTCCTAAGGGAACCATGAGTTCTCGGGGATCCAGCCTGGTGGAACGTTCCTACAACTAAGTTCCTATAACTACCCGGTGCGAAAGCCCTCTATGCCGTTATCGACTCCGTGTAAACTACAAAAACATGAATCTGTGAAAACGCTGACGTCATGCACATGTGTATTACGTGTTCAGCTTATAGGCGCGTAGTGACATCGCCACCTACTGGCCTGGCATGAATAATACAGCGTTTTTAGTCATTTTCATAGATCTGTGTGAACGGGGATCGGTTTGATAACATTGTCGTCTGTATGCGGAAAACACGAAAGAATATTTGTCCCATTTTTAGTACATCATTGTCATGTAAACGTACCCTAAATGCACACATGCACTTAGTCTAATCCAAACCTAAAAGGGAGACAGGGGTAGCTGTAATGGCCATGCCAAAAGGCACACAATGCTACAACAGAAACTATAACCCTAACCTTTTGTATCCACACCCTAACAGGGCAGCTTTTGCAACCAGAGACCTTTGGGCACGCCCATTACTCCGACCTGCAGATACACACACTTATTAAAAGGCTACTATTATCATATACTAAATAAGTGAGGATCACACACTACCTGGTCTCAGCCTCATGCCCGGTACACATTGTAGGATTCTGGGCTTTCCCAGACGAAAGATGAGAGATTTAGCATGATCATCTCACAGTGTGTTTGCTGCTACGACCTACATCTACTGACTAGCCAATAAAAATGCAACAAGAAATGGCCTATTGATCAAAGCGACATGGCGTTAAAACTCAAACGACTTACCTCAAGCTCAGTTGTAAGATTGGTATGCCAATTCGGCCTCTTTTCCCTTGACATGATCGCATCCATATTCTCCTCTTTCGCTTCCTCCTCTTTTTTTCAGCGCACATATAAACCACATTTGCCAAAGTGCGATTCATTTTGCTCTATTTGTTTACCACTAGCACATGCTGATGACGTTTTATTCTTGCGTCGTAGCCTACGAATCAATAGGTGTCCTAATCGTACAGTTTACAGTACATGCATGTCCAAGTTTATTAAGTCAAGTCATCTTCATTTATATAGCGCTTTTAACAATGTAGATTGTTTCAAAGCAGCTTTACAGAGATAAGCGTATAATTTAAGGTAACAGAGATTGTTTTGGCTTTATAGCGGTTCTTTAATGAAGTTATTTTCCAGCTAAGGTTAGTTTTGATTGATTCGCTTCCGTCGCAACGATCCTAACTAGATTAGATCCATGTCGTACAGTGTGTTGTGTAATGATCTTATAAGATTGCTGTAGCAGGCATCAGAAGTCACACCTACGTTTACTGAACGTCTGATGCATGAGGCACTCAAAGTTTAAAACACTTCCAGGAGTTTCGAAGTCGTCATCTGATTGGTTGAGTTCTACAGGATTTCCGGAAGACGTGTGTGTTGCGTTCTTTAACGGTCCGCCTGGAAACAAAGCCATCGTGATGCCAAACCCCCTCATGGAAGAAGAAAGCTGTCGTGTTTACAGCTTTGACAATGACTGCTTTTCACGATCGACTAAACTCTGGGTTTTCAAAAGTATGTGAAGTTCACAAGTTACAACATAGGCCCTACACGTCGCTCTATTATTTCACACCCCTAAACATGATGCTGAAGGAAACGATTTGTGATTGACATTTTAGTCAGACCTTCGACGGTCCTTGGCCAGCCAAACCATGTGCCATCAGTCTGAAGGTCTACACAAGACTACACGCTACCAGACTTTCCCAAAACAGCAAACTCAGGCAGAAACATGTTAGCCTGGAAATCCAGACCCAAACCTGAAAGATTCATAGTGTGTTCACACCGTTCACACACGAGCTCCGGCGAGCGCGGCGCGGCACGTCTTGGACGGTGAGAGCGGCGAGGAGAGTTGAAGTCAGGTCAACTTTATGGTAATAAGCTATGACGCGGTTCGACGGCAACCAATCAGAATGTAGAAGTCCTGCGCCTGAGAGGATTCCAGAGAACGCAATCCTGTAAACATTGGTTTAAAAAGATCACGCCTTCGATCTACGTCAGAGCATCAGAGCGTCCCCGAATCTTTCTCCGGCGTCGTTGGCAGGGCGGTGTGAACGTACAGTAAGGGTCTGGCATCGAGTAATGAAAATCGCCCAACTCGAGGGGCGGCACCAAGCATGCATTTTAAAATCTCACTGCACGCAATTGGATAACACTACGACCAATCACTGTCGCGATTGCGCTGTCACTAGCGCTGTCGTCATCTGTTTAGCTCGCCTCTGGCCCGCCTACATCAGATACACCGATGTGATTGGTGCAGCTCGGCTACAAGGGCATAGTTAATGAGCATCTTTACTCAATGCCAGAGTAACTCGCTGAGCAAATTCAAACTGTGCTCTCGCGAGAACTCTGGATTTCCAGGGTAGAAACATGTTGCGTTGCTTGAAAACGCTTGACAAATCAAAACAATGTGGTCTAAAAATCAGCTCAAAATATTGAACATGTTTATTCTCCTCCGACTGGATGGAATCATATTCTGGAGTCTGTGCCCATCATACACTACGCAATTTTCTGCTGTACACATGCTGTAAGCGGCTGACCACTGACAACACACTGGGCCATCTGACCAATCACAACAGTCTGACCAATCAGAGCAGAGTAGACCAACCACAACACACTGGGCCATCTGACCAATCACAACAGTCTGATCAATCAGAGCACAGTAGAGACCAATCAAAACAGACTGGGTTAATCTGACCAATAAGAGCAAAGTAGACCAATCACAACAGACTGGGTTACTCTGACCAATCAGAGCAGAGTAGACCAATCACAACAGACTGGGTTACTCTGACCAATCAGAGCAGAGTAGACCAATCACAACAGACTGACCCATCTGACCAATCAGAGCAGAGTAGACCAATCACAACAGACTGGGCCATCTGACCAATGAGAGCAGAGTAGACCAATCACAACAGACTGGGTCATCTGACCAATCAGAGCAGAGTAGACCAATCACAACAGTCTGACCAATCAGAGCAGAGTAGACCAATCACAACAGTCTGACCAATCAGAGCAGAGTAGACCAACCACAACACACTGGGCCATCTGACCAATCACAACAGTCTGATCAATCAGAGCACAGTAGAGACCAATCAAAACAGACTGGGTTAATCTGACCAATAAGAGCAAAGTAGACCAATCACAACAGACTGGGTTACTCTGACCAATCAGAGCAGAGTAGACCAATCACAACAGACTGACCCATCTGACCAATCAGAGCAGAGTAGACCAATCACAACAGACTGGGCCATCTGACCAATGAGAGCAGAGTAGACCAATCACAACAGACTGGGTCATCTGACCAATCAGAGCAGAGTAGACCAATCACAACAGTCTGATCAATCACAACAGAGTAGAGACCAATCACAGACTCGGTTACTCCGACCAATCAGAGCAGAGTAGAATGCCTGGGCAAAAGTTGTGTAGTATGTTTCAGCCGTACATTTCCCATGATGCTGTAGTTTACATAGAAAGCCTCAATGGGGGAATTTTGTTCTTCTAACAGCTGTGGCTGGCCTCAGTTATTCCTTTCTGGTTAATTATTAAAAGAGGACTATCAGAGCAAGGGTTAACTTCCAAGTCAATGATTTTCATTGTGGAAATGAACGTGTAAAAGAAAGGTATAGCCACATTAACCAATGACATGAATATAATTCTTTGTATATAGTGTTTCATTTCATTAAACTGTTTTGTTAAAGCCTTTTGATGCATTATAACACATGTATTCATTGTTATTCTTATTGTGAGACGGAATGGACTATTATCCCTCTTGTGCCGGGTCAGTGTTGGATGTGAGGCATTATTGATTCAGCGGGATCACGTGACCTGTGGAGGCTGAATGAGTGGGTATCACAGCATGAGACTGATGTTGACGGGGATTCAGGGTGAAGTGTAAATGCATCACAATCAGCAGATTTTAAAGCTTATAACTACTATTTTGGAGTGAAGCTTCAAATAATTGTTTGACAGGAAGTATTGACTGGTTTCAGCAGGTGCAGCTGTGATTTGGTGGTTTCAGAAGAACTGAAAAATGAGTGCTTAATTGGTTGGACTGTTGGATACAAGATAAAGGGCACAAATTTGGTCGATTTTGGTTGAATCATGGCATACTGTAAATGTGATTAATAATTTACAGTGCCCCTATCATGCTATTTTAAAGGTTCCTAATTTGTTTTTGAGTCTCCTACGATATGTTTAAATGCATTCAAAGTCAAAAACAATGTTCTCATAATATACATTGCAGCATCACCTCTTTTCTCATAGTGTCTGAAACTGTAGTGTCATTCTAAACCTCTCCTCCTCCTGCTCTGATTGGTCAGATGATCCAGTCTGTTGTGATTGGTCTACTCTGCTCTGATTGGTCAGATGATCCAGTCTGTTGTGATTGGTCTACTCTGCTCTGATTGGTCAGATGATCCAGTCTGTTGTGATTGGTCTACTCTGCTCTGATTGGTCAGATGATCCAGTCTGTTGTGATTGGTCTACTCTGCTCTGATTGGTCAGATGATCCAGTCTGTTGTGATTGGTCTACTCTGCTCTGATTGGTCAGATGATCCAGTCTGTTGTGATTGGTCTACTCTGCTCTGATTGGTCAGATGATCCAGTCTGTTATGATTGGTCTACTCTTCTCTGATTGGTCAGATGGCTCAGTCTGTTGTGATTGGTCTACTCTGCTCTGATTGGTCAGATGGCTCAGTCTGTTGTGATTGGACTACTCTAATCTGATTGGTCAGATGGCCCAGTCTGTTGTGATTGGTCAGATGAGACAGTCTGTTATGATTGGTCTACTCTTCTCTGATTGGTCAGATGGTCAAGTATGTTGTGATTGGTCTACTCTGCTCTTATCGGCCGATGGTCCAGTCTGTTGTGATTGGTCTACTCTGCTCTGATTGGTCAGATGGTCCAGTCTGTTGTGATTGGTCTACTCTGCTCTGATTGGTCAGATGGCCCAGTCTGCTGTGATTGGTCTACTCTATTCTGATTGGTCAGATGGCCCAGTCTGTTGTGATTGGTCAGATGAGACAGTCTGTTATGATTGGTCTACTCTTCTCTGATTGGTCAGATGGTCAAGTATGTTGTGATTGGTCTACTCTGCTCTTATCGGCCGATGGTCCAGTCTGTTGTGATTGGTCTACTCTGCTCTGATTGGTCAGATGGTCCAGTCTGTTGTGATTGGTCTACTCTGCTCTGATTGGTCAGATGGCCCAGTCTGCTGTGATTGGTCTACTCTATTCTGATTGGTCAGATGGCCCAGTCTGTTGTGATTGGTCAGATGAGACAGTCTGTTATGATTGGTCTACTCTTCTCTGATTGGTCAGATGGTCAAGTATGTTGTGATTGGTCTACTCTGCTCTTATCGGTCAGATAACCCAGTCTGTTGTGATTGGTCTACTCTGCTCTGATTGGTCAGATAGCCCAGTCTGCTGTGATTGGTCTACTCTATTCTGATTGGTCAGATGGGTCAGTCTGTTGTGATTGGTCTACTCTGCTCTGATTGGTCAGATGACCCAGTCTGTTGTGATTGGTCTACTCTGCTCTGATTGATCAGATTGTTGTGATTGGTCAGCCGCTTACAGCATGTGTCAGAAACCAAATGCTCCTTACCATATCTAAATTTCAATTCTGGATCTTCCTCAGCACTTGATACTCAGTGATATGGACAGTAACGATGGCGTACATTTTTCAGAGTCAATTCCAGTCAATTCCAGCGAGTCTTCAGTCTTTGGCAGGCAGTGCATCAAAGTGGATTTGCTTTGAATTTGCAGCTCAGAAAACAAACATGTTGACAACACGAAACAAACTCTTACAGTGTTTGAGGGTGAGTGAGGACCATTTGTTTCGTGCAGGAAGTAAAACTGGAATTACTGACAACTCATTTCAGGCAGTTCAGAATCGCTTCTTTCTTTTAGGAGACAACTCTGTTTATCTGTACTTTGATCTTTGAAACTTTGCAGATCTTTTACATTCAGAAACAGCTATATTACACACTACGTGAAAGGTAATATCCAAAAAAGCATTATATGGGCACTTTAATTGTTTCCTTTGTACATTTTTTAACTTGCTGTTTAAGATTCATACACAAATGCGTAAGGATGCATCATTTTTATGTCATCTTTAGTACATCTAAAATTGTATATTTATTTTTCACAATGCACATCATAATGTTGTGATGCCTATTGCCTATTGTCTGTTTTTAATGTTTAAATTATTTTTATAATAAATAAAACTTTTTCCAGTTATGTCAAGCTCTAGAAATTGTTATTTGTGAGTAAAAAAAAAAAACTGTAAATCACAAATGACTAGAAAACTCATGGAAATTCATTGGTAATTAAATGAGAAAATTCAGCTATTGAATCTTCAGTTGAAAATGATGATTTTTGTAATTATTTTAAATTATTTTAATATACTGCCACTCCTAGTTTCTGTAAAGAAAATGAGGACCTTTGTCATTACAGCAGAAGTACCAGAAATATAGTAGTACTGGCTGATGGAAAGAAGTGTTATTTTAGCATCAGTGATATACTATTAAAGTTTTGATTAATATTTTAAATTAGATTTTATTTTTATGTTTTTGTTTTCACTTTAATTTTAGTTAAAGTTTTAGTATTTTTATTGTATTCTTATTTATAAGTTTTAGTTAGTTTATGTATTTATTTTAAGTGAACCTAAATAAAAATTAGAAATGTTACCGTAAAGTTTTTTTTTTTTAAATAATCTATTTTATTTCAGTTAATGTTTATTTCATGTATCAAAAATGTTTATGGTTTTAGTTTTAGTTAACAATAATAGCCATGATTAAAAGTCCTTGAGAATTACAATCTTTACTTGATTGTATAAATTGGTGATTGCAATTTTTGAATTGTATGTTTTTCTGGTAATTAATACTGATTGTCACATATGTGCTGCATTTCTATACGATTTTGTCAGTATGTTGCAATTTAATGTGCACAGTAAATAATCCTCATGTCATCCTCAAACCCTGACCTCACCTATACTCCTTTTCCTTCAAGGCCTCCTGACCTCTATCAGAGCATGTCCACCATGGTTTACCCCCATGAGGAGCGACTCGAGAAGCTGACGCAGGAGGAGATCATCTCCAGCACGAAACTGGTGATTCAGGGTCTGGAAGCTCTCAAGAGCGAGCACAACTCCATCCTGCACAGTCTGCTGGAGACCATCCAGTGCTTAAAGAAAGATGAGGAGGCCAGTTCGGTTCACGAAAAGTCCAACCTTCTGCGCAAGTCAGTGGAGATGATTGAGCTGGGCCTGGGTGAAGCACAGGTGAGGGACGACTCCATTATGGGGTCCTCGGGACGAATGGGTAATGTGAATACCACTGAATTTAGACTGTTATTAGCATGTGTTATTGACTAACAACTTAGGGGCCAGACTTACTAAACAGGGCAAATTAGCACGAGACAGCATTCCCGTAAATGCGACAAAGTTCTGCGGCTGATCTATTGATAATTCGCAAATTAAAGAAAACAACAGACGCAGCCAGATCCTTTCCATAATGACCAACACAATCTAACAAAAGGAGCGCTAATTAGCGTAGGGTCGCAAACAAGCAGAGCCAATGATAATCAGGTGTGGGTAATCAACTAACAACTCAGGCGCAGCAAATAAAAATTGCATGGCTGGGCAAACTATGCGTTCGAATGGTGTCTCCCTCTGGCTTTCCAGATAAATGTAAAATAGCGGTAAATACAATATTCAGTACAGAACAGCATAAAATAAAGTATAGTGGCATTCATTATAAACAACATTTATTATAATCCAAGCTTAAACAAATTAATTTAAAGTGAAACTGAAACTAATGACGTGTGGCAAATGCACTAAACAAATAATTAGTCAGTACCGTATTATTACGGAAAATACGGTACTGAAAATTTCCCTTTATCTTTGACAATTTGTTTTACTTGTCGCATTTCATTCTGGGATTGCCTTATTGGTTTGTGAAAGGCACATGTGATTTTGGCCAAAGTTATATTGATGAGGCATAATTTTGCTGCTCACTGTTTGAAACACCCTTCACATCAGGAGTGCGCATACAGTATAATGCTTATAATGTTGATAGGCAGCTCACTAAGGATTAAAACAAATATAATATGTATTTTCTTAAGATTTGCTCGGCATGAAAAGACAGTGTGCTTTTAAAGGTAATATAGTTATAGTAAGGGTTATTATAATGTGTTCAGGTGATGATGGCCCTGTCCAGCCATCTGAATGCCGTGGAGTCGGAGAAACAGAAACTGCGCGCTCAGGTGCGACGGCTCTGTCAGGAGAACCAGTGGCTGAGGGACGAGCTGGCGAACACTCAGCAGAAACTCCAGAAGAGTGAACAGAGCGTCGCACAGCTGGAGGAGGAGAAGAAACATCTGGAGTTCATGAACCAGCTCAAGAAATATGACGATGGCACCTCGCCAGAGGTGAGTCTTGCTATAGGTGATGAGCAGCATACTGGTACAAGAAAAACAGGGCAATACCATCATGTTCATGATCTAGGCAGGTGGAGCTGGGGAGGTGGAGGGGTTCAGAGGAACTCTGATAGCTGATAGACTATTTTAATGTTGAGCCAGCGATCTCATTGGCTGCAGGATCAGCAGAAGCCAATCGGCTTGTGCCATGGTAATGATGTGATCATATGTAAAGGACCATCAGCCCTCTAGAGTTTAATGACTAACTATATAAGAAAAGGCACACTTTACAGTATGAAGGTTTATGATGATGCCAGGTTCAACTCTCTGTGTCAAATCATTTAGTTTAAGTACTAAAACTACTAAAACTAAATAACACCGGTGTCATTATTCACATTTGTCCGTCCATTTAGGTTAACAAAGCAAGCTGACTTATGTTTGGAAATTTATTTGGAAAATATGTTAAGAAGTGTATCTCTTGTGTTTATTTTTATACATTTCAATTTCATTTACCAAATTAAAAACTAAATGACAACATTTTTGGTGCAAGAAACTTACATTCTAAGTGGAGCTTTTCTGTCTTGAATCTCCTCTGCTGTTGTAATCTGACTCTTCTTGGGAGACGAGCCATGTCCTTCTTCCTGGATGTGTAGCCAGCATTGATTTATTTGCCTTGTAGATCGATGACTCAGTTTTGCTAGATAAAGATGTTACGAAGGAGACGTGGCTCATCGTTACTGTGTGATGAATGAATGAACTGTATTCCCTCCCTGGCAAACAGGACGTCCTCTCCTTTACTCCAGACTAATGTTCTTCATTTTTCTCTTTCTGCTGTGGGAGGATCTGAAGGCATTATCTGTTCAAATGACAGTTGCCTCCAGCTTGTAATTTATATTTCATGAAACAATGTTTCATGCTGTTACTTCCTGAATTGATGGAGCCATTAACATTTAGAGACTATAAAGGCAGTCATGCATGGACAGAGATGCAATTGACTATAGAAATTCACAATAAAATTTACATTATAAGACAGCACAGACTGATTATAAATGATAATTATGCCAAATTGAATATTACAATGATTTCAAACTGTTTTTTGGTTTTGTTTTAGGAAGAGAAAAATAGTGAGACTCCCAAAGATGCCCTGGACGATTTGTTTCCCAATGATGAAGATTACCAGGGTAAGGATGTACACAAATGACATGACACAGTCCTTGTCATGTGTTTTATGAATATGTTTTGATAGATATTATTGGTCACAGGGTTTACATTGGCTATGTTCACTGTCAATCCAAATCCAATTGGAATCTGATCTAAATTGTTGACTGTCCTCGCTGATCCTGTGGCGCTCTTTCGTTTTACAGAATATCTGCTTTGCTTTCTATGGAAATGACGTTGTGTTAGTAGGTATACGCCAAAAACAACAACAGTTATTATAGTTATTATCTTTATTGTGACATTAATGCACAACAGGTATCAATGCCTGTCAGTCTCTTGTGGCCAGACTCCATTACGCTCTACTACCCAACAGTCAATGCAGCGTTATGTTACCAAAGTGTGGACTCTGAAGTGAACCACAAGAATGGCATTTTGAACAGGGCTGGAGAAACCATACAATCCTTTTTTTCTATATTAACAATAGCTGTGTTTCCATCTACCTATTTTATGCACATTTTGGGATATTACATTTAATAAAAAGCACTGAATAGAACTGCCAACATGCACATTCATAAAATAACCATAAAAAGACGCATGTGCTTAATTGATGATAATTGGTGGATAATTTTTTATCCGATAAGAAGATAAGAAACTACGATGAAAACACATTTACTGAATAAATCCCTTCATGCGCAACAGAAACCTCAGGTGACTTCGCCTCAACAGAGGCTATGATTGGATAACTGGAGTAACCAGCGGACCAATCGCATCGCAGCATCTCAAATGTTGGTTTGGTGGTTCTGAAACGCCTGAGTGCTTTAAACACAACAAATTTATGATGTACAGGAAAAAAAAGCCACAGATTCTTCCCCGATTGCCGCAACAATTTTTATTACTGATATTTTGCGCTAATTTCCCAGGAAGTGACGTTTTTGTTCTCTTAAACACATGGGATGGAAACAGCGCTTTATAACAAGTGTTTTATGCGCTATTCAAATCTTGTGCACATGTTAAATCCCACCTCTGAATGGAAACTCAGCCATTGTGTCTCTCTGTCGCCCCCTTCAGTCTCCCACCAGCACAACAGCGCCGCGGTGGCTGCCGCGCAGCAGGGGGGGTACGAGATCCCGGCCCGCCTCAGGACCCTCCATAACCTGGTGATCCAGTACGCAGCCCAAGGCCGGTACGAGGTGGCCGTGCCTCTCTGCAAACAGGCTCTGGAGGACCTGGAGAAAACCTCTGGACATGACCATCCCGATGTAGCCACCATGCTCAACATCCTGGCTCTGGTCTACAGGTGTGTGTGTTTGCTCATGCCCAGGCCCATGTTGAAGCAGATCTCAGTCATTGTTTACTCACACTCGTGTCATTCCAAACCTGTATGTTCTTAGTTACATGAAACACAAAAGGAGACGGTTTGAAAAATGGCAGTAAATGGGCACTTTCAAGCATCATACAGGACACAAAAGCCTCATTACAATGGCCAACACCACTATATTTAAAGGGGTGGTGTAATGCCCTTTTCACAAGATGTAAAATAAGTCTCTGATGTCCCCAGAGTGTGTGTGTGAAGTTTTAGCTCAAAATACCCCACAGATATTTGTATATAGCATATTAAAGTTGTCACTTTTTGAGGGTGAGCAAAAACGCACCGTTTTTGTGTCTGTCCCTTTAAATGCAAATGAGCTGCTGCTCCCGGCACAGAGGGCGGAGCTTCAAGAGCTTTTGTTGACATGCACTGAAAATTTCAAAAACTTTTAGCCTTTTATGTTCAAACTGGAGTCAGACACAGATGGAGAGACTCAAGAAGACAACATTTCTGAATGGTTAATTTATGTAGCTTATGTGTAGTTATCTTCTAGTCACTGATTAGCATATTCTGTCTTGATAATCTATGAAACGAGGTTCGTTGTTATGGGAAGAAGGAGGCGGGAACCGGCGAACATTCAAACAAACTTTAATAATAAAATAAACCAATACAAAATGAAAGTAAAGACAGCAGGCCCTCACGGACGACTGCTGTCACATATAACAAAACAATCTATAAATCGTGTTCAGGGGGTGGAGTTTATGTAAATTCTACGGTTGGTGATGTCACTAACCCGTGAGGAATGCTGTGTAGTCTCTACCAGCCGTTTGCTGTAGTCCTTAAAAAGCGTTTTCTTTAAAAGCAAATATCTCCCTTTGCTTTGAACTTTGAGCGTTGTAACTTTGCAGATGTTGTTTATGCTCAAACATCAACATTACACACTAACTAAAGTTAGAAAAGTGAAATCATAATCAACCAGCCCTTCAACCTCTGGCTGGTAAACACCTTCAAACTACCATTGGTCAGTGGTGATGATGTAATAGGTAGGTGTGGCTCTGAGGCTCCGCCTTCTTTGAGGTGGAAATCTTCTCTGGTTAATTTCTTCTGATCAGTCAGTCGAGATCACAGAAAACAGGAACACTCTGGAGAGCCGCTTTACATTATTGAAATTGAATTTCTAATTGAAAGCAACACTCACTGTTTTTCATGTTTATTAATGTAAAGCTGCTTGTTTTAAAGCAGTTATGATTTTGTTATTGAGGAAAGTGCGCAGCACATATTTGCACATTCATATTTGCATATTTGTATTGAAGTTCCAGTTCCCCATTATATATTATTCCCCACATAAAGTCATTTGTTGGGTTTAGAGCGAGTAAATGAGTGAGTAATTGTGAGTAAATGAGGACAGAACTTTCTTTCTTTAACCAGCAAGACTTCCTTGGTCAACCAACTTTACCAGGAAAGTCAGGCTGGTTAACCAGCTTCATCAACTCAGCAGAGTTGGCTCTAATTTGGCATGGAAAACGAATTCTCTATTACTTAATGTGGAAATATATTTAGTCAAAAGAAGTTTGCCCACAGAAATAAGCCTTTTGAAATAAGACTTTATTGTATTTCTTTTCACTCAGGGACCAGAATAAATACAAGGAAGCGGCCCATCTCCTTAATGATGCCCTGTCAATCAGAGAAAAGACCCTGGGCAATGACCACCCAGCTGTAAGTAACTCAAAACATGAATCTGAATACTGAATCTGTTTTTGTGCAAGTGAGATGAGTAAATGCATGATCACATTTAGTCTAGAGCTATAATAACCATCATATACACCTCTGCACTTACTCACGATTCCTCTCAACATGAGGACAGGAGGGCTGTCAGTCAATAAATGAGAAAACAAAGTAACTTCCATTACTTATTTGAAAAAGTAACTCCGATATTTTGTTGTAAATTGGAAAGTAATGCGTTACTTTACTAGTTACTTGAAAAAGTAATCTGATTACATAACTTGGATTACTTGTAATGCATTACCCCCAACAATTACTCAAAATACAGGGATGTATATATAGTAGTGCTTGTGGTTATCTGGTCGTAAATAATGTTCTCAAAAAAACACAAAAACATTATTTTATTTTTTTCAGAAAATTGTTTTCTCAGAACATTTTCCAAATGTTTTTTAAATGTTTAGAAATGTTTTAAACTACTTGTTTCCGAATGTTCAGAGAACATTCAAAAGTATTGTTCCCATAATGTTTGCAAAATAAAATAAAATGTTCCCTAAATGTTCTCATGACCAAGAATAAAAAAATAAATAAACATTTAATAAAAAACACTGGACGTTTAGAGCATCCAGAGAACATTCAGAAATAACATTTTCATAACTCAATGGGAACGTTAGCAAAACGTTCTCAGAGTATTTTTTGGCAGCTGGGTAATCAGTGTGTGTATTCTGTGTCTGATCCAGGTGGCGGCCACCCTCAACAACCTGGCGGTCTTGTATGGAAAGAGAGGAAAATACAAGGAAGCAGAACCGCTGTGCAAGAGAGCCTTGGAGATCAGAGAGAAGGTACTATCACAAATGCTTGGCCTGTTCATTGGGGTACAAAAGCCTCTTTTCCCAATTGATTAAGATGATATTTAAATAAACTCTGACTTGTTAGTCATATTGTAAAGGCCCCAATATACTCACGGCGAGTAGGGATGCACCGATATGAACATTTAGGCCGATAACCGATAAATCTTTATATTTGAAATCCGATAACCGATATATTGGCCGATAAATCTAATTCCAAATTTTTGGATCATTTTTGAGAGCCTGATTACAAAAACAAAAGTCTCAAGCACACAATTATAATGATGAACAAGTGTGCATCTGAAGTGTCTCAGCTGAAGGAAATAATACATTATTTATCAGATTTAATATATCGGCCATAGGGCTGTCAAACGATTAATCGCGATTAATCGCATCCAAAATAAAAGTTTGTGTTTACATAATATATGATATGTGTGTGTATGGTATATAATTATTTTCTATATATAAATACACACACATTCATATGTATATTTAAGAAAAATGTGTTATTTATATATAAAATATTTATATATAATATAAATTATATATAATATAAATATATATACACAGTATATACATGCAAATATTTCTTAAATATATACATGCATGTGTGTGTATTTATATATAGAAAATAATTATATACCGTACACACACATATATTATGTAAAAACAAACTTTTATTTTGGATGCGATTAATCACGATTAATCGTTTGACAGCCCTAATCGGCCATTTTCTTATTGGGCCGATAACGATAATATTAAAACTGAACATATATCGGCTGATACCGATAGGGTGGCCGATATATCAAGCATCACTAACACTGAGTAAACGCAACAAAACACAGCAGTGAGAAAACAGGTCAGAAAGCATCTGATGTGGATATGTCGGCAATTCGGCACTCAAGTCCAGTCACGTCACGTTTATTTATATAGCACTTTATACAATAGATTGCTTTAAAGCAGAACAGTGTTAATCTCTTTCAATAAGAGGTACAACTTCATTTTCTACTATAAAGCGGCTCTCCAGTGTGTTCATGTTTTTACACGCGTCTGACCTCGACTGACTGACTGAACAGAAGAAATTAACCGGAGAACATTTTTAACCTCAAAGAAGGCGGAGCCTCAGAACCACACCCACCTATTACATCATCAATGGGAGTTTGAAGGTGTTTACCAGCCAGAGCGAACCTTTCCAGAAAGTCAAGCTGTTTCCAACTCCAAGCAAACTTCGTTTTGTCATGATTTTGTTCGGAATAACAACAGTTCGATCTTTGGTTTCACTTGAAGTGTGTATATTGGGGCTTTAATTATGTCACTCTCTTTCATTGCTCAGGTGTTGGGACGGGACCACCCGGACGTGGCCAAGCAGCTGAATAACCTGGCCCTGCTCTGTCAGAACCAGGGGAAGTATGAGGAGGTGGAGTATTATTACTGCAGGGCTCTCGATATCTACGAGAAAAGACTCGGACCTGATGACCCTAATGTTGCCAAGACCAAAAACAACCTGGTGAATATAATCAGCACTCATCTTGAATCCAAACCAATTAAACAGCCTCACTCATTGTTCAGAGATCTATTTGCAGTGTAAAACATTAAAAAAGAGAGAAAAAGACAGTTCAAATTACACACATTACACTATATATATGATATACCTATACACTACTGTTTAAAAGTTTGGGCTCTGGAAGATTCTTCAAACATCCTACATCTTACATTTAAATTTAAGTGCATGCCATAGTTGTTAACGAGTTTTATATTTCCCCTGCAGGCTTCATGCTATCTGAAACAGGGCAAGTACAAGGAAGCTGAGATTCTCTACAAAGAGATCCTGACGCGCGCCCACGAGAAAGAGTTCGGATCTGTAGATGGTACGATGATTGCTTGATCATGGCACTTCATTATTCATTAGCTGACAGACTGCATGCTTTCTTACTATGGCGACATTATAAACCTGAACTATTGTCATTGCTGAATGATAGAAATTGATGACCTCAGCATATCGTGACCCTTCTGCACATCTGACCTGTGGTTTACAGCCGTGGATTTCACAGAAATCCGGCAGCAAGCACAACCAATAAAACATCATTTTAGCAGCATGAACATATAGGATTAATTCACACTTCTTACTGGAGACATCGGGGTTTGGGGGGAGGAAATGTTATGAATATTTGTCTTGTCATATATTTATATATTTTTTTCTGTGAAGATGAAATGTCTTTCAAATATAAACGCTATATTAGTGAACTGCTTGCCTGTGCCAAGCAAAATACTCAATGTGAATGTTTAAAAAATAAATGTGAAAGCAGAAGTGCGAAGATTTTAGTGTACGAACAACTCAACAGATGTGGTTTGTATGTGTGATTTCCCTCTCGTTTGCTTCTTGGAAGGTTTACATTTTTGAGTTTTCTGTATAAAACAGTCATTCGTTCTATCGCTTTCTTTTCTTTTCAAAATATCATCATTTATTGTCATTATTATTTTATGGGTTTTTTTATGTGAAAGATTGATTATCTTTTCAGAACAGGCCGATTTGTCTGTTGTTTGATTTTGTTAATCATTTTTATGTTGATTTTGCACTTCATTCCAATAAATCAACTTGATTATTTTCTTGATTTCTCTATATCTTCTGTTTCACATGTTCCCAGCTAACAGGGAACGTTTTCAGGACTTTAGCTAGCGTCTGCACAAAACGTTATTTTATATGATATCGTTCATAGAGCTTTTTTTTCCTGAAACGTTTAGCAGGATGTTCATCAAACGTTTGTTTAAATGTTACTACTTGTGTTTCAGAACATTCAGCAAACATTCAGAAGTAATGTTCACATAATGTTTGAAGGATGATAAATTAAATGTTCCCTTAACAGGGTTCCCTTAAAAAAAAACGTCTTTAAAACATTTACGTTGAGAACATTCAGGGAATCTTCAGGAATGCATTTTTTATACCTTAATGGGAACGCTAGGAAAACGTTCTCAGAACATAATGTTGTTTGCTGGGTTCATGCTAAATTTATTTTTGTGAACTTGACATTTTTAGTACATGTTCGTGTACATGACACAACTTTAAGAAATTAGTGTACTGCAATTATTGTTAGATCCTATACGGGTAGTGATCTGAACAAGTATTAAACTGAACTATGAAACTCCTACATTTGTAACCTAAATCTAAAATTTAATGAGTCATATCTAGAGATCAGAATATCATAGCACAGCAATACCCTGGCAAGTTTTGCAAAATCTATGATAATGATTTAACAGTAGTAACAATAAAATTGGTAACTATATTATTTGGCAGAAACTGTTTCTGATTTTGCCGTGGTATGTTTGGTAATGGTCGACTACAGTAGCAGAACACTGTTTCTCTGTGTCTACAGCTGAAAATAAACCCATCTGGATGCACGCTGAGGAACGAGAAGAAAGCAAAGTAGGTTTGTGTGTGTGTTTGTGTGTGTGCAATACTGATATGCTCATGTGGGCGGCTGATATAGTGGGTATAGAAAGTCACCACACACAAAATAGTCACCTTCTGTTGCTTGCAGCCTGAACTAAAAAAACGTCTCAGCTTACGCATGTAACTATGGTTCCCTGAGAAGGGGAACGAGGCGCTACGTCATCTAGGGTGCTATGGGGAATTCCTCTGGCTTGACCGGTGTCTGAAGCATGAGTCTAAACATAACAATGAACTTGACATTAGCAGGCGGCAGCCGATGACGTAACTACAGGTGAGACTGTGAGATTAAAAGGGCACCTGTGAAATTCGTTGTCCACTTCTTGTCTGAGGGAGACGTGCAGGAGTACCTGAAGCATGGCAAATGGACACAGCGTATCGTTCCCCTTTTGTTATGTGCATAACCTTAAACGTTCCCTTTCGGATGGGAACTCATGCTGCGTCCCCTAGAGGGCGCTATGGGGAGCTTGAATACCCACACCGCCATGCTGAGGGATGAGTGGCTAATGGTTGAAATAAGTCAAAGACTCAAAGGAGTCCCCATCCTAAGGTACATGTCAGCGGCTAATTCCCTACGGCCAGAGTCCGAGCTAGGAAAGCCCAAGAGCTTGGTATTCATAGGAACACCTTTAAGGGAATATCATCATAGACTGGAGCTTCTTGAGAACGGAGGCCTCAACAGGATGAATGGAGGAGGCCTAACTACGCTCTCTGCCCAGGCCAGTTTCCAAGGAGGCTCACAGAGAGCCTAACCACCGAACTATTGTTAGACAGAAACTCTGAGGGCGGAGGCCTCTCAAAGCAAGAGGAGGCCTAACCACGCCCAGCTATCAAGGAAGCCCTGAAGTGCCTAGCAATTTGATCTAGCTGGCCAGGCGAAGCTCTGCAGAGCGGAGGCCTACAATTACTCTTATAAGGAGAGGAGGCCTAACAACACACCGCTTTAAGGGAGTGGCCAGGGAGGCTCGCAGAGATCTACCATGCTACCTGCCGGAGCTCTAGGGACAAAGGCCTCAACACTGCGTCCCATGCCTATAACAATAGCAGGTGGAGTTCAGCCAAATAGTGCTCCATTTTCAAGCAGTAACCAAGGAGGCTCATAGAGAACCTAACAGTTTGGTCCCTAGCTGACTCAGAGGACGGAGGCCTGTCCCAAACCACCTAGGGGCACCAAGGAGGCTCACGCAGAGAGCCAGCAACTCAGTGCTATGGCATAACTTAGCTCTAAAAACTAAGGTCTAAGCAAGACGACTCTCTGAAACGAGAGGAGGCCTAACAGCGTTCTACACTCAGGGAAGCTTACAAGGAGGCTGAAGAGCCTAGCGACTAGAGAATTGCTATGCAAGAAGAGCTCTGGAGGAGCGGAGACCTAGGAAAACATTCTTTGAAGAGAAGACCTGGAAATGCTCTAAATAAAATCAGTAGCCAAGGAGTATCAAAGGTAGCCTAACAAATCAGTACTAGTACCCAATCAAGCTCTAAGGACGAAAGCCTCAACTGGAGTTCTCAAACAAGAGGAGGCCTGCCACGTCCTACGAATAAGAATAGCTAGTAAGGAGGCACACAGAGTGCCTAACATCTTGATACTGCTGCCCCAGGCGGAGCTCTGAGGAGTGGAGGCCTCAGCGAAACTCTCTAAGCGAGAGGAAGCCTAACACCACTCCTCTGTAGAGGCAATAGGTAAGGAGGCTCAAAGAAAGCCTAACAACTTGGCAGTACTGCCTGGTCGAGCTCTAGTGGTGGAGGCTGTAGAGACTTTCAAATGAGAGGAGGCCTAACCACGCCCAACACTCGGGACAGCTCCCAAGGCTCACAGAGAGCCTGCATCGGAATGGAAGGCAGAGGAGCTTCCGAACACAAACAGTTGCCAAGGAGGCTCATTAAGAGCCTAATTGCCTGATCGTGCTCTGAGGATGGAGGCCTCAACATGATGACTCTCAAAAGTGAGAGTAGGCCTAACTACATCCAACACCCAGTATGGCTTACCAAGGAGGCTCACAGAGAGCCTAACTACTTGATATTGCTATCCAGGGGGAGCTCCGAGGAGTGGAGACCTCTACAAATCAACTCTATAGCGAGAGGAGGCCTAACAATGCTCCATAGAACAGACAGTAACCAAGGAGGCTCAGGGGGAGCCTAACGACTCTGAGTCTACCGCCTGGTCGAGCAGGCCTCAGCATGACGACTGTCTAAAGTGAGAGGAGGCCTAACTACATCCAACACCCAGGACAGCTTACCAAGGAGGCTACTAAAAAGCCTAACTAACAATGCTCAATAGTACAGGCAGTAACCAAGAAGGCTCAGAGAGGGAGCCTAACAGCTCAGTAAACCACCAGGCACCAGACAACATATTCACAACAACCCACATGTGCAGATGTTGATTTTAAAAACATCATAGGTCCAGCTTCACGGGGCTGGTGTAAACACGTGTCAGAGCCTCTAACACACCTCTACTGACCTCAGTCAGGGGATGGAAGGGGGTAGGTGGGGAAGGAACCCTCTGGGACCCTGGAACACACTGTTTTACACTGGGACCCTGGTTTACTCTGGATCACTTCCCTGAGATCTTTTCTTCTCCCTTTGGTGTCACGCCTCCTCCGTGCTCTACCCCCTGAAGAAGGGGGAACACGAGAGGTAGCGCTCGCCTTCTGATCATGTCTGCCCCCTAAGAGGCTTGAGGCGAAGACCTGGAACAGCACGGAATGAAGATCTTAAAAGCTGTAGAGCAGTGATTCCCAACCCCCGGTCCCCGGACCGGTGCCGGTCCGTGGACTCGTTAGTACCGGGCCTTGAAATATTCCCAGAATAATGTTTCTTTTTTTTCTTTTTTCTTTTTTTATAATAATAATAATTGTCTTTTTTAAATGCTTTTTAAGTGCTATGACATCATGTTATTTAATCCAAAACCTAAACAATAAATAGATTAAAATGTGTTTATTTGAGCGCCTTGCGATTGCTTAGCAACACGTCATATCTGAACGGACTGCAAAAAAGCGAGCTGCACCTGAAGTGACGGAAGTGGAGAGATGAGCGGGCCGCGATATTTTTTTTCAATGGCTAATTTCATTGCGGACAGTTCTGGTAAAAGAAAAGGCGATGACCAACTCGAAAATAGCGAGAGAGAGAGAGAAAGAAAAAAGTCAAGCTTCATAAATACGATACCTCATACATTAAGTATGGATTTACGACAACAGGCGATTCCGTGGCGCCAAATCCGTTGTGTTATTTGTGGTGAAAAACTGTAAGCTGGTTTTCGTTCATATTTGTGAAGCAGACCTTTTTAAATTTCGTTTTATTGTATCCTGGAATTTGTGTGCATTGTTTTGGATGCATATGTTTTTTATGGATGCTCAGGAAGAACAGCTTGTCTTGTGCACAGCTACAAATATAGTAATATCAATAAGCAGTTCATGCTCACATTAAAATAGTTTTGTTCTCATTGGTCTGATCTGGTATTTTTTGTTAAAGGTTAAAGCTTAATCTTTAATTTTATACTTTTAAAAATGATTGGCTGAAATCACTAAGTTATGTTTGCTATTGTATTCTAAAACTGTCTGACTGTTGAAACTGGCTCTTATTTTCATACAATTAGCCTTTGTTGTCACCTGTTGGTGTGTGAAAACACTAAGTTGCTGTTGAAGTGATTGTCTTTAGTGGTTCTGGAGAGATTTGACAGGTGAAATGGACTGGTATTTTCATACAATTTGCCATTACTGCCACCTGCTAGTGAGTGAGTGCTGTGTGAGTTGCTTTTGAAGTAGACCTAATTGTATGGCAGAAAAGGGAAACATTTTGTGAACCGGTCTGAAAGTTTAAAAAGATTGGTATATTCATACAAGTAGCCTTTGTTGCCACCTAGTTCATTATATGCAAATAAATGATAGGCTGTTACTGTTTTACACAGTGATATGTTCCAAACGATGCATCTTAAAATTGACAACTGGTCCCTGGAATTTTTTTTATAAATATGCTGGTCCCTGGCACAAAAAAGGTTGGGAACCCCTGCTGTAGAGCACACCTTCACCTCCCTAAACTTCCCGACCACCGCCTCAACAGATGTACCAAAAAGTTCGGAAGCCAAATAGGGAAGATTCAATGTGGATGCCTCTCCCATCGAGAGATAGCTAGCCAGCGTCTCTGCGATCGTAGGCATCGACACATAACCGTGTTTCCCACATATGGGCAGAAAAAGGCTTTCCCCAAGATCTCTCCACCTCAGCATGGAGATCTTGGAGAAAGGGAAGGCTCGTTTGAGCTGAGCGGTTATGTCCCTTTAAGTAATCACAGTAAATTATGCATAATTACATGCAACTATCGTATCGCGGGACATAACATCCAGCAGCTCGTCGTGTGTGGGACAGGCAGGCTGAGAACGCACAGACACATCATGGCGCTCAACAGTCTCGTTCTGCTCACCTTGGCTTGAAGCCAGGAGCGTGCTCGCTGCTGGATCAGACGATGTGAGCGATAACACCATCCTGATCCTGCAGCTCGTCAGCTGCCGAACAATGTACATGCCTTTCTCGAATTCATCAGCCAGCTCCGTCTGCAAGCCCCACGATTTCAGTCCCCTACTCGCCTCGGCCACAGCAGGCCCTGAACCGCGAGGCACAGGTGATTGTCCCAATTCCCTCAAGAATAGGGACAAACGAGAGCAGAGTTTCTTCATTGAGAATCTCTAATAATGCACACACATAGCCCCATCAAGGACTGAGCGTGCATGCTCCTCGCATGTGTCATGAGGTGTCAGATAGCGCGCACTTTTTAAATCCCTTGGCACTTTTGCTTGCCATTTCAATCGCCTTGAGACGCACATTCAAACAAACAGACTCCTGAAGACAAGAAAGAGGATGATGTTTTTCACAGGTGCCCTTTTATAGGCTGAAGAGCCTAGCGACTAGAGAATTGCTATGCAAGAAGAGCTCTGGAGGAGCGGAGACCTAGGAAAACATTCTTTGAAGAGAAGACCTGGAAATGCTCTAAATAAAATCAGTAGCCAAGGAGTATCAAAGGTAGCCTAACAAATCAGTACTAGTACCCAATCAAGCTCTAAGGACGAAAGCCTCAACTGGAGTTCTCAAACAAGAGGAGGCCTGCCACGTCCTACGAATAAGAATAGCTAGTAAGGAGGCACACAGAGTGCCTAACATCTTGATACTGCTGCCCCAGGCGGAGCTCTGAGGAGTGGAGGCCTCAGCGAAACTCTCTAAGCGAGAGGAAGCCTAACACCACTCCTCTGTAGAGGCAATAGGTAAGGAGGCTCAAAGAAAGCCTAACAACTTGGCAGTACTGCCTGGTCGAGCTCTAGTGGTGGAGGCTGTAGAGACTTTCAAATGAGAGGAGGCCTAACCACGCCCAACACTCGGGACAGCTCCCAAGGCTCACAGAGAGCCTGCATCGGAATGGAAGGCAGAGGAGCTTCCGAACACAAACAGTTGCCAAGGAGGCTCATTAAGAGCCTAATTGCCTGATCGTGCTCTGAGGATGGAGGCCTCAACATGATGACTCTCAAAAGTGAGAGTAGGCCTAACTACATCCAACACCCAGTATGGCTTACCAAGGAGGCTCACAGAGAGCCTAACTACTTGATATTGCTATCCAGGGGGAGCTCCGAGGAGTGGAGACCTCTACAAATCAACTCTATAGCGAGAGGAGGCCTAACAATGCTCCATAGAACAGACAGTAACCAAGGAGGCTCAGGGGGAGCCTAACGACTCTGAGTCTACCGCCTGGTCGAGCAGGCCTCAGCATGACGACTGTCTAAAGTGAGAGGAGGCCTAACTACATCCAACACCCAGGACAGCTTACCAAGGAGGCTACTAAAAAGCCTAACTAACAATGCTCAATAGTACAGGCAGTAACCAAGAAGGCTCAGAGAGGGAGCCTAACAGCTCAGTAAACCACCAGGCACCAGACAACATATTCACAACAACCCACATGTGCAGATGTTGATTTTAAAAACATCATAGGTCCAGCTTCACGGGGCTGGTGTAAACACGTGTCAGAGCCTCTAACACACCTCTACTGACCTCAGTCAGGGGATGGAAGGGGGTAGGTGGGGAAGGAACCCTCTGGGACCCTGGAACACACTGTTTTACACTGGGACCCTGGTTTACTCTGGATCACTTCCCTGAGATCTTTTCTTCTCCCTTTGGTGTCACGCCTCCTCCGTGCTCTACCCCCTGAAGAAGGGGGAACACGAGAGGTAGCGCTCGCCTTCTGATCATGTCTGCCCCCTAAGAGGCTTGAGGCGAAGACCTGGAACAGCACGGAATGAAGATCTTAAAAGCTGTAGAGCACACCTTCACCTCCCTAAACTTACCGACCACCGCCTCAACAGATGTACCAAAAAGTTCGGAAGCCAAATAGGGAAGATTCAATGTGGATGCCTCTCCCATCGAGAGATAGCTAGCCAGCGTCTCTGCGATCGTAGGCATCGACACATAACCGTGTTTCCCACATATGGGCAGAAAAAGGCTTTCCCCAAGATCTCTCCACCTCAGCATGGAGATCTTGGAGAAAGGGAAGGCTCGTTTGAGCTGAGCGGTTATGTCCCTTTAAGTAATCACAGTAAATTATGCATAATTACATGCAACTATCGTATCGCGGGACATAACATCCAGCAGCTCGTCGTGTGTGGGACAGGCAGGCTGAGAACGCACAGACACATCATGGCGCTCAACAGTCTCGTTCTGCTCACCTTGGCTTGAAGCCAGGAGCGTGCTCGCTGCTGGATCAGACGATGTGAGCGATAACACCATCCTGATCCTGCAGCTCGTCAGCTGCCGAACAATGTACATGCCTTTCTCGAATTCATCAGCCAGCTCCGTCTGCAAGCCCCACGATTTCAGTCCCCTACTCGCCTCGGCCACAGCAGGCCCTGAACCGCGAGGCACAGGTGATTGTCCCAATTCCCTCAAGAATAGGGACAAACGAGAGCAGAGTTTCTTCATTGAGAATCTCTAATAATGCACACACATAGCCCCATCAAGGACTGAGCGTGCATGCTCCTCGCATGTGTCATGAGGTGTCAGATAGCGCGCACTTTTTAAATCCCTTGGCACTTTTGCTTGCCATTTCAATCGCCTTGAGACGCACATTCAAACAAACAGACTCCTGAAGACAAGAAAGAGGATGATGTTTTTCACAGGTGCCCTTTTATACTCACAGTCTCACCTGTAGTTACGTGATCAGCTGTCAAGTTCATTGTCGTGTTTTGACTCATGCTTCAGACACCGGTCATGCTGGAGGCATTCCCCATAGCGCCCTCTAGGGGACGCAGCAAGAGTTCCCATTCGAAAGGGAACACACAATTCTAGTTTCACACTTCACACTTTACACACAGTAACACACAATACCCCCCCCCCCACCCCACCCCCGCCCCCCATCCGGCTCTGACAAGACCAGGGGTTTTCAAACTACACAAGGAATTGCTAGTTGGTCCATGGAAATGTTTAGAAAAAAACAATGTAGAAAGAAAAGTAAAAATAATAAATAAATAATAAGATTGTGATTAACATAAATAAATAGATTAAAATAAATAAATAATAAAAGAAGATTCGAATAAATAAAAAAACAGATTAAAATACAAATTTTATGTTTAAAATAAATAAACATTAGATTAAAAGGAAAAAAATCTATTAATAAATGAATAAAATATAAATCGATTAACATTAATTTAATTAGAAAAGAAATAATTAGATTCAAATTAACAAATAAATAATTAAGTACAGTACTATAGTGAGTAGAAAAAAACAATTTATTTTAAATATTATAAATATTTTACAAATAATATTTTACACTTATTTATAATATTTATTTTGCACAGTATACACTGGGTCTTTATACATAAAAAATATTATTTTTAGGTTAGTCCCTCGCATGAGAAGTATCATATATGGGATCCGTGGACCGTGGCATCTAAACCATTGAAACCCCCGGACTGGACCACTAGAGAAAGCCCTTCAGCCGCTGTATGGCTGCTGTGCTGGTCTGCTCAGGGCTACTGGGCTGTTGAACACACTGGATATATAATAATATATACCTATAATAATAGGGCTGCAGGTTCTCCTCAGTCTGTCAAAATTTTGCATTGTCCTTCCCGACAAATGCTCCAAAAGAAACATCCTCACAACAGGACGCTGCCATTGTACGATGTTCTTTGGCTGGTAAGATGTAGTGGGGTTGTGCCAGAGATATTGTCTATAGACTTCTTTCCACAACTTGTTCTTTTAAAAGTACTGTAAATATTTTGAAAGGAGGTGTGACTATCTATACCCACTGCATGTGTATGTACAGTAAACATAGTTTCCCTTACTGCAAACCTGTCTGGATGATTGACAGCTGAGAAGATTTTGAAACTTCACTTTCTTTCTCTCTCTCTCTCTGTGTCTGTGTGTTTTCCTCCTCTTCTTTCTTACAGGGAAAGCTGGCAGATGGGAATCAATATGGTGGCTGGTACAAAGCCTGCAAGGTGAACAGGTGAGAAAAATCAGCCACAGTTACTTGCCTCGCTGCTAAAACAGTTTTCTGCCTTTCATTCAGCGGAAAACGCTTAAAGTCAGCATTCAACGGAAGCTGCAATAGTGTTTTCTACCCTATTGTGACGTATATCCGAGTGAAACGCTTCTGGAACAAGAACAAATGCGGGCGGGGCTTGATTTTGTCCGTGTGGAATTGATTGGATGGTTGTGGTTTGCTATTGGTGGATGTGATGTGAGTGACAGGTTATAGCCCCGCCCTCGTCATCAGAAAATAGATGTTACTTGCTGCAGGGAGGGGAAGTTACTCTGATTCAAGTTTACAAGGACTGTGCAAACACTGTGCAAAACAATTAAATAATACTGCAACACTTTATGGACTTAATAAAACTAACCAAAAACAAATGACCAATGTTTTTGCTGCTGATGATTAAATTTGATGACACACATGAAAGTGATACTAGTGTGCATGTGTGTGTTTTCATGCACAGCCCCACAGTAAACACCACGCTGAGGAACTTGGGCGCTCTGTACCGTAAACAGGGGAAACTGGAGGCGGCCGAGACCCTTGAGGAGTGTGCCATGAGGTCCCGCAGACAGGTGCAACTTCTATAATCACTCTACTGATGCATGGTGGGAAACATGATGCCTTTGTAACGCGTGTGTGTGTGTGTGTGTGTCAGGGAGCGGCAGTGGACCCTCAGAGAGATGGAGAGAGGCGGAGGAGCACTGCATCGATCTCCAGTGTGAAGTACGACTGCAGCAATGAAGCCGGAGAGGAGGGCAGTGTGGAGTGGAATGGGGTGAGGGAATAACATCTTTATCACTTAAAGTTGCTGGAGGGAGCCTGTCAGGGAACATGGTGACAGAGAAAATATGAGATGGAAGGAAAAATTATATTTTAGTATTTTTGCATTTGCTTGAAAAAGCATTGGTGAGAAACATTGCGCTCTCGCAAAACTATTGCGTTCCCCCGAGAAAAATTGCGTTTGCTCACAAAACATTTGCATTCCTCAAAATAACATTGAGTTCGTTGCAAAACTATTGCGATCCCCGAGAACTATTGCGATCCCCGAGAACTATTGCGATCCCCGAGAACTATTGCTATCCCCGAGAACTATTGCGATCCCCGAGAACTATTGCTATCCCCGAGAACTATTGCGATCCCCGAGAACTATTGCGATCCCCGAGAACTATTGCTATCCCCGAGAACTATTGCGATCCCCGAGAACTATTGCTATCCCCGAGAACTATTGCGATCCCCGAGAACTATTGCGATCCCCGAGAACTATTGCGATCCCCGAGAACTATTGCGATCCCCGAGAACCATTGCGATCCCTGAGAACCATTGCGATCCCCGAGAACTATTGCGATCCCCGAGAACTATTGCGATCCCCGAGAACTATTGCTATCCCCGAGAACTCTTGCGATCCCCGAGAACTATTGCGATCCCCGAGAACTATTGCGATCCCCGAGAACTATTGCTATCCCCGAGAACTATTGCGATCCCCGAGAACTATTGCGATCCCCGAGAACTATTGCGATCCCCGAGAACTATTGCTATCCCCGAGAACTCTTGCGATCCCCGAGAACTATTGCGATCCCCGAGAACTATTGCGATCCCCGAGAACTATTGCTATCCCCGAGAACTATTGCGATCCCCGAGAACTATTGCGATCCCCGAGAACTATTGCGATCCCCGAGAACTATTGCGATCCCCGAGAACTATTGCGATCCCCGAGAACCATTGCGATCCCCGAGAACCATTGCGATCCCCGAGAACTATTGCGATCCCCGAGAACTATTGCGATCCCCGAGAACTATTGCGATCCCCGAGAACTATTGCGATCCCCGAGAACTATTGCGATCCCCGAGAACTATTGCGATCCCTGAGAACTATTGCGATCCCCGAGAACTATTGCGATCCCCGAGAACTATTGCTATCCCCGAGAACTATTGCGATCCCCGAGAACTATTGCGATCCCCGAGAACTCTTGCGATCCCCGAGAACTCTTGCGATCCCCGAGAACTATTGCGATCCCCGAGAACTATTGCGATCCCCGAGAACTATTGCGATCCCCGAGAACTATTGCTATCCGCGAGAACTATTGCGATCCCCGAGAACTATTGCGATCCCCGAGAACTATTGCGATCCCCGAGAACTATTGCTATCCGCGAGAACTATTGCGATCCCCGAGAACTATTGCGATCCCCGAGAACTATTGCGATCCCCGAGAACCATTACGATCCCCGAGAACCATTGCGATCCCCGAGAACCATTGCGATCCCCGAGAACTATTGCGATCCCCGAGAACTATTGCGATCCCCGAGAACTATTGCGATCCCCGAGAACTATTGCGATCCCCGAGAACTATTGCTATCCGCGAGAACTATTGCGATCCCCGAGAACAATTGCGATCCCCGAGAACTATTGCGATCCCCGAGAACCATTGCGATCCCCGAGAAACATTACGATCCCCGAGAACCATTGCGATCCCCGAGAACCACTGCTATCCCCGAGAACTATTGCGATCCCCGAGAACTATTGCGATCCCCGAGAACTATTGCGATCCCCGAGAACTATTGCTATCCGCGAGAACTATTGCGATCCCCGAGAACTATTGCGATCCCCGAGAACTATTGCGATCCCCGAGAACTATTGCTATCCGCGAGAACTATTGCGATCCCCGAGAACAATTGCGATCCCCGAGAACTATTGCGATCCCCGAGAACCATTGCGATCCCCGAGAAACATTACGATCCCCGAGAACCATTGCGATCCCCGAGAACCACTGCTATCCCCGAGAACTATTGCGATCCCCGAGAACCATTGCGATCCCCGAGAACCATTGCGATCCCCGAGAACCATTACGATCCCCGAGAACCATTGCGATCCCCGAGAACCACTGCTATCCCCGAGAACTATTGCGATCCCCGAGAACTATTGCGATCCCCGAGAACTATTGCGATCCCCGAGAACTATTGCGATCCCCGAGAACTATTGCGATCCCCGAGAACTCTTGCGATCCCCGAGAACTATTGCGATCCCCGAGAACTATTGCGATCCCCGAGAACTATTGCGATCCCCGAGAACTATTGCGATCCGCGAGAACTATTGCGATCCCCGAGAACTATTGTGATCCCCGAGAACTATTGCGATCCCCGAGAACTATTGCGATCCCCGAGAACTATTGCTATCCGCGAGAACTATTGCGATCCCTGAGAACTATTGCGATCCCTGAGTAAAATTGCCTTTGCTCACAAAACGTTTGCATTCTTTCGCAAAATTATTGCGTTCCCCGTAAAAAATTTAGTTATCTCACAAAACATTTGTTCACTCGCAAAAATATTGCATTCCTCGAAAAAACATTGTGTTCCCTTGCAAAACTATTGCAATCCCCGAGAAAAATTACTTTCTCTCGCAAAACATTTGCATTCTCACAAAACGATTGCATTCCTCAAAAAAAACACATTGCGTTTACTTGCATGTGTTCTCTCGCAAAACTATTGTGTTCCCCCGTGAAAAATTACGTTCTCTCGCAAAATATTTATATTCTCACAAAACTATTGTGTTCCCTTGAGAAAAATAGCATTTGCGTGCAAAACTATTGCATTCTTCAATAGAAACATTGCGTTTGCTTGCAAAACAACTTTTCACTCGAAAAACATTTGCGTTCTTTCACAAAACTACTGCATTCCCCAAGAAACATTTGTATCTGCTAAAAAAACATTTGCATTCTTTCGCAAAACTATTGTTCACTCGCATAACATTGCATTCCTCAACAAAAAAAAACATTGTGTTTACTTGCATGTGTTCTCTCGCAAAACATTTGTGTTCCCTTGAGAAAAATTGCATTTGTTTGCAAAACGTGTTTGCATTCCTCGAAAAAAAATGTTTCACTCTCAAAAGCGTATTGTATTGAAGCCGCTGCCGTTACATAAAATTACTGTTTGGTGGCGCTCACAAACAGGCTATTTTGCTAATCGACAGTGAACAGCAGAAAAAGAAAGCGGATTTCTGCTTTTTCATAAGCGCCACCTACTGTCAGTGAGTGGATTTGCATATTTATTCAGCCAATCTTCCAGTGTTTACACATCGGTCTGAACAGACAAATGAGACGCGAGCATCGGAACTAATTTTTGTGCAGAACATTCGTGTTGGTGTGATGAGTTTTATCTCCTAAAAGCCTGTTCACACTAAATACGATAACTATAATGATAACGATAAAGATGTAATTCTAAAAATCGTTCTTAACGTAAAAGAATAGCAGTTCACATCACCACTATAACGATAACGGCACAGAGAAACAACATCATTGGAATCACTTTCAGAACGATTTTTTCCAGCTGATGAACAATGAAAACATTGACAGCCAATCAGAATCCATCCTGCTGTGACGAGCTCGAGCATTTAAAGCGACAGACGACAAAACTGCAGCACATACTCACATTAAACACATTTCTGTGCGTTGCTAATATAGTAATCATTATAGGTGTCTTTATACTTATCGTTCTTAGTGTGAACGGGCCTTAAGAAAGCAGAATTTAACATTTTTGTGTGAGTTTTACTCTGCGTAGGTCTGATTATTTTGATTATTGGATTAAATGTGAATTATAACCCATTATGTAGATTATTAAATACAACAACCCTAATAAAACTCACACATTATAGCTTAATTTTCGCAGTTACTGCACAATAACGCAGCTGTGTTTGCTGTCACTAGCCTGTGACGGTCAGTGCTGCACTGCGGTCTCTTCAGCGTGCCAGAGTGGCTGTCGTCCCCTGCTGATGTCATATCCTGTGTGACATCAGTGATATGTGATACTCTCCAGTTAGCAGTCATCCTCTCCTTACCCACAAAACCCTGACCACTGACACTAATATTACATTACTGATGTTCTGATGCTCAACCATGATCAGCAGTTACTGCAAAGCAATATTTAACCTACCATACAATTAAACGTCTGTGATTATAAAACAGAAGTTCAAAATGTAAAACTGACCGCATATAACGGTCGTATTCCAGAAGTAAGAAGGTTTTTTGGATGTTTGCATCTTAAGCTCATCCCTTTACCACAGTAAAATCACTGTAACCGACGTCCTCTCGGGGCTTATTGCTGGTTTAGTCCTGCTTAAAGTCCCCCTGAGGTGAAAATCAAGCTTTTATTGTTGTTTATGTGTCTATGTGGTGTTTTTAATGCTTTAAGACAAACCATGTGTAAATTCATAAGTCGACAGCATTGCTGAGTATTTTCTCCTTAAAACTGCAGTGAACCAAAGACAGTCTCAAAAACACGCTTTGAAATCGCTGGTGTTTCTGACGTCACAAACTACCTTGTAACCAATCAGATCAACGAGTGATCGTCAACCAGTGGATCTCTGAGCTGAGTGAGTGAGTGGAGGCGGGGCTCATTTGCATATGCATAGAACCGCGCATACTAAATGAGGCAAGGGTGTCGAGTTACAGTCAAGATATTTTAAGGCATGAAGAAATTATTTTCACAGGGAAAAAACGCTTAAATATGTAATTTTGGTGATCAAAGATGAGTTTTAAGGGATACAATGATTGACTACAGGGGGACTTTAAGATATTTAAAAACCTGAATGTCTCTATGCACCTTTATGGACAGACACACTACCTTTACTTGCTTTTCAGTGATTTCCTCCTGATGCTCCTGTCTCATTTGTGCTTTTGTGTCCTTTCTCTCTCTCTCTCTCTCTCTCTCTCTCTCTCTCTCTCTCTCTCTCTCTCTCTGTGTGTGTGTGTCTGTCTCTCTCTCTCTCTCTCTCTCTCTCTCTCTCTCTCTCTCTCTCTCTCTCTCTCTCTCTCTCTCTCTCTCTCTCTCTCTCTCTCTCTCTGCATTAGGCCTAAGCTCTCATCATCTTCCTCTCTCTGCTCTTACAACAAATCAAATTGCATCTGCCTGATCTAAATGGATCCCTGTGCCTCTTCCTCTCCGCCGGATGGAGTCCAGCACAGCTTTGACTGTTTGCTAGGGCTGATGGGATATCATCTTACTTCCCCTCCCTGTGTATTCTTGGCCTCGCTTTCCCCCTCTCTTCCACACACCGATCACTCGTTCGCTCATTCCTACTTGTTCTCTGCGTTGTCTGTTTTCATGCCTACACTGTAATAACACTGATTTATTAACTGTAATCTACAACCTCAGTGAAACATCATGAATTCTCATCATGAACGGGACAAATCAAAAGACAAAACTATACAAAATTATATTTTCATGACAGCTACGCACATTTCACCCCAAATTCTCAAAGTTGTATTGGCAAGATTTCCCAAAACAATTATTATAATTATTATAAATATATCTACTGTTCAAAAGTTTGGGGTCAGTGAGATTTAAACAATATTTTTGAAGGAAGTCTCTTCTGCTCACCAAGGCTGCATTTATTTGATTAAAAATACAGTAATATTGTAAAATATTATTACAATTTAAAACAGCTGTTTTCTATGTGAATATATAGTTAAAGTGTAAATTATTCCTGTGATCAAAGCTGAATCTTCAGCATCATTACTCCAGTCTTCAGTGTCACATGATCCTTCAGAAATCAGTATAATATGAGGATTTGATGCTTAAGAAACATTTTTGATCATTATCAATATATATATATGCAGTATTTCAGAATTCTTCATATATATATATATATATATATATATATATATATATATATATATATATATATATATATATATATATATATATATGTGTGTGTATATGTATTCTTTGATGAACAAATAGTTCAAAAGATCAGCATTTATTTGTAATAGATTTTTTGTTTTGTTACAATGTAAAAGTCTTTACTGTCTTTACTTTTGACCAATTTAATGCATCCTTGCTGAATAAAAGTATTATTTTCTTATTTAAAAAGTCTTACAGACCCCAAACTTTTGACCGGTAGTGTAAGCGTAGTATTTTTGTACTACATTTAATTTATGATCATTTCATACAGCACTGAATTGTGCCGCTGTATTATATAAATTCTCATTTCTTGCCTTTGATTTAGGAGTGAAGTACATTACTTTGTGAGATTCATTTTATGTTACTGTTTTACAGTGACCTCCACAATTCAAACTAACACTTTAAATTACAGTGTCAGTGTTACATGTGTAAAGTTACTTATAATAAATTGAAAGTTTTACAAATATCCCACAGCAAGATCATATAGTTCAGAAGTATTAATCAGTAATAACCATGGGTTTACACACAAATAAATGTACACACAATTTCTTTTAACTTAACTGCTAAATGTCCATTGTGAAAAGCACTATATAAAAAAAGACTTGACTTTAATACACTATAACATGAGCACTGTAATATAACGTGACTATACAAACTAGAACAAAGCAGATATATCCTTTTATACATGTCCTGTTATGAAATGTTATTCAGCAGATTTTTGTTAATATATACCCAGTTCAGCTCCACTCACAGATATATTAACTTTTAATCTGCAACACATGAAAGTGTATATAGACTGAGACCTGAGACATTCTTTGTCAAGAGAATACATTGTTTTATTTTATTTTACAAATTATATTATCAGCATTACAATTTGAGTGTACGGTTAAACTGGAACATTAACATGGATTTGAAAATGACCTAAAAGTAGTGCAGAATCTTAATTATATCTTTATTTTTATTTAATATCTTTTCTTTGTGTTACATTTATATCTACATTCCCAGGTTGTATGGTCTGAAACTTTTGGACCCCACGCTATGGTATAAAGCAGATTTGGTCCCAACACGATGTAATGTGTTTGCACTTATACATAAAGTCTTCTTTTCTTTTCTTTTTTTTGAAGACAGAATTGGATAGGAAAAGTGGTTATGTTATTTTGGTTATGTCAAGTATTCTCTAAACTCATTCATCATAGGCTTTTGTGTTGGCAAAGACATGTGACATTGCTCAATATGACAACAGTAGAGGCAGCGAGTTTTACAATCACATTTTCCTCAGAAAATCAAGTTATTTTTTGCAATTCCGTTGAAAACTTTGTATGCGTTTTGGCCGTTCATTTACACGACAACCGCGTTTTAAGTGGCTAAAAACACAAACTTTTGAAAACGGGTTTCAAAGTAAACTACAAAAACATGAATCTGTGAAAACGCTGACGTCATGCACATGCACATGTTCAGTCTATAGTGTTTCTTTACAAAGTGACATCGCCACCTACTGGCCTGGCATGAATAATACAGCGTTTTTAGTCGTTTTCACAGATCCGTGTGATGGGGGATCATTTTGACAACGTTGTCGTCTTTACGCGAAAAATGCAAAGCAAAAACTTTTCCGTTTATAGTACATCGTTGTTGTTTAAACAAACCTAAATGTATTACTGCATGTGTTTACCATTCCCCTCATGCCATACCGCAGATCAGTCAGGTTTCGTGACTTAGTGTGGCTGTAGAATTCAAGGCCTCGCTGCAGATTCATGGGATGTTTCAACTGTGTGTGTGTGTGCGTGTGTGTATAAATATATATATGTGGCTCTTTCTGCACAGTAATGTACGTCTTCATTAACCTCATATGACCCAATAAAGACCTGGAATTAGTGGCCTGGGCTCTCTCTCTATGTGCATAAATGGAAATTATACGTGAATGTTTTATTGGAGCCATTCACCACACTGTGACCTAGTTTCTGTCACTGGCAGTCGTCACACAGCTGGCGTTTGCCTCCGTTTTCTTCACCATGACAGCACTGAGAATGGATTAAAGTAGAAAGAGTGGGGTCATTTCAGGACTCAAGGGGCACATCTAAAACCTTTCCATCTTATCTTGATGTTGGATTTAGCATTTCATTAAAGACTGTTTGCATAGCTAATTTCTGTCGGACAACTTCAAAACGGCAATGCTTATCTCAGATTGCATGGATTTAATACTCAACTCAGTGTATTGGATTTCCACATCAACAATAAAGCAGTGATGCTATAGTTAACCTGGTAAACCCTAGTTGCATAACCTGAGAGTGGTGCAGTGGTGCGTCTGCCAATACAAACATGTTCTGCCATCTGCTGGACTCAGAGCTACACTGCAGTGGTCCAGTTCTTTTCTAATATAAGGCACTTTTAACACGTTTACCACTTTACATTGGTAATTGACAAATCAGCAGTTTTTTTTCAGATTATCACCTACCCAATATCTACTGAAAATGCTAAAAGTATGCTAAGCTATTACGCTGAGTGGTTAAATAATAAGAAGCATTTAATTTTACAGTCAATAGCTTTGATAATTTACTGTACCAGTATACGTAACATAATTTAAAAGACAATAATTGTCGTATTTACAAACTTAAAGGTGCAGTTAGCGATTTCTGTTGATCGAGCTGAGCGGCACAGGCACAGCACACTTGTAGGCAATCAGCGGTGGGGGCGTGTCCACTCATAATGGGGTAGGAGAGAGAGTAAGCCAATCAGCGGTGGGGGCGTGTCCACTCATGATGGGGGAGGAGAGAGAGTAAGCCAATCAGCAGTAGGGGGCGTGTCCCCTCATGATGGGGGAGGAGACAGAGTGAGCCAATCAGCAGTAGGGGGCGTATTCACTCATGATGGGGGAGGAGACAGAGGGAGCCAATCAGCAGTAGGGGGCGTGTCCCCTCATGATGGGGGAGGAGACAGAGTGAGCCAATCAGCAGTAGCGGGCGTGTCCCCTCATGATGGGGGAGGAGAGAGAGTAAGCCAATCAGCAGTAGGGGGCGTGTCCCCTCATGATGGGGGAGGAGACAGAGTGAGCCAATCAGCAGTAGGGGGCGTATTCACTCATGATGGGGGAGGAGACAGAGGGAGCCAATCAGCAGTAGGGGGCGTGTCCCCTCATGATGGGGGAGGAGACAGAGTGAGCCAATCAGCAGTAGGGGGCGTATTCACTCATGATGTGATTCAGTGTGTCCCACTGAGTAAACAATAAATCTTAAATCACTTGCGGTCTTCACGCCCACTTTGGCCAAGCTCCAGAAATACGTCATGTAAGTAGACAGGTGGTCAAGTGCAAAAACCGCAAGTATTTGGACAGGTCCGGTGTTTCTCAGAAATCACTTACTGCACCTTTAAGTGCATTCAGTATTTCTTTAGCTAATGTTAGCATCTCTGTTTTTCGTGTCATTTTAGGTGTTAGACGCTGCACTGCCATCTATTGACGAGGATCAGCATGATAGTATCTGAGCTTTATGTAAATTACACAGATACTAGTGAGTTTTAGAGAGTGGTCAACACAATAATTAATTCCATTTCCTGTCCCAAAAAAAAGAAGCAACTTGGCATCATTATCATCGAACCTTTCCACATTGTGTTTGCCATACCAATGCTTTTTTTTGTCTTTGTTGGTCTGGTAAAACACAATAATAAGTGTGTTCTGATGGCAAAATATCAATCTTCACATCACCAAAACGCAGAAGAAAAAATGTCCCGCCCGAAGAACAAATGTGGGCGGGGCTTGATTTTGTCTGTGGGGAATTGATTGGATGGTTGTGGTTTGCTATTGGTGGATCTCATGTGATTGACAGGTTATAGCCCCGCCCTCATCATCAGAGAAGAGATGCTGCAAGAGTTATTCTGATTCAAGATTAGCAGGAACATGAATTTAAAACAATAATAATGTGCACCGATAGATCATATAATAAATACTACATTATTCCATGAAAAAAAAAGGTTAAAACGTGAGACTGTGTGTGTGTTCAGGATGGGACTCTCAGGAGAGCCGTCTCTTTCGGTAAACTCAGGGAAGTCATACGCAGAAGCAGCGAGATGCTGGTGAAGAAAATCCAGGGAACGATGCCACCAGAACCTCGCAACTCAAAGTGAGACACACTAACA
This sequence comes from Vimba vimba, assembly GCA_022828995.1. Taxonomy (NCBI): domain Eukaryota; kingdom Metazoa; phylum Chordata; class Actinopteri; order Cypriniformes; family Leuciscidae; genus Vimba; species Vimba vimba. The sequence continues at coordinate 8,250,529 of CM040825.1, read as the reverse complement.
CAGTGATTAATCAATGTTATAGTGTACCGGTGATGATCTTTAAACCTATACTTTACTGCCTGATTCCTATGAAGGGTTATTATGTAAATGCAACAAGTTATTTTTCTTCCCACACAGTATGAAGAGAGCCGCGTCCCTCGGCTACCTGAACAGTAATGGAGATGAAGACAACTCTTTTCAGGTGAGATGATTTAGGGTGAGATGATTTAGGGAGGATCCTAAACACATAAAATATGATCTAAGAACGGTTAGCTAACGTAAGTTATGAAAACGTTATTTCTGAATGTTCTCTGAACGTTCAAAACATCCAATTGCAAATCAAATTGACAAAACAGCCAGTTATTCTACTTTGAAATGTGTGTTTTTTTCTGTGATCCCGTCCACTGCCCATTAGTATTTCGACAGCCCGGGTTGCCAGTTGGTGAAACACACAGCGTATTGCAGCCATGGAAGCCAGTAAAAAAACTAAGTCAGAGATCGCAGTTTCTACGGTTAAATACGGCATATTAAAACGTGGATAAATCAACTCATCAACTTCCAGTGTAAGACTTGTGGTCTTCCATTGTCAATTGCACTCCTGTTGCGTGTCCTCAATCTGGCAACATTGTGAGCGTCGAGTCTGAGGAGGAGGGATTGGATTGGATCCCTCTCCAATATTGTGTATTTTGACTGCAGTACCCATTTCAACCACTAGCTGTCAATATTACACACTGCTCCTTTAAGGAAACATTCCATTTTATCATTCTTCAAACATTATGGGAACGTTACTTTTGAATGTTCTCTGAACGTTCTGAAACAAGTAGTAACATTTAAAAAACATTACTAAAACATTTCAGAAAAAAATGTTAAACGAACGTTGTATAAATAACGTTTCGTGCTAACGTTTTGAGAACATTATTAAAGACCAGATAACGTTGAACGAATGTTCTATTAACGTTACTGGAAGAACGTTTGTTCAGAACCTTGAGGGAATCTTACCAGAACGTTAGCTTAAGTTCTGGGAATGTTCCCTGTTAGCTAAGTTGACAGCACAATCTCATGGAAATTCGTAACTATTTTTAATTTTGGTGGCTAATTTATTTGAATTCATACAATCTGCTTATACGCCCCAGTGACGGGTATGTTTAGGGGTGGACTTTCATGCTAACTTTTTTGCTAATATTTTTAGGGCTGTGAAACGATTAATCGCGATTAATCGCATCCAAAATAAAAGTTTGTGTTCTGTGAATATATGTGTGTACTGTGCATAATTATTTTGTATTTATAAATAGACACACATGCATTTGTATGCATTTGTCAAAATAATCATGCACAGTACACACACATACAGTATATTATGTGAACAAACTTTTACTTTGGATGCGATTAATCGCGATTAATCGTTTCACAGCCCTAATTTTTGTATGATTCACAATGTACGAATTCATATGAAATCGCCAGTTCGTAACACAGCTGAATGTTGCAGTGAGATCAGGTTGGGTTGACACGTGAGATGAATGAAGTCATGTTGATTTGTTGGTTGTCCTTCACAGGGTTCGGGGGCCGTGAGGACTCTGAGAAACAGCAGACCTCTGAGCTCAAGCACAGTGGAGCTCTACAAAAGCACAGACTAATGAAAAATACATGTGTGTTCTGGCTCATTTATCACTAGACTCACGAGATTTGTGTATGTTGGAAGCTTTGGTTCATGTGCTTTTAATCATGAATGTTTTTAGCATTCTCTCACACACTCATATAAATCACGCATGTTTCACTTTCTTCAAGGAATAGTGCATCCTTAAATGAAAACTCATCATGTACTCACTCTCATGTGGACCACAAGTTGATCTATGTTCACACAGCTCTTTTCTGTACAGTGTAAGTGAATGGAGACGGGTGCTGCCAAACTCTAAAACAACAACAAGAACTCCATTAAAGTAGCCATAAAACTTGAGCACTAAAGTCATGCTGTACAGACCAAAATGCATGTCTTCCCTGAGGGTGAAGAAGTTCATTGATAATCTTTCCCTCTGCAGTAGCCTGTGTGGAATAAGACTTGTACACAATATTGTACTTGTCGTATGCACTACTTTTATGGTGCCTTTTTGCATCGTGACAATGATAGAAATTAAATAAACAGTGCTTTACAGGAAGATCTATCTAGTATTCAGGTACAAAATACTACAGAAATTTGAATAATCAAATGTAAAAATAAAACACTGCATAGTCTGTGTGAATTAAATATAGAATGATTTTTGTTAAAGAATGGTTTTATATTTCGCAATTCGTACTTTTTTCTCACAATTGCGAATTTATTTCTCACAATTCTGAGCAAAAAGTCGAAATTGTGAGCTTTTTCTAAGATATAATCTCACAATTTTAATCTTGCAAATCTTTTTCTCCGAATTGTGAGGCAAAAAATTGCTAAATCAAAATTGCGAGATATAAACCAGCATTTCTGAGAGAAAGTCAGCTCACAATTCTGACTTTTTTCTCGCAATTGCGAATTTATATCACAATTCTGACTTTTTCCTTGCAATTAGGAGTTTATATCTCACAATTCAGATTTTTTTCCGTAATTTCGAGTTTATTACACTTTATTTATTGTGACGTTTCTCTCACAATTGCGAGTTTGTGAGATTCTGACATTTTTCTACCAATTACAAGTTTATGTCTCAGAATTATTACTTTTTTCTTGCAATTAGGAGTTTATATCTTGGAATTCAGACTTTATTCGTGCAATTTTGAGTTTATATCACAGTTCTGACTTTTACTCACAATTACGAGTTTTTTGCAATTACTTTTTTCTCAGAATTGCGACTATATATTTCACAAATTTTACTATTTTCAACTGCCTAAATATTACTTGCAAAACACTATTTTTCGTTGAAAACACTGGAGTGTGATGGCTGCTGTATGGGAGGCTTTGTCTGTACAGATTTGAAATATGTAATGAGTGATTTTAACCCTAGTGGGAAAGACCAGAAATCCACCTGGCTTATTCTCTCAGGTATTTAATATCCTTTGACACATATTTAGCAGTGAAATTTGACCTCCCATGACAAAGAAAGCCAGTGCACGGGCATTGTTCAGACAGAGCTCCGGAGAGGTGTTGTGTTCCTCCTGACCTGATTCAGCAGTCATGCACGTCAATCATTTTACTTCATTCATTATGTTATGAATATGTCCTAATTTATAGGCTGTAACTGCCTGTGTAACGTATCGTTTGTTTACTCTGTGCAAGTTTTATAAACAACCACCTTGTCATTTTTTTCAAATTGAAATCGCAAATTAAAATCTTGAATATATATGGAATCTGTATATATGGAATTTGAATATATGGATCTTAATTTTATTGGTTTGTTATTTGCACTACAAAACCATGTCCGAGCTTTACAGCCCACATGTGTTACTCAACTGCCAGTTTTATTGTTGAAGAGGACTTGGTTATTTCCAATCATTTCATGCTTCAGTGTCCATGGACTTCTTGATGTGATTTGTTTGCATTTATCTAAATATGATTTGAGAGTCACTTGCTGGGCAAAATCTAGATGCTTCGACTGTCTGATTTGGCTTGACTGAAATAAAGAATTTAAATAAAATCATACAATGAGCATTTAATTTTGCTATGTCAATGCTTGTTTTGCTCAAAACATTGAACATATCCTTGTTACATCTGACTTTTAGCAAGATAATATTAAGTTATAACAATAAATGTGAAACTGTCAGTCAATAAATGGGAAAACAAAGTAACTTGCGTTACTTATTTAAAAAGAAAACTCAGATATTTTCTTGTAAATATAAAAGTAATGCTTTACATAGCTACTTGGAAAAAAAGTAATCCGATTACATGTAACTCGTGTAATAATTACGTGTAACTCGCGTTACTCCAAACATTACCCCAACACTTCTAGCCTGCTTGATCTTCCGTTTACCACAATTGTTGTGTGAGTTGATAATATGTGAATAGATTAAATTCAATCTGTTCATCAAATAAAGTGACCTAGTCAATTCATATGGATAAGTTTTACGATCTGTTTATGATCTTTGAGGCGTCAAAGTGGTAGTTGCGTAGCTGTCAACGCAGGGACAGAAATCTCTCAGATTTTATTAAAATATCTTCATTTGTGTTCTGAAGATGAACAGAAGTCTTACGGGTTTGGAACGACATGATCGGGTGAGTAATTAATGACAAAATTAAATATCTCTTTAATTAGTATGAAGTAGGGCCACTGGTAGAGAGCGTTTGAGCTGTTTATAATCACTATAGTGGCTTTGTTTTTATAGAACATTGACTTCAAAATATGTATTTTATTGATATTTGGGATGTGGTCAAAATAGTATTTTTCATTGGGCTAGTTTAAAATGGTGTTTGCAAAATGAGAGCAGCGCACGGTTGGACACTCCTCCGCGCATGCGCAGTGAGACGCTCTGCAATCCCCAGCGCTTAAGCTGTCGTGCGCTTGTTGTGTCTGCTGGGTAAGTAGGTCATTCTTTATTATCGTTATAATACGTTGCGTTAAATATTAGATTACAACACAGACCACCGGTTTGATATATCGGAAGTGTTTGACGTGTGTGATATTTGCACCGGGCGTCATTGTTTTTAAAATAATGTATATTTCCGCCTACTGGGCAAGCTGGGTGCTAAATATCAATAATTATAAAGGGTATTCAACAATTGTTGGGAGGGTCGCGTGCAAACCCGTTTTTCCCAGTTTGTCGTCCTTCTGAAATCACGCGCTGTTGCACATCCCAGTGTCATTTACAGTCGTTTCACATCACTTGTGTTTTTATGCATGTGAATGAAACCTTAGCACCGCCGTTTGTTTATTTCGTATTTATGCTTTCTGTTCCGATGATTGCTAATGTTTTATATTAAAACATGATTTCTAATCCACCAACTCGCCTGTGTGGGTGCAGTGAAATATATGTCTAATCTTTAGGGAGCTGAACAGCACACTGGTGTATTATGGGGTCTAAACAATAGGAACCCATAGTTGGCTCTTCCTAGTGTGCTCTCAGTAATTAAGACTGAACATGCACACACTTCATGATATGGTAGTGGCAATGGCAATTTTATTTATATAGTAGAGCACTATTTACTACAACCAGAGTTCACCAATGTGCTTTACAACAAAATGACTAAAAAACACCAATAACACAAGGATATAAATAGAAAGCAGTAAAACATAACATAACATAGTGATTCAGCAATGACAGCTTAACAGTAATGGAAAGGGAAAAACTTATATGTATATGTATGTATGAAGGCCTATACATATATATTATATGTGTGTGTGTCTATACACCAAGAGCAAGTTAACACTGGCAGATTGATGATTTAATATTGAAAACCAATATCCCTCACTTTATATGAGAGAATCTGTTAAATAACTGACTCTTTTTTTCTGTCTTTAGAGCTTCCCAATTCGCAGTCGCTCGCTGTGCCATTTTGGACAATGGCTCTGATCTCTATTGAGGATCTTGACGGACTGGATGATGAGCAGGTGGATGATGACATCACAGACAGCTCTGAACCAATGGCTGACGAGGAGCAGGACCGAATGTACGCCCACTGGCAGGCCGTAGGAAGGACACATCACGTGACTGTTCCCAGAGGTACGTTTCACTGTCCCACAGCCCGCCGGACTGATCTGAGACCAGTTTCCTTCTGTCAGATCATGAGAGAATCTAATCTGGTTTTTGTATAGAGATGAGAGGACCCATTGAGGAGATGACGAGGAGGAACGAGGCCTCCGAACGAGAGCAAGTGCCTTTCGTCACCGTCTCCAGACACGAGAAGGTAAAACCGCTCATCGCTGCTTCTCCAAACATGTCCCACAACTGGAGGATAGGAACGTAGCAACATTTACACTCTGAAAGGAATCAGAGATGATTTTTTTTCTGAATTTTATCAAAGGCCCGTTCACATCAAGGACTTTACTATAATAAAGATAAAGATATAGCTCTAAAAATCTTTCTAAATATAATTTGTTTTCCAGATGATGAACGATAAAAACATGGACAGCCAATCAGAATCCATCCTGCTTTAAAGAGCTCGAGCATTTAAAGCTGCAGCGACAACGGTCAGGATGCTAATATAGTTATCATCATAGTTATCGTTGTCCTCTAAAACCAACGCTCAGAAAGGAGAGGTTATTTTGATAAATACATGTGTGATGTGCAAAAGATGTTTTTGTCAACAGATTAAATCAGTTTTCAGCCATCTTGGATTCTTAAATCTTGTTCAAAGCGAATTATGGATTTGTTAATATTTATAATCATCAGTATTTGACATGAAAGTGCATCTGAAAATGCTGATATATTCACTAAAATGTAAATAAATATGTTTAACAGAATAATCCAAAATTATTCCTCGATACAAAAGTTTGGGGTCAGTATGATTTGTTTGGTAAAGGTTTCATTTGTTAATATTAGTTAACTATATTAGTTCTAGAACATTTATTAATCTTAGCTAATGTTAATTTCAACAGATTATCAAAGTCAAAGGTTGTATCTGTTAATATTATTTAATGGAACTGAGATAACATGAACTAATGTACTGTATTTTTACAGTAGAGATTAATACACTGTAACAGATGTATTGCTCATTGTTTATTAATGTTAGTGTATTAATGAATGTTAATTAATAGATACACTTATGCTGAAAATTCAGCTTCCTTTAATAATTTCTACTAAAAGAAGAGATGGAAGTGTAATTGTGTTGCTGTGTTGCAGCTCGGCGAGGTGCTGTACGAGGAGAGAGTGTATCCTCCGGGAAAATGGGCATGTGTCAGTAAAGCAGAAATGCTGTATGAGCAAAGCATCTCCAATGCATTTATGAAGCTCATGCGCTTCATCTGCAAGGAGAATTCAACAGGTGAACACACACACACACACACATTTTTTACATGTATACTAGGGTCCGTGTACTTAACACATATTTTCACAGGCAAAATCCATTAATTTTCAGTAGGAATTATGGCTGCACGATATTGAAGAAATATGCAATATGCGATACGATAAGTATAAGTACGATTTTAAGTGTGTAAAATCAATTTAAATTAGTTTAAAATACATTTAAAAACTGAAAATTATGTAACCAATATACAGTGAGGAAAATAAGTATTTGAACACCCTGCTATTTTGCAAGTTCTCCCACTTGGAAATCATGGAGGGGTCTGAAATTGTCATTGTAGGTGCATGTCCACTGTGAGAGACATAATCTAAAAAAAAAATCCAGAAATCACAATATATGATTTTTTAACTATTTATTTGTATGATACAGCTGCAAATAAGTATTTGAACACCTGTCTATCAGCTAGAATTCTGACCCTCAAAGACCTGTTAGTCTGCCTTTAAAATGTCCACCTCCACTCCATTTATTATCCTAAATTAGATGCACCTGTTTGAGGTCGTTAGCTGCATAAAGACACCTGTCCACCCCATACAATCAGTAAGAATCCAACTACTAACATGGCCAAGACCAAAGAGCTGTCCAAAGACACTAGAGACAAAATTGTACACCTCCACAAGGCTGGAAAGGGCTACGGGGAAATTGCCAAGCAGCTTGGTGAAAAAAGGTCCACTGTTGGAGCAATCATTAGAAAATGGAAGAAGCTAAACATGACTGTCAATCTCCCTCGGACTGGGGCTCCATGCAAGATCTCACCTCGTGGGGTCTCAATGATCCTAAGAAAGGTGAGAAATCAGCCCAGAACTACACGGGAGGAGCTGGTCAATGACCTGAAAAGAGCTGGGACCACCGTTTCCAAGGTTACTGTTGGTAATACACTAAGACGTCATGGTTTGAAATCATGCATGGCACGGAAGGTTCCCCTGCTTAAACCAGCACATGTCAAGGCCCGTCTTAAGTTTGCCAATGACCATTTGGATGATCCAGAGGAGTCATGGGAGAAAGTCATGTGGTCAGATGAGACCAAAATAGAACTTTTTGGTCATAATTCCACTAAACGTGTTTGGAGGAAGAAGAATGATGAGTACCATCCCAAGAACACCATCCCTACTGTGAAGCATGGGGGTGGTAGCATCATGCTTTGGGGGTGTTTTTCTGCACATGGGACAGGGCGACTGCACTGTATTAAGGAGAGGATGACCGGGGCCATGTATTGCGAGATTTTGGGGAACAACCTCCTTCCCTCAGTTAGAGCATTGAAGATGGGTTGAGGCTGGGTCTTCCAACATGACAATGACCCGAAGCACACAGCCAGGATAACCAAGGAGTGGCTCTGTAAGAAGCATATCAAGGTTCTGGCGTGGCCTAGCCAGTCTCCAGACCTAAACCCAATAGAGAATCTTTGGAGGGAGCTCAAACTCCGTGTTTCTCAGCGACAGCCCAGAAACCTGACTGATCTAGAGAAGATCTGTGTGGAGGAGTGGGCCAAAATCCCTCCTGCAGTGTGTGCAAACCTGGTGAAAAACTACAGGAAACGTTTGACCTCTGTAATTGCAAACAAAGGCTACTGTACCAAATATTAACATTGATTTTCTCGGGTGTTCAAATACTTATTTGCAGCTGTATCATACAAATAAATAGTTAAAAAATCATACATTGTGATTTCTGGATTTTTTTTTTTTAGATTGTCTCTCACAGTGGACATGCACCTACGATGACAATTTCAGACCCCTCCATGATTTCTAAGTGGGAGAACTTGCAAAATAGCAGGGTGTTCAAATACTTATTTTCCTCACTGTATAGGTTTCACATTCTTTCTGGGAAAAGAAAGCATCACTGCCACTTCTGAAAGTGAACAGCAGTGTTTTAGCTTAGCATTACATAAAAAGTAATCTCACAAATCTGACATCAGTGTAAAAAAAAACATTTAAATGCCAACAACTCTTTGCTCAACTTGGTAATATATAGTTATATCAACCTGAAAACTTAACATCACGAACATCCATGTAAAACTAGGGGTGGACGATTAGTTATTTTTGTTCATTTCATTAAAAATAAGAACAAAGAGGCAAATTATAAACAATTGGACAATTAAAATGAAATACACAGTGCTTTAAGTTTTTCAGGTAGGCCTACATCAGATCTATTTAACGATAGTATTCAAGTAAGAAACAATACAGAAATTGAATAATCAGATGTGAAACTAAAACACTGCATAGTCTTCTCATGAATTAAATATACATTGGTTCATATTAAAGCTACAAAAGTGATTCAGTCAAGAGCAGTGAGTGGTTTTCTGTGTTTCTTCTGTTGTTTGACGGACAGCTGCAGGTTTACTGTATTAGGCTGCTGTCCCTTTAAGACCTAACGCACAGGTCGTATTGACACGCATCCGATATCTTTCCCTACTGCTACGACATAACGGACTGTTTACACTCGCCAAGACATGCATTTTGATATAACTGTGTGTGTGTTTGACTGTTTGAGTGCAATAAGCTTTAAAAGAGAACTGAATTCGGGATTGCATGCCGTCTGAGAGCCGTCTTTCTGCTTTTTTTTCCACAGCTTATTGTGCTTAATAACTGTTTTTAACATCAAGCAAGTCGCACGTAAGTAACAGTCGCATGCTCAATACGTCGACCTAAAACGTTTCGCAACTTTTTGAAGTAGCCTATTAAAGGGATAGTTCACTTTGAAATAAAATTTTGATATGTTTTAGCTTACCTCAACGGCATCCAAGATGTAGGTGTCTTTTTTTCCGCAGTAGTTTCAATTTTGATATTTTTTGGTCAAACCGTTCTTGTCTGTCAGTCATTTCATGCAGGTCTATGGTCACTGTCTCAAAGAGCATGCACAAAGTCCAAATTAAAACAATTCCCCATCGTCCAAATTAAACAATTCCCCATCGTAAGTACACATTGATGGCCTAAGACACGAAACGAGCGGTTTGTGTGAGAAAACGAACAGTATTTATATCGTTGTTACCTCTTGAACACAGCCGCGTCCAAATGATCTGAGGGCGCGGGCGGGTATAGATATATACACTAGATGTCGCTTGGCTACGGTTTCGTTCCAATGAACTGCAGTAGCGAAGGCGGCATCTAGTGTATATATCTATACCCGCCCGCGCCCTCAGATCATTTGGACGCGGCTGTGTTCAAGAGGTAACAACGATATAAATACTGTTCGTTTTCTCACACAAACCGCTCGTTTCGTGTTACTGAAGTGGACCAAAAACAGATTTGAGTCCAGATTCAGGGCCCTATTTTAAAGATCTAAGCACATGGTCTAAAGCGCACGGCGCAAGTGCACTTATGGCGAGTCCGAATCCACTTTTGCTAGTTTAACGACAGGAAAAATGGTCTAAAAGTGTTGTCTCTATTCTCTTAATGGGTAATGAGAGTGTTTTGGGCGTAACGTGCAATAAATCAATCAGAGTCTCATCTCCCATTCCCTTTAAAAGCCAGTTGCAAGTGGAACGACTGAACGTGTCTCCAGAACACAAACGGATCTGCTCATGCGTGAGGTTAAAGCTGTGTGTGTGTGTGTGTGTGTGTGAGGTTAAAGCGAGACCATCTACAGGACAAGCCGGATTCCACCATATCTTTATGTACACAATAATAATCTTTTACATTGTAATCCTTTTATTTATAATATTTGGCATGTTTGTGTGCTGCTGCTCTGTGTGTGTTATAAGCACAGTGTGTGTGTGTGATAAGCAGAGTGTACATGCGTTATGGACCCGCCTATAGGCTCATATTACTAATGCGCTCTTTAAATAACAAAAAAAGATACACTGCCATTGACTTTAGAGCAGGTTTCAGTTGGTCAATGGCTCTGTCTGTTTCAGTTCCTCATTATAGCAACGCTCCAGCAATGTGCCAGAACACACACCTGGTTTTCAGACCAGCAGCCCATGGGGCACAGATGAGCCAAATGCATTTGCTATTTAAACAATGGTGCAGGACTTGAAAATGAAAACCGCGTCGGGCTGAAACGAGCAAAACACTTGCGTGGCGCTGGCGCTGCATTGCTCGCGTGTGTGATAGGACACTCAGTGTGAATGGAAAAGTGGTTTCTTTTCAGTTCAAGTTTGGCTCAGCTGAAAGAGGTCTGAGTCAGTCCTACGTTGTTCAGCCCAGTTTGCTCAGTTGAGGCTCTCTGTCTCCAGGACGGTACCTCGGCATGTCGGTGCCTGTTGTGAATGAGATCACGATGGCAGACGACGGCACCAGCTTCATGAAGGACGTGTTGACGGCGTATTATCTCCCTGCTGAGTTCCAGGCCAGACCGCCTCAACCGACAGACCCGGACATCAGCATCGTCCACCGGGACACCATCCGGGTCATATCCAGGTATTTCATTTCATTTAAATATTAAATTAAATCGCATTGACACCATTATATGAGAACTGAACTGAGCTGGACGATGACATCACGGTTTTCTCCAGAGCGGCTATATATATATATATACATATATATATATATATATATATATATATATATATACTGTATATAAATGAACTAAGTTAATGGGCCCTATTTTAACGATCTGAAACGCAAGTTTCAAATGTGAAACGCAAGTAACTTTGTGGGCGAGTCTCGGGCGCTGTTGCTATTATACCGGTTGGATAAATGACTCTCACATCTAAAATGTGTTGGTCTGAAGTAGCTTCATTACTCATAGGTGTGGTTTGGGCGTAACGTGAAATAAACCAATCAGAGCGTCATCTCACATTCCCTTTAAGTGCAGGCGCGCTTGTTCCATGGCGGATTGCTATTATAACGGCGGATTTGCCAGGAGCGGTTCACAGCCGAGGAGACCGACGTTCTCGTCAGGGCCGTAAAACACAGAGAAGTGACATTGGGGATGGAGAAACACACCCAAATTAGCTTCGGTTAAACAGGCGTATAATAATTTGGGTAAATGTGTAAGCTAGATTTATGCCTATTTTTTCACATCTTCATGGACACAACAATGATTTCCCTCGTGTGGAATATTTTTCCTTGTAATAATGTATGATTTTCTAAAAATGTGAACTGTTGCGTCTGTGTAGATGAGAGAAGCAAAGTGTGTGTGCGTTGTGCACACGCTACATTATGGCTAAGCATGCGGCCTTAAAATAGCATCTGAATAACGCGCCACTGACTTTAGACGAGGGTTTTCCTGGTCAGTGGTGGAATTGTTTTCTGAAACTGCAAAATAGCACCAGGGAACGTTTGCGCCAGATCACGCCTCCTCTCTTCGCTGAACCGCCCCCGGGAGCGCAAGTTCATTCCCTAATTTACCGCCGTGCATCTGTGGAGGGAAAAGTCCGTTGTGCGTCGGGTGCAAATAGGAATGATACACGGTGTACAAAGTCAATTGCGCTGGGTGCAAGATAGGGCCCAATAACTTTTTTACAACAGAAATGAAACATCACTGAACTTACTTAAGCTGGACCGTGATGCTGTTTTCTTCTGGAAACAAACTTCTAGTTGAAAGTTTCTTTGGTTCCAGGGTGTTTTACGGGACCACGACAGAGGAGACCATCTCTCATCAGATCAGCGTCCTCTGGGAGCTTCTGGGCAACTCCGGGGACGTCCTCCAGAACCGCTACATGGTCGCCACGTACGAGAATCCTGGCGTGCCCCAGCGCAGGAACGAGATCTGGTTCATTCGCGGCGGCCCGTGAACATTTGTTAAGCCAGTAGAGTTTCGAGTCGCTGAATGTCCCTAAATGAAGGCGTGGAGCTCGTCATAATCAAAACCCTTTCATCCTTTTGTATTGTTGTGAGTGTGATGCAGAAAACATTAGTTTTTAATCATTGAGGAAACAAAAAGATATAACAGATTCTACACGTAGATTAGCCCTGTACATAGCCTGCCGGACGCATGGATTGCTGAGAGATATCAGTGGTGAAACTTCACCCTGGCATTATTTTTAACTTGAAGAATACAAAAAAACATTTGTGCTACCTGGGGTCGAAGATTCATTACGCTTCCTCTCTTTTATGCTTGATTGAAATCTTTTACACTACTTGAATTTACTTTCGTGTTCAGTTTCTGTTTGTTTGTTAAATAGTGTTTCTAGGTTTTCCATAGTGCCCTAAAATTGCATTGTGCAATAAAAGCCAATAATGGCTTTAATAGCTTCTTATTTGCAATATATGTTGCTCGAAACATAGTTATTTAGTCAATATAAAAAAATATGTATTTTTAGCTGGGTATTACGTTTCAATACTTATCATATATTTAAGTAGCCGTTTTAAAATCTGTGTTGGAAGACTATTTTAAAATACAATCTTTTTGTACTTTGTGTAACTGACTATCAAACCATTTACCAGACAATCAGAGCGCTAAAACTTCTACGCTTTTATCTTACGAGCCAATCGGATTGTTACTTTGATATTAGCAGTGCAGTTTAAATCAGTTATTTGCTAGACATAGTGTGGCATTGTGTTTTTTACGGGTATACTTGTTCTTGATCTCTTTTCTTAAGATGCAGTTTACAAGTATAGTAAATCTAAACACAGCTTTTCCTTCATCAAATGAATGGGACCACATGATTAGATCTAAGGTGACATTGGTTTTGGATAAATATGTCTCTTTGCAGCAGTATTGTATCCGATTACAACAATAACGTGACTGCTTTTACTTTGTGTATTTCATTGTTGTGTTTTATGTAATGTTGTACAAACATATGTGTAACATCAGCACAACGTGTTTAGCATTACTCTTTAAAGCACTGTTTTGACATTTTTACATGACTCCTTGCTTTTGTAACATTGATGGCTTAGCTTGTACTATTATGGATTTTGCCTTGTCAAAGTACTTTAAAACTTGCACTCTCCTCCTCAAGTCTGTAATAATACTTAAGTTTATTGCACTGTCTGAGCTTATTAATAGTAGCTTGCTTTACAAAGAGATACAAAGTTGAATACATTTATACCAATAAAAACAATTAATTGTGTGTGAGTTCTTGTGAAGGTGTTGGATAAGTAAAAGAGCAAACTTGTGATGAACATGTTTGAACTATATTAACTATACTTGGTACCTATACTAACTATACTTTCGCCTGCTCCGAAAAAGTCGGAAAAAGTTTCCAAAATGTGTCTCAATGAAGGATTTGCCATTCTAAACCTGTATGCAGAGATTAACCAGAGAAATTTACATTTTAACATTATGTGCTTTTAACATTTTATTACATTTTCCATAACTTTTCCATACATTGAAATCGCAATTGCAACATTTCCTTTTCCTTTTGTACTGTAAATACTTCAGAAATGCAACACTAAACATGTACATGCTGCGTTAATGCCATGTCGTAATTACCGTAAATTAGAGCTGAGTTTTCAGGTAGAGACACAGAATATAGCAAGCAAATGTAAAATAGTCTTCACTTTATAAAATAACATATATTAATCCTTATTAAAGTTACAAAAGTTATTCAGTTAAGAGCAATGAGTGATTTTCTGCAGCAGAAAAATTAGGCTGCTATCACTTTAAGAGCTAATACATGGATCAAGTATACATGTGTGTTTGTAAATGAATAAAATAAATGAAAACACATTTAATTATATAGTTAAAATAAGCAGAGGAAAGCTAAACCTTTGGAAAACTGAACCTTATCAATACGATCATTACAAAAATTGTAATATTCATGTTTTCAAAATTCTCATGTTATTTCAAGAATCTATCACTTTTTTTTTTACTGGTTAAACCAAAAAGATTTGAGAAGTGAGTCTACATTAAGAGTAGAAAACTTTTGTTTATGGGTAAAAAATGTACCAAAAAAATGTAATTAATAAATTCAACATATGTGGATTGTATAGGATATATTTGGAAGTGTCAGTACAGTAGCAAATAATATAATTTAAATGAAAAGATTGGGCAAAAAATAAGGGGTTTAAATATAGGAGTATAAGTTAGTCCAAAACCTCTGAATAAATTCACAATAAAAGTATTATGTGTAACTAAATGTATCAATGTTTCATCCTATTGAGCACAAGGGCCTAAAACTAACTTTTTGCCACAATGGCTGGTGACAAACTGTACTGGCCATGACACAGACAGTTATGACACCAAAAGTTTAGATACCAGTACAAATTCACAATTCTCTCCTCCAATTTCAATACCACAGCTATCCTAACTAATATGTAAATGTAAAATGACAAAGCATAGTCTAAATTTGATCAAATAACATAGATTAATCCTTATTAAAGTTACAAAAGTGATTCAGTCAAGAAACATTAGTAATTTCCTGCAGCAGCCTAATAGCCTAATTAAGCTGCTGTCACTTTAAGACCGAATGCAGGGATCCAATATACACACGTGTTGTCTTTCTCTACTGTTTACATTCACTTAAGCCATAACCGACTATGTTTACAAGGATACTCCCCGAGACGGCTTTTTTTAAAAACATAATTTAGTGTGAATTTTTCCATTAAAGCGCAAGAAGACGTGAAAGAGAGCTCAATTCAGTATTCGCGACGCAACGAATTGAGTTCCCTTTTGCGTCTTCATGCACTTGAATATTTAAATTGGCAAGGCCAAGGCGTAAACTTTCTCTTCACGTTTCTTCAGGTTCATGTTCTCTCAACATTGCATTGTTAGAATTCATAAAAATGGTTCGGACCAACTGGCGATTGATTTCTGGCATTTGGTGAGCGGCGTACAGGTTTTAGAAACATGTTTAGATAATGTCAAATTTACAGGGCATATTTTTGTGCAAGATTTTAAAGTGGACTTCCTTGTTGGGAAGTCTTGTTGGGAATCATCAACAACCATGCTTTCTCCAAATTTCGACAATATTGTTCGTTCAGAGAGTGCACGAGTGCACGTGTACGCGCAGTCACCGAGAGCTGCGCGTACACGTGAGGTCTGAGAGTGCACGTCAGCTGCTGCCATTGGAAACCACAGTTGGAAACCAATGAATGGATCTGCCAATAGATGGCAGTCATGGTGAAGAAGAACAAATTATATTTCAGACCAGCTGCAATCCTTTTTAAACAACTGCACGTATGCAACTATTTTAAGTCATGCTGAATATAAGATAAACCAAATGAGATCCTTTGAACCGAGTGAAACTAACTTCCCATCAGTGGTGTGTTTAGCCTACTGGTTTCCACTTACCTTGCTCGAGCCCGGGTAAAGCCCACCCACCTTCCCTTCCCATCCACTCCCACTGGAGAGAGAAACACGACTCCTGTTCTCTCACACAAACCCCCAGCAGCAGCACTGGCTCCAGCACACGGTCAGAGGGGCTCTTTGTCTCCATTTCCAGTGGGTTTCTGGTCAATTCAGCATGGAGCTCTTGACACATCCAGCCAAACCCGCAACAGCTCCAAACTGAAGAGTGAAGACTCGCCGCGAGGAATAACTGGATTTTAGCCTTTAATACAACAACTCACAACCGCAGAATTTCCACACACAAACACCTTTGAGCCTTTAATTCACACTCGTCGCGTTTATCGACTTCTTCAACCATGGGTTTATGGACGAGAAGACGCGAGCGCAAACTCGCGCACGCCGAGGCTGTTTTCCTGGCGCTTACTCTGATCGGTGAAGGTAAGAAACAAAGTGTCCATCTCTCCATCAGCGTTTCCTTGCTTTCCCGTTTCTTACACAGGTCAGCGTGTTTGTAGAAACTTCACTTCTTTTCCCGAATGTTTAAAAAGTTATTAGACGTAGATGTGCGTGAAATTATCAGCCAACGCGAAGTTTAGTTGCGTTCAGACTTGGATCTGGATTTAATCTGGATTTCGCGTGAGTGTTTTGCGCAGACTTTCCAGTCATTGTGTTTGCGAATGCAAATATTTCAAAGCTCAGAAAAAAATGTTTCAGTGCCACTTAACTAAATAATACCGATGCTTGTAGATGAATGAACCTTCTTTTCCAGAAGCTCAAGTACAGTAAGGGCTCAAGAGGCCTGTAAAAGAACATTAGCATAATAGTCTGTAAAAGGAGACCAAGAAAGGAGAAATGGGTCTTGTCCTATTATCTGTACTAGATATGCATACTTGTAGTCGGCTAAGTGAACCTCATGAATCACGCCCATCAACATGAGCTGAATATCAATTGCATCCACTTGGACTTCTTGAATTTTAATTAGACTTTGCTTCAGTAAAGTTAAGTAAAAGTGTACTTGCGAAATGCACAGCGTGAAGAATTAAATGGCATTTCAGAGAAAAACAAGAAAGAAATGAGTTTAAGTACAGTGTCTGTATGTGTGAGATGTTAACTTTTCCTTGACTCTGCAACAGGAGAGAACAATCCCATCTGTGTGGCCTGGAATGAAATATGCATGGCTGGAGCGTGTAGTTTATCTTGAGGGAGTTTAGGGGAGGTGTAAGATGTTAGTCCTGAAGCTTCTCTTCTGGGGACCTTAAAAAGCAGCACATGCTGTCCTGTGGAGTGACCCATCGCGGAAACAGAGGTTTCTGTTTTTTATCTCTTGATTAATTGAACCCGTGAGACGTGGCCACAGGAGTGTTTCGTGGAAAAAACAAGAGGAAATGCTTGCATGTTCAAAGGATTTCTTCTGGAGATCCTATCATAATCAATCCCAGTTCAAGTTCTTACTGGATAAACGAGAAGTTCTACTGAATTTGTTGCTCTTTTTTCAATTGCATATGGCACGGGTATATTCAATTAAAGTTTCCAAGAGGTCCGATTTCTTATATTTCCTTCCCAGCGGAAATCCGGACAATACTTTTTTACACATTTCAATCGGGCAGCCCTAGTACTTTGTATAAGAACGCATCTTAAACATTGAAAATAGTCATCAAAGATTATAATCTTGGGCCCTGAGAGCCAAAGCAGTGATGTCTATGAATTTTTACCAATATTTACCACAGTAAATATTGGATTTCTCCCAACTGGAAATGAATATAAAAACTTTTTTTTTCTTTTTTTTTTTACATTTAGACACCTAAGTCTATGGCACATAGAAGGCCTTGTGACTGAGAAAACATACTGGAGCTGCTTAAGAAAAGTTTGAACCATTTTAATATTTTGCACAAAGTAATAAACTACTAAAAACAAACAACGTACTTAATCTGATAAGCAAAACTCATCATGAGGACAAAACAAAGTTAACTCGAAATTTCAAAGTTTTTTTGTCTTATCTTGCCATCTCTCAATAATTTTCCAAATTATACTTTTTTTTTATTATGAAATGCTCTGCATATACAATAACCGCGTCGTCTGCAGCTCTTAATGCGGCTCTTTACGTCTTTAGCAGGAGAGAGAAGCAACTCTCACTGTGGAAAAGTGACTGCGTTTGGCTTTAGATAAACATATTTGAGGACATAGCTCTGAGAGATCGACCCTGAGCACTTTAAACTGTAGAAACGGTAAAATGCCGCAATTATGTCCAGTGGTCCGGATGAAGCCAAGTCTGGACTGGACAGAACTGGGGTTTTAAAGTCTGTAAGGATTTCTTAAAAGTCCTTTTGGTGTCTTACAGGGACATTTGTCTGATCGGGAACTGTGCTTTCCAAAAGGTCCACTTTCTATGTTGTGTAATTTTCCATTAGGATTCTTCAGTTATAACAGAAATCCCATCAGTACTCTGCTTGATTGTTGGACTGTGATGGAGATGGGCTGTGCTCATTGTTGGAGCGAGGAACTGCCCCGGGGCCCATTGAAGAAACGCCAGCATTTGCATGAAGACTTGAAAGATAAAAGGGTGGAGGGTCGAAACATTTCACAGGTACTTGAGGGCTCTGCTTGATCTCGGGGACGAAGGGATCCATCTCCTGTCTTTCTTATGCTAATGGAGGACAGTCTGGGAAAGACATCTCCCCCACGATGCAGCGTAGAGGTGTGACTCTCATCATGGCTGTTCGTATATTCCTTTATCTCAGGTCTGACTCAGTTGCCGTGTTTCTTATTAAGATGTTCGTCCGTAAAATATTCGAAATTCTCGTTTGTTTTGTGGTCTTGATCGTATTATCATAATCATTTACTTCATGGTCTTTTTAAACGTCACTCCAACAGGAGAAAAGGGAAAACAATGTCTCATAAATTATGAATGAGAGGACTTGTTTTTGTAATTTTGCCAGAGTAGTTCATAGAAAGAGGATTTGACTCGGATCCTTGTGAAACGCGATATTAATTCGAAATGTTCTTAAGACTCGTGTTTTTGTGTAAAATCTGAAGTTCAACTCTGCCTCAGAGACCTTTAGACATACTTTTTATTACATTTATATTTAAGCAATTTCATAATCACAGCTTCCATTTGTTGTAAAAGCAAACTACCAAGTAAGTCCCAAAATAATCCATAATCCATCCATTTCAACCCAAAATCAAAAGAAAAAAGTATGAAATGACATGTTGTTGTTTTTCTAAATAAAGCCTTTTTTGAGGACAGTAACGTTTTTTTGCTTTGCAATTTAAGAATATTTTAATGACAAGATTTCCTTAAATTCTCATTATCGTAATGCAATAAATCTCAGTAAAATCATCCCGTTCCGACTTCGGACACAATATTTATGCAGTACTAATATTAAAAGCAGCACTAATACTATTAAACAAATGATTGACTTTACAGTTTAAATACTATTATGTTTTTTCACCAATACAGTAATGAAAATGAGATGTTTTTGCATTAAACCGAATTAAGGAAATGTATGTATCGTCAAGATTCAATATCACAATGCATAAGGACCTAATGGTTCTTAAAGCTCATTTTTCTCTGGAAGTGAAATATAATATGGACATTGTCTTCATAGGACCCAACCGGCCCCCCTCTCAAACTAGTGATTCTTGTTATCTTGTTAAAGCTTGTCGTCTGCATACTTCAAGCACACGTCAGGTCAAGATGTGGCGTTGCCAGCTGTTGTCTCGGACCGAATTTCTGTGATGTTGTTTTTTTTAAAAACTATTTAGTTTGATGAAGTAAAGGACTGGAGCAGAACTCCACAGGAGACGTGTTGATGGACACAACAGCTGCTTCATACACTCAGGATAGGGTCTCGACGCATGTTCTCAACTCAAAATGCCACTATTGTTGAGATCACACAGGTTTTAAGGAAGTTCACACTCATGTAGGAGTTGAAGCCTTTTGTGATGTGACTCATTGTCTTTTGTTTGCAAGTCACTGTGAGATGGTAAAACACAAGAGGAATGTTTTGCACTAAGAAATTGGAAGTCTTGGACCATTAAGATTTGCACTCGTCCTTTACTATCGCTATTTAAAATAATAGTAAAGCCATCACCACTATGAAATAACTCTGGCGAGAAGTGGCTCCTCCATCACCTTGGATAAACTCAGCAGAGGGCGGCCATGTCAAAGCTTGTCTGAGCGGGCTTGAGTCTGATTAAACTTCTGGCGGCGGCTGACGGCGTGCCCGTTTGATCTCTGTCTTAATTAACTTCTGTAACGACAGCCTGGAAGATGCCTTAAGATCACTCTCAGTGGCAGTGATGAAATGCAGAGGTCTTGAGACGCGTTTATCTTGGAGCCGCTTTCAGAAATGTGAGCCCGGCTGGCTTTTATGATAATGTTGTGCCCGTACATCCATGAGATTAGCTTGCTCATTTTAAGTGCTAAATATCAGGGAGGTTTAGAGCCCAACCACTATAGAGGAGCTTCAGTTTGGAAAGGCAAAATCAATGCAGGTTTAAATAATAAAGGTCATAATTTTGTTAAAGCAAATATTAGTGTTTTGTTTGAGTTGAACATTTTTAAAATGTGAATCATGTTTGAGGTAGGACTCCCTTTTTGGTATCCTTCCCATATTATGTGAATTTTATTTTACAAACTTTTGTTTGACATGGAGGGAGTTTAAAAACTGGACTTTACCTTTCAAGGTCACTTGGTGATTTTAATCACACTGGTCTTATGTTGTTGTAACATGACATTTTTAGGTCTTATGGCTGTAATTGGTTATTTTCACGTACATTTTCTGTACTGTATTACTGACTCTATCTAAAAATTATTGCATCACTTATTACTTTCTAAATCCCATCGAGCAGTTAAACAATACAAGGATAGACATGAAACTGCCCTTTTAATTCTTTAAAAAAAAAATATAAAATTGCATTAATTATTCTTGAACTGACCAAAGTATTTAAAGGGAGAAGGTTACGTTAAAAACATGCATTTTAACATTAGACGTTACATTTTTATGTTAAATCCATTATTGTTTTATATAGATTTGTTGTGTAGTCTATACAGTATTAAATGTAATTGCATCAGAAGTAACTAATTTAATGACAGATCAATTAAGAGTAATCCCTTACTTTACTTTTTCAAGAGTAAATTACATCAATTGATTACAACCAACACTGATTATATTACACAGCAAACATTTTTGAAGACATTTTGGTAACACTTTTCAATCTTTAACTGACATGCTAATGCTAACAGATGATACAACTTTTGATCTTAAAAAATGAAAAGCTAAGCTAAATGCTAAGATGCTACGTTAACTAAGATTATTAAATTCTTTTGAAGTACTGTTCATGTAATGTGGTGTACTAATGTAATGTTAACAAATAAACCTTATTATAAAGTTTTACTGAAATTTGAAACAGTCAACCCTGTTTTTACCCAAAGCAAACGTGGAAAAAACGCACACAGGTTTTTAAATTGCACTTTTATAGTATTTGAACTTGTTCTCGCCATGAAAATAGCCAAGGAAGCTGGCATGACGTTAACTCCAACCAACCAATTTGTAATACGTTATAATTGTGTATATCAATGTTTGACATCTATTGTGTGTTGACTCCGTAATATTCAATTTAAAAGTCTCCAAGGGATAGTTGAAAAAAGTTTGTTATTAACTTACTAATGTTGTTCAAAACCATTTGCATTTATTTATTTATTCTGTGGAACACGAGGGCATAGACATGCTTAAAATCCCAATAAATCCATCTGAAATAGTGCAAATGTAAATGAATCGACTGTGAATGTAGTTTTTCCAGCCGAACCCAATCAAGCAGCAGAAACAGCTGTCGTCTCCACTGTAAACCATTCAGGCCACGGGCTTTGCCAAGTCTTACCCTCCATTCTCCAATGCTCCGCTAAAGACTTTCACAAGCTGCTCTTCAAAACCACAATTCCATCATCGGAGAAATTTGTTTGACCAAATGCAATGATCTGCCCGTGATGCATACGGCATATGCGAAAGTTTCCCTAAACTATATGTAATCCCTCAAAGCAATACAAATAAAGCTTTCTTCCCTTATACACAAACTATTCCTTGCGTGCGTTACACGAGTTTTTGTTGGTTTTTGGGTAAAACCGTCATATATTGATAATGTGATGGATTTTAATTAATCAACTTTTAATCAATTTGTTTTTCTTGCAGGAATTCAAATGCTTTTAAATGTTTCCAAACTCTTTGGGGAAAACCTGTGAGTTTGTGTGTGTGTATAAATAACAATTAGGGAAGTGAAACTAGACAGATTACTTAGTAATCACAGAATAAGAGTTTGCTTGTGCCAGTGACAGAGGGAAAAGGTTGGGGCATATTGAAGGTGACATGTTAGTCTTATTTGTTTTCTCGGTTCTATAAAAACTGTTGTATTCGTGTTTTCTGGTGGGATTCTCAATGGAATTTGTCTGAGATCCTCCGGCCTTGCTTCTTGGGAGAGATTCTCCGAGAACTGCTCGGGAAGATCTCCTGGCCGTGATTAAAGCATTTGAAGGACATTTGCTTGAGTCTGTTTGTCAATTATTCCTGCGCAGGAAGCTAGTTTAGGAAGCTAGTTTAGGAAGTAAGCTAGTTTAGGGAAGCAAGTTAGTTAGGTGACTATTATTGAACGGGGACGCCGATTTGTAGACGAGACCCAGATAGACTAAACGTCGACAGTAGACGTTCGGGGACGTCGATTTGTAGACGAGACCCAGATAGTTAGGTTTAGGGAAAAATCTACCACAATATATACCCTTATTTTTTTGCATAAATAAATTTCTGTTTCCGAAATTTCAGAAAAGTTTTTTTGCTTAATTTTTACAATTAAGCTTAGTTTTCATTACAGCTATGCAAAATATTTCATTCTCATTATTATATCACATGGCAAGCCATGTTGGAAAGGCATTTTTTCATGAAATTAGATTGTAATTTTGTGATATGTTCTGCTAAAGTAGTATTTTTTAAGTAGTTGTTTAGGGTAGGGGATAGACCGAGGGGGTTTGAGGCCTGTGTGGCGTCGAGTGGTGAGTCCTGGCCCGCTCTTCACAGAGCGAGTGGTTCTTGTTAGTTTTGATAGGAGAATGAGAGCGATTACAAGAAGTGCATGTGCTTTACGTTACATTCGCTGGCCCTTCCCCCCGCTCCGCACTCAGCATTCCCCTCCTTCACCACAATGCCGCCCAGATGATATTTAATGAAAAAAACCTGTGCGTGTTTCTTCAGATGGGACCGTGTGCTGGTTTCTACAAGAGCAAGTCTTTGAATCATTAATGAGTGGGACTTCAGCCTCAGAAGTTCGAGTTTAGTTTGACATTCCGGAGGGAGAAAAGGTTTTGCTTAATCCAAACAATAGCTCTGGATTTTTGGTTTATTCCATTGTTTGCACATACGCTGTTTATTGTGCCTCTTGTGTTGAGCTGGGTCTGTTTGTATTAGGGCTCCATGGTGTCTCCTGAAACACTCATCGGATGCTCCCGCTGTTTAAAGTCGCTGAGCAAGTGTGTGAAGCTCTGGTCATATTCCACAAACGCTCCTTTAATGTGGGCTAATTGCATCAGATTCCAGGTCTCGTACTGTAAACACGTGGAGGGTTACAGGAGGCTGCCGGACTCCCTGTGGAGTCAGTGATGTGAGCGACCCCCAGGACCGGACCACGTGCCAGAACCAGGTCTTACTCATGAGCTCGGGCTGAAGTCAGACGGCTGTTCCCCATATGTTCTTCACTCTCGTCTCATTTATTAGAAAAGTGTCCCTGATGTCCATTTATAATGTACAGGAATATACAGAATTGGATACGGATCAGATACAGATCTGATTTCGCAGATAATTTAACATAAAAACATAAAAAGGTAACACTTTACAATAAGGTTCATTAGTGAACTACCTTAGTTAACGTGAACTAAGAATGAACAATACTTCTACAGCATTAATTAATCTTAGTTAATATTAATTTCAACATTTACTAATATGTTATTAAAATCAAAGGTTGGATTTGTTAGCATTAGTTTATGCACTGTGAACTGACATGAACAAACAATGAAGAGCTGGATTTTTATTAACTAAAATTAACAAAGATTAATAAATATTGTAACAAATGCATTGCTCATTAGTAGTTCATTTTAGTTAATACATTAACTAATGTTAACCTTATTGTAAATTGTTACCAATGAAAATAACATAAAATTTACTTGCTCTGGCCCTTGTTTTAAATTATTTTGTTGTTGCCGTTGTTCAAGCCGGATGTGATTGGTCGGTGTGGTATTAGTCCCGCCCCTCCTCCCCTGTGATTGGATCGCTGGGTAAAAAGTGGCAGTGATGATCGCTGCTGGTGTTTCCATACACACAGTGCTCCCATTGAAAACAACTGAAAGAAATACACTGGGCTTAGGGGGAAAAAAGGGTTTGGTGGAAACATGGCCTGACAGTTTCACAGGCTGTTTGTGTTTCTGCACCTTTAAGAGTTGTAAATGTAAATGACTTCTGTTATGATTGGCTAACCTCTTCACTGAGAGGTTTGCTGATGGCTTAGCTGGCACTGCACTGTTTTGTCTTTATCTATTAACTAATACAAAAATACATTATAAATGCAATTAATTTGCATTAAGACTTTTATACACCCCTTCTATGATTGACTGTGTTTTAAAGTTCTAGATGAAAATTCATTTTGATATTGTTTTGGTGTGCATAAAGTCAAAAATGCAGAGGGTGATGTAACTGTCCTGATATCATAATAAAGAAGAAAAAAAAACTCATTAAACATTAAAAAAAAGAAAATCCTAAGTAGTTTGGAGTAATCTATTATTAGTATTATAGGGGGAAAAACAAACTGATTCACTGTTTATTAATATTTAATAATTAAAAAGAACATTTACCAAATCAAAGTCACATACAGGGTGAAAAAATACAAAACATCAAATATCATATGCAGAGCTTATGACTGTGTGTCAAGGTCAATACGTCTTAAATATCAGCTGATTTGTCCTTTTTATGTCAAAGTTAGATTCAAGTTGTTAAATGTCATGTGACGCAACTCTCCAATAACGTAATATTTATGAATAAATAATTCATGACGCTTCTAAAAATATATCTAATAGTATATAGGCTATTATTTTTTACCTTGAATAATATATTAAAAAAGGGAAAAAAATTAAAAAGGTGTACACATATTTATGGAAGATATTTTATTACTTTGGTTAATAGTCATTCAATTTAAACCTAAGTTTTTAAAATCATATGAAGCCAACATTAATATGCGAGTAGTACGTTTCTGAGAAGTTGGCATATATACATGGCATAAACTGCCAATTTTCTTTATCATGCACACTGTAATTTGACATTGACCCCATTTTACTATTGTGTAGTTTTGGCTGAAACATTCCTTGAAAGTTTTCAATTTTGACAGGAGCTTCCTGAAACGTGTTGTAGTTAAAAATTGAGGCCCTGTCCCAAATGAGCCCTCGAGGCCTTCTTCAGAGACCACACTTTCGTGACTTTACATCGCTCAGCAAAAAGTGCACATCGAGGGCACGTACCGGAAACCTAAAATGACAAATGGGACACCCTGTGGTCTTGTGAAATTAATGGAGACACGCATGTGGCGACCATTGTAGGTCCTCAAGCCTGCAAGTGCACATGAAGTGTGCCATATAGGACAGGGCCATTGAGTCGGGTCAGCTGATGCTATTTACCATTGAGAGGTAAAATCAATCCCACAAACCCAGTCAGAATATGAGCTGCCCTATCTATACGAGTTGCCTACGTCATGTCCATAAACTTGCCGTTTGTTATTTTCAGGGCTCTGCTGGTTTCGTCCCCAGCGACACTCCCTCTACCCCCCCCCCCCCCACCCATCATCGCTTGTATAAACACAGAGAAGCCCATGCTTCGCCCTGCTAATGATGTAAGGTGTTGGGTTTCCACAAGTGTGGAGGCTCCGCTTGACCTTTCAGAGCTCCTCGTGAATGGCCGTGAACAGTGGAGCACAATGCAAACGGTGTCACGGGGTTCGCTCTCACTGTCCTGATATCACAATGGCTGACAAAATCCTTGACCTTAGGAAATAGTTTGGCGCAATCTGTTATTGCCAAAAGTATTTTAACAGAATTCCTTCACTGCTTATGAATATTTGAGGAAAAAATGGTTGCGAATTGCCTGATCAAGGTGACTCTGCTCGACTGAAAACCAACTCCGGGCCGGACCAACGAACCAAGTGATATAATTCATAATGGGAAATGTGTTATATAAAAATCAGTAGTGTCTGATTCTGTAAGTGAGCACATTAGTTATCGCCGTTAAAGAGCGCCTTTTAATCTTAAAATGTGTGTGTAATTGTTCTTCTCCCTGTGAGAATGCTGTCCCGATGAAGCCTTGATTGAGTTGAGTTAGAGCAGGAATGACGGCATTCCTGCTGTAGTGTTTGCGTGTGTGTCTCGACAGCTACAGACAAAGCCACAAGAAGCTTGCGGAACGAACTTGCCAATCATCAATGGATGACGCAGAAGAAACTCTGAGCAATAAGAGGACAGTTGTACTCACATGTGACTTGCATAAACACATTTTGGTAAAAACCGAAATGTTGCCTTGTGAAAGCGAACCGAACCATAAAAACACTGCAGCATTAAGTCCTTGTTTTCGGAACAAAGCAAACGATCAGCAGATCTGAAAACACCCTTAAACTTGATTTTTTTTATTTATTTTGGAATCTCATTTTTGCCTTTGAGGCTTTGACAAATTAACCCAAATGTTGCCTCACTGTAAATGCATTTGTATATCTCTTAATATAGTCTGTCTTGCAATTACTGTAAACAATTGTGTATATAAACAGATTCCTATTGTGACACTCCCTGAATACCAAATCAGCACGATGGGAATGTCCTGTAATATAATGCCTCTTTGGCGCCCGGCACCTCCGCCAGCCGACCGGCTCTAATCAGGCTGGATTTGCAGTGGTCCCTTCTGGCTGTTTCATTAACCTCACCCAATCCTCCAGCCACCTTTGCTCCTGCATGCATGTGCAGCCGCCTCCATTTTCTTACACGTTATTATGATCCAAGAAGCGGCACCTGTTCAGCCCTGTCCGAGCACAATATGACGACTGCGATCCGGAGAACAGCTGCGAAAACAACTTCCTTCCTGCGTGAAATGAGTCTCCCACCTATTCAGTAGATGATGGAGCACCTTGCAAATCTCCTTGTTTTGGGGTCAAAGGCCTGGAGTGGGCAGACAGGACATTTAAGGGATAACAGGCTTTAATATCTAGTTTCCCTCAGGGAGAGAAATGGCTAAACGACAAATACCTATTATGTCTGAAGCTAGATCTTGTTTGGATATTTTCGATGAGTAAAACATTCCTTTTCTCCAAGTAGAAATTGCAGAAACTCCTGTTCTGTCACTGCTGATAGTTAAATATGTAATGAATGTATAATTAGGGCCCAAGCCCTGAAAGGGCAAAGTCCCTATTGTTTTCCTTAGGATTATTCTTCTGATTCTTCTTATTATTATTTTTCGTCAGGGTTTTGGGGGCTTTTGGGGTCCTTAACATGCTCAAAAACCCTTGAAAATTTGCACACATGTCAGAATCCACGGCCATTAGGTCCGGACCAAAGCTGGCACACGGGCGTGGCGGTGGGGCTCGGCAGCACACGTATGAAACTCATATAGATCTTATTGGGCTGGACAACATCCGTACTATATGTCATAAGCTCCGCCCAACAGGAAGAGAGTTATTTAAGCCCCTTTCACACTCGAAAATACACGGATAAAGTCACCCGGGATTTGACCCGGGTTCGTTTGATTTTGGTTCATTCACACTGCCAGTGATTTTCCGGAATTAGAGAGTGTGTTCACACACAACCCGTAAAGACACGTGACATCGATGTGACTTGTAATGTCTCAGCAGCGTCTTAAGTTTGCTTATGAGCTGCGATTTCTCGAACCACGCTTGTGCATTTTATTTCTCAGATTCGATCATAAACTTGCGCATTACGTACCGTTTCACAGCTGGCGAACGATCCCGGCTTCAGCGTCATCACTACGACACGGCATTATTACGGCTTTTGTTTACACAGCGCGCGTTCCGGGACTGAACACAGCAATGTTACTAGGTCCCCAATCCCGGGTCGTACTTGCATTCACACAGAAGGCATTCTGGCAATTTCCCGGCAATTTCCCGGGATCATCGCGCTGTGTGAAAGGGGCTTTAGAGTTGTTTGAAATACACATGCTCTGGAATTTGATATACTCCTCTTATGGAATGCATCCGATCACCTCCAAACTCGGTCAGCATGAAGTCGAGACATTGAGGATAATAAATTGCGAGTGGATTTTTGATATCTCGACCGGTTTGGCCGTGGCGTTGGCGATTTCCTACAAAATCGGCAAATCTTAAAATAGCTGTTTTCTCAGTGGCTACGTTTACATGCAACCGAATAATAATCCGTTAGTAATCGGATTGGCGGCTCAATCGGACTGAAAAGCCTTCATGTAAACACCTTAATCGATCCGACTGAGCTCGATCCCAATGGAATTTCGATCAAATTGAAAGGGGTGGTTTATTCCTTTTCTAATCCGATCGTAAACACTTGATCGGGTTGAAAACCGAAACTGAAAGGACTGCGCATGTGCAATGACGTAGAAATAGCGTAATGACGTGCGTAACGAGCTGTTCTTCATGTTGAATAAAGTGTCATTAATGAGTGTCCCGTCATCCTAAACTTCTCCTTTCACTGCGTCTGTGAAGTGGAGCAGGACAACGGCCCACCAGTCCTGGCTTCAGACTCTCATCCACAGACAACATCCGTTTTGGGCATTTTTACTGCATGATAAATATAAGAAGCGGCACAACGGTTCATATGTTCATTTACAATATAAATATTAAGTTTACTGCTGTTTAAAACAAATAAAGAACCAATGTAGGAGAATGGTTATGCGCAAACAGCAGGAAACTCTGTGTATTTGTGCAGTGTGCGCATGTCAAAAAATATATTTCGATTTGAAGCGTGTGACATATAAACGCGCACATCAACCCGATCACTTTATTTAGCGTTCATGTAAACACTACGTTCAGATTCATCAATCGGAATGAATTCAGTCCGATTGAAACAAAAGTTGTGCATGTAAACGTAGCCAGGGTTATATATTAGCCATCTTGATTTCTGTTGGCATTGGCAAACTTACATCGGTCAACTTGATTCAATTTTATGGCTTAAAGGAGCGGTTTCATCTTGCTGAATTTTCATGGGTAAAATCAAATCATTTCAATTGGGAATTTCGCATGAGGGTGAAAGATTTCCATTATGCAGATTTCACAGTTGGTCACACAGATTCACTGCATTGTTGCTTTGTGCTTTTCCATCAATGTACAATGAAATCTCACTGGTCCAAAATACTCCACATAACTGCATAAAAACATGAAATGCATTCACCTCGCAACATTTTTGCTTTAGTGTCAGAAAAAAAATCGTCTAGTGTCAGATAATAAAATATGATCTCATAAAGTTGAAGTATCCAGTTCTTACCCCTACAGCTTTCCGTGGGCCGACCCTCAGCGGTCACATTTCCAAGTGGGCTGTTCTCATGGTTTCGGATCAGATTAACAACCCAATTAAAAGGCTTGTGTTTAAAGAGGACAGGTGGAGTTCATCAGCACCAGTTATGTGGGTACTTTACTGTCTCAACATCTGTGGGTGGCACAATGTGTGGGGTGGGTCTAAAATTACAGTGCAGTCTGAGTCCACCACCCCAGAGGTCTTTGTTTCATATGCCAAGTAAATCACATTGACTTATAAATCAACGGCTCTTTCTAACTCATCCTCCCAACTGCATACCGACTGTGCTTCTCATTGCGCCTTTTAATACACACAGAATTGGTGTGTAAAACTGCGTCGGCTCTCTGAAATACTCGACTGTGATTGGTGAATGGTGACATTCTGCTGCTGAACTGTAGTCGACAGGTTTATTTTGTGTTAATGACTGGCTGAATGTACAACATCCCTCACTTGTTTAATGGAAAATCAGTCATGACTCTGATACAAGCGGATTAGATTAGGTCCCAGATTTTCCAGAGGTGGATTGAGTCCGACCACAGATGCGCCGTATAAAGTTTTGCTCGTCTGGCATCAAAGGTCCATTGTGAAGGTGGTGAGATTAGTGCTTGCAAGGAAGACGGATAGGATTGTAAATATAAGTTTGTTAGAATTCACTGTGTGTTTGTGTCTCAGAAACCATCGTTTTGGATGGTTGCTTCCAAATGTTTTGGTCTCTCCAGTATCTTGAGGTTTGTGTGTTGAAAGGGGCCAGTTTGAACACAGTTTGATAGTGTTAGGGCACAACCCATGCTCTTTGGAGAGGTTTTTTTGAGCAAGCCTACATAAAGTTTATATGTTCTTCAGCCAATCAGGTTCCTTTCCTGGTTCTCTCCTGGCTTGTTAGTTGTAGAGAGGGCATGAATGGCATCTTTGTCCCAAAAATTTCAAATTCCTCCACAGGAATCCGGGAAGTGGAGAGCACCGTCAGCCAGGTTAGTGCTCTCGCCCTGAAGCACACTGTTCTCATCAGGGCCAATGAAAGTCTTATTGATATTAGCTGCTTTTAAGACCTGAACTATTAAACGCAACATGGCTTCATTTAAAACATTATGCAGTTGGTCTCATTTCGACATATAATGGCTAAAAGTTATTTTGATCCGTTTTCTTTTTTGATATAATGTCCAAAACTAGTGATCTTCAGTTTTTCCATGTCTCTAATAAAGTAACTGTAACAAACTGAAGCCCATGTTTAGGGGTGGTCCGATTGATCCGCTACCAATAGCTGGTAACCGGTTTGATCGGCGGTCTCTATAAAGGCAGATCTCATGCTGACGACGCATACAATAATTATAATGCTAGGTGAGATACAATTCATACTTCTTCATTAAATAACGTGCAAAGTGACTTGAAAACTTTGTGAGAGACATAATTTCACTAATAAGTCCGCCTCACAAACAGCTCGCCAGTGCCAAATTGCACTTAAATGTTCAAAAACAAACAACAAAATGACGGTCTTGATGAGTATCCATGTAAACAGTCGTTTTTGTCATAAGTGAACATACATAGTTGTGTAACAGTATGGCCCTGTCCCAAATGGCACACTTCATATGCACTTTCGGTCTTGAGGACTTACAGTGGCTGCCGTGTGTCCGTGTCCGTTAAGTCCGTGAGACCGTAGGGTGTCACATTTGTCATTTAAGGTGTCAGAAGGGTGTTTGCTAGCACACCCCTTTTTTGCCGAGCCGCACTGAAGCTCTACAGCAGACTTCTTCCCGACAGTCAAAGCGGCGTTACGTCACGGAAGTGCGGACTCGTAGGAAGACAGCGAGTGTTTAGGGTGCCATTTGGGACAGGGCCAATATTGGATCCGTGCATTCGGTCTTAAAGTGACAGTAGCGTAAAAATCCTATTGTTTGATTAACATTAATGACACTCACTGCTCTTGAATGACTAAATCTGTATTTAGTTTATTCTAGGAAGACCATCCAGTATTATTTTACATTTGATTCCTTATTAAATTTTGTTAGAATTTCTTACCTCTATATTACTGTTAGACCTACCTGAAAAAAACTGTTTATTTTATTTGTATATTTATTTGTGCTACTGCTTGTAAATTGATTATTTATTAATTTTAATTTTAGTGTAAGTTTTAGAAATTTTGCTTTTATTTCTATTAGTTTTTTTTCAAGTTAATTTAGTGATTCAGCTTATTTCAGTTAATTCCCAAGGCAAAAAATTTAATTTTGAATCCAATATTTATATTTTTATTATTATTATTATAAAAATATTAGATTTTTTTTTTCACAGTGCACTAGTCATCATGAGCTGACTTGATGAAATGCTCAGGCGATGTTTTGAAGATATAATGAATAAAATTCATAGTAAAAATGAAATGTGTGTTTGTAAATAAAATAATACAGTTGTGCAGCTCATAAAACACTCAGCAGTGTGAGTCTCTTGAGTCTTCGAACCTTAGAAATACTAAAATAATTGTCCATTGTTTTAACCCAGCGCTTTCCCGTAAACTACAGTTGGAGTTGTTGTTGTTTCCCTGCATTATTTAAAGCTTTGTATGGTGGTCAGTCAGATTGTGTAACTCTTGTCGGTGCAGCTGTGTGGTTGGTGTCGAGTGGCGAGTTAATTCTGCCTCACGGTCTCGTGGGAGTTTACAGACTAGGTCTTCTGGTCATGCGGAGCCGCAGATAGAGGACTTTCTTTTTTCTGTTGAAGAACGAGGAGAGATTATACATCTGTGTTTATTTGTGTAGTTGTGTCAGTGGTTTGTGAGGGTGAGGGTTTGTGGTAGGATCTCCCGCTACATCATTGCCCGGCTCTGGTTTGCTGTGGCCCTCAGTTCGTAAAAGCAAACGACGATTGCGTGTATAGTACAACACTTATAGTGGATGTCTATGGGGCAAGGCATTGCACCAGTATAATTGATTTTGTGCTTTTAAGAGCCCTTTAAAATAAAGTTCATTGTACATTTTCATTTTGGTCTTTGTACCATTAAAACATCCTGCACGTTTAATAGGAAAAACTTTATACATTTATATGTGAACCTCAAAATATATATTTTTTAAAATCCATGTCATGACCAAATATTATTTTAAGTGTTGCTTGCAAAAACTTTTTTTGTCTGAATAAAAGAAGACTACTTTTAAATTCTGAATACAGGAATAATGCGTCAGAATTAAAGCTCATTGCCTCATTTTGAGATTTTAAACGGGTTTCAAGTCTCTTCTTAAAACAGATTTTATCCTCGGCTTTTTAACACGTGGTAATGTCTTGATTTATTAAGTGTTGTAGAATTATGCTCTTATTGTGTTTTACTCTACAGCACTTTGGTCAGTCGTGTGGCCGTCTTTAAATGTGCTCTCTATAAATAGGCTAAAAGAACTTGAACTTCTAAATAGCTGTCAATGGAGAATGATGCTTTTTGTCCATTAAAAAGGTCTAGTTTTTCATCTACAAGAATAATTCATGCTAAATGCCCAAACCTTGAATCTTTGGATATAACTGTCTGTGAAGCATTGTACATGGAGTAAACTCTACACACAGGAATTACATCAATAACTCATAACCAAAGATTCATTCGCCTAAAAAATCACTCCCACCTAAAATGAGGGATGCTTTTAAACCCTCAGGTACTTTTGCCCCATAGACTTCCATTGTAACAGAGAGACATGATGAAATCATCTATGGGAATGCAATAATGCATGTCCATGGAGATTAACTTGCATTGAACCCAGAATGTTCCTTTAGTGCTCTGGTGGTGTGCAAATTCTTCATAATGCTAACAGAATTGAGCCATTATGAATGAGGTCTGAAGACGCTGACAGTTGTCTCCGACTGCTGTTTAAGGACAATGTCAGGATCATGGATAAAGATCTGGTCTCCTGGATACTTGCATGCAGAGACATGATTCTGCTTTCATAGTCCTACAGATGTAATGACTTCTGTCTGTGTGAAGAACAACACTGAGACAGGCAGAGGTGGCTTACGTACAACCCCGTTTGACGTGAGCATAATCATAACCACATAATAGTCAGTAGTCAGTCTTCAAATGTTGTTTTGATGGGTTGGGAACCTAAGGTAGTGGCTGGACACATAGTAGGAAAACCTTTTTATTTTTTACTAATGTCTCTGATTTTGTAAGTTTGATTAAATTTCATGAATCAGTTTGAACATAATTGTTGTTTATTAAAATATATATGAATTTTAATATTGCTTTTTATCACATATGTTTTGTTATATTGGTGCATATAAAAGAAAATAGTTAAATATTCTTTATTTTGTAAATAAAAATGAACATATGAGCCATTTCAGAGTGTATAATTGGCGAAATGATGTGTGATGATGGCCCCACATTAATACAAATTCATGTACCAAGCAAAGTCGGAATAATTATTAAAGTTGCAATTGGTCCGCATCAAAATCTGTCATTGCCTGGCATTAAATAAATTCAAGTCACACACAGTCAGTTTTGAAACGTAAATAAAATAGTTGCGAATAGTTGACCCAGGGCTGCTAAGGATTTTGGTTCTGGCTCGACCGGGTCATTGGTTTAAATGTTTACTTATCCTGCCAAAATAAAAAAAGATACATTTTGCCATAAATTTTAGATACTGGTGAAATTACCAAATTCTCAATTCCAATTTTGGTACCACACCAATATCTACTAGCCTAACTTAGATAAAGTCCAAACTTTATTGTTTTCAGTTTTTCAGGTTGGTCTTATTGCAAATGAATGGTTTAAAATGTTTCAATTGGCAAGACATGCAAACGATAAACTTTCGTGACGACGCCAGCGAACACAGCAGTGATCCACATGCATATCAGCACAGGAATATTTACAGTCCTTTCACACCCATTCAAAAGAGACTAACCCTAACTACCCAATTAGATTTTTTAGGGGTCACTTGTTGCATTCAAGGGGTTTCAGACTGCCGTAAATCGGCCTGTGTTTTTGATGTTGTTTTACTGGGATGGGAACCTTTCGGAGCTTAAAATAACAGTTGGGCGCAGACTGGTAAAGACCGGAAAGCCGAAAGTATACTTGCATGACGTAAATTTCATCACCACCACCATAGTTCGCTGATGACCAACGGACATCGCATGTGATTTGAGCACATGAAAAGAAAGGTCCATCCATTCTCCCAGTCAACAGAGTAAACTTGGAAAGGCTTGTGCACTCAACAGCATGCGAGACGAAACATGAAAAATGAAGCATACCTGGACCTTAAGATGACTATATGACCTGCACTCAAGGATAATAAACTGACACAGGTGCGGGCGGAGATGACAGACACATAGGACAGCAACAGATGGATGAAGAAACAGGGTTTCATAGGCTGATGTCACGTTGACATCATGTCAGAGTGAATTAAAGAGAGGTTATCTCGCTCCTAACAGGTGCAACCTTCCTTTACCCCCTTGCACTCATGAAATATCTCAGTGAGGTTCAAACTTCAGTCACTCATCGCAGCTGTTTATTGAATATGTTTTACTCCACTCCACAGGGAATTCGGGCTTCATTTCCCATTCCCAGTGCAAGCTGGTCCTCTCCCAGCGTGAATTGTGCTTGTTGGAGCGTGACCGACTACTGTCTGTCTGTCTGAATGTGAAGTCTTCTGGTGAATGGAGGCTTCACTCTGCGGGGTAAAAGATGGGCCAAAGATTTAGAGACTCCTGTCGTTCACCAGGGCTGCCTTTTGTTTTATCCCCCCCCCCCCCCCCTCTCTTTTTATATGTGAAAGTTGGCATGTTGGAATGCTGTTCTTCAGGAGTGATTATAAAAACACATCAACTGTGTTTGAATCGTATATATCTCGCTGTTGCTTCCTTCACCAAACACATTTCCATTATTTATCAATGGCTACAAATGGGGATTGAGAATGCTGATGGTATGCTGATATATAGCACTTTGCTTTCATGTAAAGTAGGAAAACAACACACGGGTTGCTGACACGATTTGCCAACAAGGGACTTTTTATGTACAGATTCTTTTTAATTAGTCAGCCAAAAATATTAAGAAAATTGAATTGAAACTCTGAATTGTTCACAACTGAGTCCTTCACTAAACCAGTTGTTAGTTGGTGGTGTCTGACTTGAAATAAACCTGGAACTGCAATGTCCTAAACCCTCAAATTATTCCTCAAAGATGAGGATCTTGGGCCAAAGCAGTGTGTTGTCTAAGAACGGTCCGGTCCGGATGAAACCACCGCCATTTGCTGTGCAATCAAGGCCTTTAGTGTACTTTAGTGCTTCTGAACAGCCATCTTTGTTGAGTGATTCTGCATTAATTTGTTTGGTTGCTAAATGTTTCATTCAGTTATATTGCTTGTCCTGATCAGCCTGAATGTAGCCAACTATTTTTAGTAGGTTATTTGTTTTTGATAGGCCGATATGTCAAATATATTGACAATATTTTAAAGGGGTGGTTGATTATGATTTCACTTTTCTAACTTTAGTTAGAGTGTAATGTTGATGTTTGATCATAAACAACATCTGCAAAGTTACAACGCTCAAAGTTCAAAGCAAAGGGAGATATTTGCTTTTAAAGAAATCACTTTTTAAGGACTACAACAAACGGCTGGTAGAGACTACACCACATTCCTCCCGGGTTAGGGACATCACCAACCCTAAAATTTACATAAACCCCGCCCCCTGAACACGATTTATAGATTATCAAGACAGAATATGCTAATCAATGACTAGAAGATAACTACACATCAGCTACATAAATTCATCAACTAACCATTCAGAAATGTCCTGTTGCTCTACATGTTGTCACGTCTTCTTGAGTCTCTCCATCATTGTCTGAATCCGGTTTGAACATAAAAGACTAAAAGTTTTTGAAATTTTCAGTGCGTGTGTGTGTGAGTGCAAGCTCTTGAAGCTCCGCCCTCTGTGCTGGGAGCAGCAGCTCATTTGCATTTAAAGGAACAGACTCAAAACGGTGCGTTTTTGCTCACCCTTAAAAAGTGACAATTTTAACATGCTATATACAAATATCTGTGGGGTATTTTGAGCTAATACTTCAGACAGACTTACAGACTTATTTTACATCTTGTGAAAAGGGCA
This sequence comes from Vimba vimba, assembly GCA_022828995.1. NCBI lineage: Eukaryota > Metazoa > Chordata > Actinopteri > Cypriniformes > Leuciscidae > Vimba > Vimba vimba. The sequence goes on along the minus strand of CM040825.1, from coordinate 8,213,897 downwards.
TTATACCACCCCTTTAATTAAATAAAATATCCTTTAAACCTATTAAACCCCAACCTCCCCACAATAAAACACATTAGCAACCTGACAGCAACATCCTGGCTGCCACCCACAACACTGTAGCATTGCCCAAGCAATCACCCAGAACAACTTGGCTTCACCCTAGCATGTTGGAATGACTGTTTCTTCATGAAAATCAAATGTGATTTGACGTTAAATAATGTTATCCAAATGTATTAAGGTAATGCATCATGTAAAAGCCCACAATTTACAATGGTGCATGATGCTTGTGTATACAGTTCATGTATTCAGATTCAAAACATCATTCAAAATGTCTTTCATTAGTATACAATCCAGGTGCTGTAGCCACACTTTGATCTGAAACAGGGGCCAATGCCAATAGCTTTACTCAAATACATAATGCTTAAGGTTATCGTTTGGGTCAAAGAGACTGGTCAGCATTTAAAGGCCCAGTTCTTGACTTGTCTACCCCAGCTGTCTAAAGCACACCTGGACTTCTGCCCTTGAAGTTCCAGCTGGAAGAAAACAAAGAACAAGTCTGAGGGAGGGTGAGGGGGTGTTCTGCTCTTTTTCAAAGCTACATTCTTTCACCTGCGTTTCAGCATCTTAATAATCAACATCACAAGTTGTCCGTCTGGACATGTAAGCTCTGAGACTGATCTACTAGATTAGTTTTTTGGCGCAGTACTGGTTATCTTTGCTCATGCCTGTGCTTTGTTTTCTTCTCTTCATAGTGATCCTTGTGCAGGCCGCCTCTTTCTATTTCACCAAGGAGCCAAAATCCCAGGATGCCTTGCACGGGCGCAGTGCCATGCTGCGGTGTGAAGTAAATGACCCTCAAGGTGTCATCTACACCTGGAAGCACAACGGTGAGACTGTCACCAATTCAGAGCGACGATTTCTGGAAGGGGGCAACCTGAAATTCACTGCCATTGACAGAACGTTGGACTCAGGAAACTTCCAGTGCATTGCCTCAAAGAACACCAGTGGTGAAGAAGAACGCACCGGCGAGGCCTCCTTCAATATCAAATGTGAGTGTAACGCACATTAGTGTTGTCACAATACTAGAATTTCTAACTTCGAAACGATACCTTGAAAAATATTGATATTTGATACCATTTTCGATACCACGGAGAAAAAAACTGCCACAATATTAAGGGGGTATTTTTTTTATTTAAAGCTAAATATAACAAGTCTAGAACATGACAATGAGGTATATTTTACATGAACAAAAATGCACTTGTTCAAAAGCCTCTCAGATTTGCACCTACTGTTATCAAAGATTAAAATATACTGTAACAAATGCATTGCTCATCGGTCATAAATGATGGTTAATACATTAACGTTATTTGATGAACAGATTTAAACGCAAATGTGCGTGCATCACACGCGAAAACAATGCTCACTGGATCGACGTCAAGTCACCTTTATTTATATAGTGCTTTTAACAATACAGATTGTGTCAAAGCACTTAACAGTATCAAATTGGAGGATAGAGTGTCAGTAATGTATAATAATAATAAGATTAAACATTCAATTTTCAGTTAAAGGCATTTCATTATTGAATTCAGAGATGTCATTGTCTAGCTCAGTTTAGTTTAATTAGTATCTGTGTAATCAGATTGATGATAATCGCTAATGAAGGCAAATTGCAGAATTAAATAATAATTTTTTGAATAAAGTTAAATGACCACAGTTAAAATATTTACTTGTCTAAGATTCCTCAGTCAGATTATATTAACTTTAAGAATTACGGTGAAAAAACGAGACAGCATACACTCATATCAACAACAATACTAGGCCAGCTTGGTTAATGTTTCAGAAATGTTAAAATGAGAAGAGTTACCAACCTCTCAATTCTCAAGTCTTTCAGCTGCTTTGCTATATTAGAGGTGTTAGCGCCTTTTGTTAGCACTGCTCTGTAGCATCTCTTGCAAATGGGCTTGCTTGTGTCCTTCGGCTTTGCATGTTCATTTGCTTCATATCCAAAATATTTCCAGATTGCACTCCTGCTGTGTTCTTTATCAACCAAAGCCGGTCGCGGGGGCGCCGCAGTTCGCCATCTTTCCATTCACTTTTGCTATTTAACCAGAGCGAATGAGACGAGTGCGCGTGTGGTGTTTGACAGCTCAGCTACTATTGGTGTGTCGATACTTCGGGAAATTAGTATTGGTACCGTGCAGATATTTCAGTATCGATATTTATCGGAATATCAATATTTTTGACAACACTAACGCCCATGCATTGCTCAAAATATCCCTCCTTCCCGAGTCTTAACAAGTTAGTTTAACTCCATGTGTTTGCTGCCTCTTGGAAATGCTTTTCCTGGCGTGTAAAACACATGTGAACCATTGGCCCTTCTTGGCCAGCCTACTTCACCCCCTCAGCGACTGCAGTAAGCTAAACAACGCCCGCGTGAGAGAAGGTTATTTTGAGCCAGCAAGTGGAAGCCAGACAAAGCGCCCCTTTATATCCAATGCCAAGATTAATTGGTTGAAATGCAGCGTCCGGCCGCTTGTGTCAGATAACAAGTAAGGTCAACTAAATGGAGAGGCCTGTTTTTGCAGCGGGTGCAAAGCATGACCAGATGGCGTGAATGGGGGAGTTTGTTTTTGATAATGAGTGGAGAAGGTTTCAACAAGAGTTTCAGCCATCTCCTGATCATCAAGCTGCTGGTCTTTAACATATCTTTCTTACAGGGTTGGAAAGTGGTGCAGTGAGTCTGAAGAGTCCAGAATCAGTGGCAGAGATTGAGAGCTCCTCACAAGTGATTCTACGGTGCAACATAGATGGACACCCACGGTGAGCAATCGCATGTCTGACTCCTAGCCTTAGATCAGAAACGTGCTGTGAAAGCGAATGCATTTAGCGACGCAAGCTCAAATTCACATGTCATTGAGTTCTGCAGTTCATAATGCAGAGCAGGTACTCATGTTCTCATTGTAAAGGTCCGGATATACTTCATTTTCTGCGCTCCTCCCCGTCTAGCACAAGACTTTCAAAGTAGTATACTCCAGATGCATCTAGTGGACCTTTCTAGTTGAGTGTTAAAATCACTCGCGCTGTAGTCCTGGGTGCCAACGGACGTGTGCTCAGACAGAAACCGACAGCTGATAATGGAAATTGCATATCTGTGCGCCAGAGCAGAACGCAGACAAGGGAAGTATAGTTCTGGCATAAGCCAGGGGTTTCCAGTCCTGCTCCTGCTCCTGTCCTGCAGATTTTAGCTCCAATCCTAATTAAACACACCTGGACCAGCTAATCAAGTTCTTCAAGATCACTTGAAACTTCCAGGCTGGTATGTTGGGGCTGGTTGGAGCTAAACTCTGCAGGAGCAGGTTTGGACACCCCTGATTTAACTTATGTCTAGCTACCTGAATAACATGTCCGTAATAATGACATTTGATGGTAAATTGCCCCCTTGGGGATTTTACTACCACCACAGTGTGCACGTATAGTATGTTGACCAACATACTAAAGGAGCGTTGACCAAACAATCAGATCGGTGACCACAAATATCACATGTAATTTTCCACAGTTATTTGGTCACATACTACTAATGCACATAGCAACGCGTGATTTTTGACTGCATACAAACAAACTACATAGATAAAGAGCTTGTGTGGTTCTTCCACTGTTACATTGGTTGTTAGTCATTGTTGCGGTCTTGCTTTTTGGAGATCATGTAATACAAGTTTGAAATTCGTAGCATCTCTGACTACATGGCGCGTGCTATAGATGATATTGACGGCAATGTTGTCGAAACGATCCCCATTCACACGGATCAGTGAAAACGACTAAAAACGCTGTATTATTCAGCCCGATCTCATCCCAAGGCGTCATATACTGACGCTTTTGACATTTCATGTCAAACATGGCACCCTTTAGCGTCAATATGAGACGCAGATAGATATGGGCCAGAAGGCGTCTAACCCTAACCCTACCCCAGACCTAAACCTACCCATAACCGAACAAAGCTCTGTGCATGTCATATTGACACTGAAGGGTGCCATGTGCGTTGGATGTAGACGAAATGTCAAAAGCGTCAGTATATGACGCCCTAGGATGAGAATGCGTTGTATTATTCATGTCAAGCCAGTAGTTGGCGACGTCACTTTGTAAAGAAACACTACGTGCCTAAAGACTGAACACGTTATACGCATGCGCATGACGTCAGCGTTTTCATAAATTCATGTTTTTGTAGTTTACACGGAGATGATAACGGTATCGTTTCCAAAAACTTGCACTTTGAAGCCGTTTTCAAAGGTTTGTGTTTTCAAGACCCAAAATGCAATTGTCATGTAAACAAACGACCAAAATGTTATGTTTTGTGATGTTTTAAAGTTAGTGATGGCAATTTTGAAAAACCGCTTCATGAAGCTTCGAAAACTTTACAAATCTTTTGTTACGAATCAGTAGTTCGGAGCGTGAATCAAACTGCCCGAGTCACGTGATTTCAGTAAACGAGGCTTTGTAACGTCATAACTGTTTCGAAACACTTCGAAATTTCAATGGTTCACTGCTGGGGGAGATGATCTCTGTCAACCCATGAATCATGAGAAGTCTCTGAGAACCAATGAACAAGTGTCTGTGGGTTTTACCCATAAGTTTTATGCATTTTTAGACGTTTGGATGTAAAACGTAAAAGAACATATAGACACTTGATAATCTTATTAGATGATTAGATAATTGCATTTAACAGATTTTACTTTCAATAAAAAATATTTGCAAAAGGTGTTTTTATGCATGTTTGGCCTGGGTTTTTCTTGCATTTACACTGTTCTGACAACTAGGGGTCACCGTGGAGACGGGTATCGGATTGTTTCGAAGCCTCGACACAATACGGCACATTTGCTTCAACGGTTTCAGATTTTCACGGAGCCTCGATCTGCCCACCACTTCTTAAAGTAGGGTTATCCAGCCATGCTTCTGGAGGGCTGCCTTCCTCAGTACTTCAGTTCTAACTCTGCTGCAACACACCTTCCTGTTATTTGCAAGTAATCCTGAACCAGCTAATTAAGGTGCTCAGGTGTGTTTGATTTAAGGCTGGAGCTAAATGAGTGCTGGGCAACTCTAGCCCTCGAGATCCACTTTCCTGCAGAGTTTCGCTCCAATCCTAATCAAACACCGCTGAACAAGCCACACGAGATCTCCAGGATGACTAGAAAGCTACAGGCTGGCGAGTTTGATCAGAGTTGAAGCTGAACTCTGCAGGAAAGTGGAACTTGAGGGCCCGAGTTGCCCAGTCCTGAGTTAAACTCTGCAGGTTGGGATCTCTCCAGGAGCTGGATTGGCTATCCCTTATCTAGAGTGACTTCTTGTGAAGTTTTCTCAGCTATAAATAACCCTGCTCCCGACTGAATCCACAGGCCAACCAATCGCTGGCACAGAGATGGAACACAATTAACCGAGAAGAGCTACAAAATAAACAACAAAGACAGAACCCTTACGCTGCCGAATGCCAGTCCTGATGACAACGGACTCTACTACTGCTGTGCAAAAAACGCAGCGGGCCAAGTGTGCAGCAATGACAACTTCACTCTCAACATCATAGGTATGTGTGTGTTTTGATTGAATTGAACCTCAGGCACTTTTTTGTTTCTATGAGAATCTATAATTTAAGTTTTACATTCCCATTATGTAATGAATGGCATTGATCTCCCTCTTGAAGATAAGAGTTTTCCTCAACCAGTGGTGAAGCCAGAAGATTTGGTGGTCCTGAAGAACGAGGAAGCGCTTTTCCACTGTCAGTTCACGGCTGAACCGCTGCCTACCGTTGAGTGGTATCATGAGAATGAGCTTGTGGCCAACAAGAGCCGGTACTGCATTTTAATTCAGTTTTCGTGTAATTACTAGAAATTTTGTATTTTATAAAGTTTGTAAAAGTTACATGGCTCTTAAAATTCAAGCAACTTTTGAACTGTTTGAATTGTGTTTTCAAATAGAACAGTTGAATTCTACTAGTAAAAATCCCATTCATTTGCTTTATAGGAATTAATTAAATAGTGACAAATAATTTGGGAATTCTTAACACTGCATATTAGCTCACACATTGTGTGAAAATACATCACCCATTGTAGCATTTGTCAGCCACTTGAGTCCATGTCCATGATTATAAATTATAATGTACGGATGCATTTCATTTTTCCTACAGTGTCTTTATTCTGAGCAACGGATCCCTCTTCATCACTCAGGTGAAGCAGCGAAACACAGGCCAGTATAAATGTGTGGCACAAGGACCCCGTGGCCCTCCTGTCTCTCTCGAGGCCTCGCTGCGAATCGCAGGTAACAAGCGTAGACTTGTTTGTTTGCAGTTAGACATGCAGTGATGTAGTGTACAGGCCTCTTTGGCCCATAGAATCAAACTTATGTAGGAGCGAGGCGTATCAGAGGGATTGTCCCATGACTTTATTATTGGATTTTAAATTCATTTTGATTTTCAAACATGTCGGGGTTATAAGTGATTAAACGAATGAAATTGATAAAAGGAATAACAAACCTCAAAGCTTCACTACATAATATTTAAAAACTTTTAACCACCAAATCAATGTCATGTCAACATCAAGAAACATGCAGGAAAAAACATGCTTGATATTATAGAGGGAACCCCTGGAGACATTTATGACTAATTTGATCTTTTTTTATATGCTACGGTAACACTGTATAATGTAGTGTGGTGTTAAGTTCAGGCTTGTCTTGAAAGTGGCATAAAAGTTTTTAAAAGTGCCCCTATTTTTTCTTATTTTCCCCCCGAATATCACATTTCATGCAGTGTGTAATACTAGCTGTTTGTGGATGTAAAAGAGCTGTGAAGTTTTAAAGATCAAATAATGTTATTGTCTCCTAAAAGAAAGAATCGATTCTGAACTGCTGAAATAAGTAATTCCAGTCTCACTTCCTGTTACCAACCTACATAACAATGTAAAACATTTGCATAATTCCTGTCTATGGTTTTCATTGGCTGCCCATGAATGATGTCTACTTTGACCCTCAAACACTGTAGTTGTAGCTTAGACCGAGACTCCAAAACAAAATTAGGAACTTTTAAAATGGCATTATTGGGGCACTTTAAAGGGCTGGTGTAATGCCCTTTTCACAAGATGTAAAATAAGTCTCTGATGTCCCCAGAGTGTGTATGTGAAGTTTTAGCTCAAATACCCCACAGATATTTTTATATAGCATGTTAAAATTGTCACTTTTTGAGGGTGAGCAAAAACGCACCATTTTTGTGTCTGTCCCTTTAAATGCAAATGAGCTGCTGCTCCCGGCACAGGGGGCGGAGCTTTAACAGCTTGTGTCCTTTTACCTCACACACACATGCACTGAAAATTTCAAAAACTTTTAGCCTTTTATGTTCAAACTGAAGTCATACAATGATGGAGAGACTCAAGAAGTGACAACATGTAGATGCAACAGGACATTTCTGAATGGTTAGTTGCTGAATTTATGAAGCTGATGTGTAGTTATCTTCTAGTCATTGATTAGCATATTCTGTCTTGATGATCTATAAATCGGGGGTGGAGTTTATGTAAATTTTAGGGTTGGTGATGTCACTAACCCGGGAGGAATGTGGTGTAGTCTCTACCAGCTGTTTGTTGTAGTCCTTAAAAAGTGATTTCTGTATAAAAGCAAATATCTCCCTTTGCTTTGAACTTTGAGCGTTGTAACTTTGCAGATGTTGTTTATGCTCAAACAGCAACATTACACACTAACTAAAGTTAGAAAAGTGAAATCATAATCAACCACCCCTTCAAAGGAGTCCTTAAGGTATGGAATCGTTAAGTGGAACTTGAATCGGACCCAGAATTTATGCATTCCTTACGATTCGACACTAATAACAGTCCTGCTGTGTCTCACTGATACTGTATAGAGGACTGGTGTGGTTCTGGTGGCCCTCACATACTGGTGAACTTTGGGATCCTGATGCAGTAAATCTTCAGAGCGATTAACTGTCTAATCCCTTTCTGTTTCCAGCACCTGCTTGAGTGCTTTTACAGGACTGAGCGGCTTACACAGCTCAGATGTCATTGTTTTCACTGAATAAGGGGCTGCTTAGAGTCCATGTTTTGCTCTCAAACGTCTCCATCTAACCCGTTTCTTGTCACCGTTTTCCCCTCAGAAATCGAGGACATGATGCCGAAACAGTCCAGGGTGTTCACCGGAGACTCTCTGGAGCGAGTGACATGTCGACCTCCCCATGGGCACCCGGAGCCAGATGTTTGGTGGGAACATGCGGGACAGCGAGTTCCACCCACAGGCAGAGTATCCCAGGATGGACTGAACCTGATTTTCAGTCCCACTCGTGGCGAAGACTCGGGAACCTACACGTGTTTTGCTCAAAACAAGGCTGGACTGAAGAAACAAGAGTTGACGGTCACTGTGGCCAGTAAGTCTCAGGCCAGAAACGCACTCAGATGTGAATGCTTGGCTGAAGTTTTGCAAGTGCCTGTTCTTCTGTTAGTGTACTCAAGGTGGTGACAGCTTTCTTCAAATGTCTGTGCCATTATTTGGATTGTTTATCTGATTTGGTCAGCTCTTCAAACTGTTGCTGTGCCATTAAAGTAGTTGACCTGAAAGGGATACCTGTGCTAAGATGCATTTCAGCATGCAACAAAGCAAAACAAATCAAGCTTGTGTTCCTCAATGCATTTAATTAGCGTATTTAATTAGCATATGTTTCAGGCCCAACTGTCCTCTACCGAATATCTCACATTCCACCAACTTTTCTTCATAATGGCCAACACTACCTTATGAATGTGATCTTTGACACGAAGACAAGAAAGTCTGTTAGTGTGACACAATAGGACCTTTCAGGACTTTAAAGAAATTAGACTCGTCAGCTGAAGTAACCAGATTTACCTTTTTTAACGGAGTTGGATATGCAGAAATAAATGGATTATTCCTTTACCAGATCACTGCTGTAAAAGTGATGTTTAAACTCTGATTCCATGATTCCTGTTGTGATCCCGAACATCTGTTTTGCGTGTGCAGCCAAACCGGAGTGGATCCAGAAGCCTGTGGACAGTCAGCTGGAGGAGGGGCGCGCCGGGTACCTGCACTGCCACGCACGCGCCACGCCTGAACCCGAGGTCACGTGGTACCGCAACACGCAGCCAATCACCGCAGAGGTGAGGGGGACAGTGATGTCATGCTAATATCATATTTGTAACGTGATCTCTAGCTGTGTCCTGAGGCCAGTGAAACCTTTTGATGTTTCTGAAAATGAAGATGTGGTGATTTTTCTACTGGGGAAAGACGATCCTCTGCTGCACAGTAGATCATGAAGCAAATATTAACCCTCATGTTGTTTTCTGGACATTTTGACCTGGAGAATTCTTTTTCCTCAAATGTTATTGCATTACTTTAGTCACACATGTATAACTATTGATCATTTTTGTACTTTTTGGGTTGATTTTTCATACCTTGTTCCACATGTGATGTCCCTGGTGAAAAATTACTGGCCTACAAAAAATTGCTTATGAATCTGTCAGTATGCTATGTCATTAACAGTTATTGGATTCAATATTTTTGTGCACTTGCTTTCTTTCAATTAAGACAGGCTTTGCATTTAGGGGCCAAGCACCGAAGGTGCACAAGCACCTATTGTATCCATTAGTCATGTCCTCCTTTCTCCTCCTCCTCCTCCAGCTGCTGCTCTTGAGTCTATCTCAGCCCATAGAACCGTAAAGTAAAAAGCTGTGAAATTTGGCACACAGATAGATGACAGTCAGAACATTAACCATAGCAAATTTGGAGTCTCTACCTCAATCCCTATAGCGCCACCAATTGTCGAAAGTTGCACTCATGTTTATGCTAATAACTTTTGGACTGTAAGGACAACATTCTTTTTCCCCCTCTGATTCTTTGGTTTAAGACGATTAGATTGCTCCCAATGACGCCATTTTCTGAAGAACCTACCTTTTCGAACTCCTAGTTTCTCAGATGTTCACAATTTAACCAGATCATCGTCAGACTATGCCGACAAAAATTATGGAATTCAAGTTGATTCTTAAAAACGTTCTTGAATAACGCACAAACAAATTCGAAGAGTAGGGCAAAATGAACGTGAGCCTATATCTCTGCAATGTATTCGTTTTCGTATTCTGACCAAACTTGGTGTGTGTTATGGCAACCATGTCCTGAGGATAGCTGCATAATTTCGGCGCAGTGCCACCTACTGATCAGGAGATATGAAAAATATAAAATTGCCCATTTTAGGCATCTGCCATTTTGAATTGTTGTAAAATGCTATATTTTACGAATGCATTTGCATATCATTACAAAACTCTGTATGACCTGTAGGTAGTCAAAGAGTTTAGAGACAGCGCCACCATGTGGTAAATTATAATGACAATCCAAATTTTTTTAACTTTTGATTAATTTTGCCTACTTTATTAAAAATGGTTTTAATGTATTATTAGGGTCATGCAACATAACATAAATACTAATTTTGCCATGGAGTCCATGAGTCGGCCAAACATCCTCTGTCATTTTGATTTTGACCTTATGCACCTCAGTTTTTGAGTGAAAAAAGTTCACTCAAGCTTGTTCACCTTAAAAAACCTGAAGTTCAAACAGATTAAATCCAATATTTGGCAATAACATGGCATAATGAGAGATTTATAAGCAATTTTTAATAGGCTGGCCATTTTTGACCCGAAACACCAAATTAGGATTTTCAACACAGCACAAAAATACCAAGTTCTTGCATGAAGCTCTATATGGTGCAGGCTGATCCTCAACTCAGGTCCTTAACTCATTTGGTAGCAATTGCATCCTCATCTACATAGCTCAGCTGATTGGTTGCTGTTGTATCAGTGGCTCAACATTCAAACAAATACTGGTAGTGTTGCTGTTAGCAGTCTGCAGCATGCTCTCAGAAACCCTTCACCTTCCCCAGCTCCACCTGTATAGATCTGTTACGGGGGGTTATTTCATGTGTTTTACATGCTCACAGCAATGCAATGCCATGCCAATCGCTCTGAGAGTTGTCATGACAGTAATGTTGTTATCATGTAGTCTTTTTATTTAAATGTGCTAAACACACGCTCTCTTTGTGTTTTGTAAAGGACGTTCGCTTCAAGCTCTTCTCCAATGGAACTTTGCGCATAAATAATGTGGAGGTGTATGACGGCCATGTTTACAGCTGTGAGAGCAGAACGGAGGCGGGAAGACTTGTCGCCCAGGCACGGGTCTATGTACTCGGTGAGGAACATTTGTTACGTGCTGATTGTGGTTTGGTAGTGGGTTTTTTTTATTGCCTGAATGTCAAGGGGGCTGATATAATGCCTATATTTAAAACTACACTTCTCACCAAGTGCTCGCTGTTACGGTATCTGTTTCAGAGCGTCTGAAGTTCACGCCGACACCGCAGGCCTACCAGTGCCTGGAGTTCAATAAGGAAGGGAATCTGCAGTGTTCTGCCAAGGGCCGACCGATCCCCACCATCCGCTGGATCAGAACAGGTCTGCAGAGAAATAAAGATGCAACTTTACAAGTTTGTGAATTGTTATCCCAACAGCTGCCAAAATAAATGTGGAATATTGAATAAACCTAATACTTAATATCCTCATCTTTATATACAGTGAATCCAAAACATATTTGCACACCCAAGTCATAATTTTCAAGGTGAACATTTCACAAAACTAAAATTATTTAAACAATTCGGACACTTTGTGATTCTCAACGGTTGGTGAAACATGATCATAGTTAATGTGATGAACTGCACTTGTGGTTACACTGCTAAGACAACTGTGTGATCTTGAGGGAAAGTGATGCATCCAAGTTAGTACTGACGAAAACTTGCGCAACCCGTCACTTGGTTTCATGTTTTGTTACCTAATGAAGCGATTCTCAGACATTTTGTGTGACTTGTCCAGAAATATTTTGATGCCACTATACGTGCTACAAAAGGTTAAACTAGGGCTGTCACGATTCCTCGATTAGATCAAGTACTCGATTAAAAAAAAAATCTCAATTGCAAGTTACGCAAAATACCGGAAATGGCGCGCTCCACAGACAAGAATCCATGAACCACATTATTAGGCCGTTTTCTAAATATGCGAATTGTTGTTCATCGCGATTTCCAAATAAAAGTTTAAGCCTTCGCGCTGAGTTTGCATGTTTTGATGTCCAGATATTCCTCTTCAAGATAATACAGTGGCTGTAGCATCTCTATCGTAAAGTAGCCAAATATCAAAGATTAAGTAAACATTTGATGTAAATGTCGTTTGGGCAGTATTAAACAAGGATTTGATGTGCTGTAAAGTGTAACAACACCAGGCCATTGTCGCCATCTGCAGGCATTTGTTATAATACATATTGTACATAAGACGATTGTTTATATTGCTGTATGTATTTTAACAGTGTTGTTCTATGAAACCATATGATACTTTATTTGAACCAAATATTATTGCCTCAATGTATTTTAAGTCATTTTAAATGCTTTAAATTTTTACCACAAAATATCCAATTACTTAATTAATCGTCAAAATTATCGACGGATTACTCGATTACCAAAATAATCGTCAGTGACAGGCCTAAACAAGATATCTAGTTTATGTGCCTTTAAACTCCAAATATCCTTTAAAATTCTTCCCTTTTAACCTTTCTAAAAAGCATCACTTGTTTTTGTTTTTTTAAGCAAACTTTGGCAGATCTGGTGATTATTTTCATCTGAAGCTGAAAGTATCATATCTGGTTTAGCAGCAAGGTCCCTTCTCTGGATTCTGTCAACTATGTAATTTTCATATAAATATTGTGACAATTTACTTTTTTAATCAGCTGTTGGATGTTATAAAAAACTTAGGATTTGGTGTAAACTCAAATCATATTTAGGTTATACATGACTGTAAAATTTTAATGAACTTCACCACTTGGTTAAATTGTGTGTCCTTGAAATTGGAAACAACTGGTGCTGGAAAAATAGATTTTGATGTAGTGAGTATGTGTGTGTGTGTGTGTGTGTGTGCAGATGGCAGTGATATCCCAGTGTCGGTGGAGCAGCAGAAGGGCACACTGCACTTCACCAAAGTCGCACGGGCCGACGCGGGCAACTACACCTGCCTGGCCTCCAACGATCAGCAGGGAGAGATCAGAGCCGTCGTCCAGCTCACCGTCGCAGGTACAGCGGAAACACGACTTCACTCCAACACCAGAGCTAGCTGTGGCTGATAGAACTAATCCATGCATTTCTGTTTTGGAAATATCCCTTGATCTCCATGTTTTTGTCTCCTTTTTGTTTCCTTTTACTCTAACTCCTTTC